>WHVA01000024.1:0-476328 GCA_015179125.1 Gautieria morchelliformis
AATTGCGGACAAGCTGTAGGAGGGTCATTAGAGACATCACGTATTTGTTGGCCAACTGGGAATATATCAACCCGTTCTGGATAGGGCCCATAATTCCGAGAAGGCTGGCCTATTTATAAGGTGAATTTCGTTATTGAAGCAAGTTGTTATTCTTCGCGTAGTACTTACTCTCACTGTCTAGAATAAGACAAAGAAACTCAGTGACTGATCGGACGTTGTTACAAATTTCAGGTCGCAATACCTTGTCTACGATAGTAAGAGTCAAAGTAACGGAAAGCACAAATCTGGATAATAATCAGATGCACGTGGAATCGCAGGAGCAGTGATTGTGTCACCCGTATCTGAGAAGACCTTTTTGTATATCAATAATCAGAAGGATTTAGCTAAGAAAGGGCACACCGTGTTGAACAAGCAAACTGGAGAAGGATTGCTTCTGCCAAGCCGCAGATTTTTTTTGAAATGCGAAGATGCTAATAATGTTCTGAATCGTCACTGCAACAACTATAGACTCAAATAGTATTGTGTCAACCCCACTAAGGGTTGCAACTTCACGGAGTGCTTCAGCAATAAAATAAAGCAGCATGCAGTATTATCTTACACCTGAACGCTGAGGTAAGGTACTTCTGTGCGTCACATAATAGCACTTACAGGGTAACTTTTTTCTGTTGTGAGCGGGTAGGCCTGCAACTGCCATTGATGGCTAGAAGCTATGACACATTGTCATTGATATGTTTCACTCTGCCAAATATTGACGGGACATACCAAAATTATGATAAGATTTCCGAGAAGCAGAATACTAAGGGCTACAAGGATGGTTCGACTCCGTCCAGAGATTGCGTATGCTCTTGACAGCAGAAGGCCTAGAGGTACACTTAGCATTGATGTCTTTGTCATGGAGTCAATTATAGTGGTACCGTCTATGCCTATTGCAACCAAGGGGACTAGCCCTTCTGAAAGGCGAAGCAAAGTATTACAGGTCCTTCTTTGAGGTCAGTTCTCTTGTCCTCTTCCAAAGATGGTAATCCGTACTAAATATTCAAGTTAGTGCGCACATAATTCCGGAACCAGTTTTACATACCTGAAGTGGGCCTTCAAAGAAAGATACATATAACTCCAAGGTAAAGACAACCAGCGTCGCGTATCGGGTCAGGATGTAGAGTACGGTGCCTAGTCTGACCTTCCTGCACCAAATGTACATACTCTCCGAGGGCAGAGTTAAGAGTGTGTCGAACACGAGTAGCGCTATTGAAGGTCTTAAAACGTTCGTTTTATAGGACTGGGTCGTGACTTCTTACTGATGGTAGCGACAAGTGCGTATTTTGCTGCTATGCTGGAGCGGATGGTAAGGTTGCGACTCTTGCTCAGCGGGAATGACTGACCTATCCGATATGGCCTGGATGATAGCCTGAGTCTGCTGAGACGACATGATCAGATGAATACGGCGATCGATGAACAACTGTAGATTGAGTAGTTTGGGATGATGGCAGACAACAACCACGACGTAAGTATATATATATACTACCCTGGATACATACTGCCACGAATGCTTCCGCCATCTAATGATTACCGAGGTGGCTAGAAGCGCACTAATGGATTGTGGCCGTCCTTGTCCTAAAGCATGAGTAACTGAGGTAAGACTCAGTGGCGGATATCATTGACGAGCTCTAGGTAAGGGTGTATTTGCGAAGAATTCCCATGATAGCAAATTGTTTCTTCCTAGGACAATGAGAGTGGTTTGCGGCACCGTTACTGTAACAGGCGCAGCGCCGCGGCGCTAAATTCGGTGGCCATATCGGTCCGCGTGCCATCATATGATGAATCTGTTTCGAGGACTGATTATTTATCCCCATGTGTATTTCAAACAATTGAGTATAGTAAGGCCCGCAGGCAGCGCTTTTCGGCGGCTTTTCAAAGCTCTCCCAAAATAACATTGGCGGGGGCAACGGTTGCATCTACTTCCATAAGGCAGTGTCAGGGCGTACATAGAACGTCACAACCAACCAGAAACGTTGGTACGCGACCGCAGGCCCTGGCCATGCTAATTGGAGAGCTCGATGTGGACTCCGCGAGATATGGGCTCACGATATAACGATCGACCATCTTGATGATGCCGGTGAGCGATTCAGACCAGTTGAAGGCCCTCTACTCTCTGCCTTGACTGGTACACGGTGTTCAGTGACAGGTGAGTATTTATGAGTCCATCCCCCATGCTCAATCCATCGCTAATACCCGCGCTACGAGTACATAGTGCCAAGTACACGTATCGAGAATCGAGATGAGAACGTCTCGTCTATGCCTCTAGTTGCCCACTGATGTTTCGGGAAACCTTTGGAGAGCCAAATCGTAAGTAGCCAAAGTCATTAGCATGATTCCTGAGAGAGGTTCACCATTAGAGTTTCCTGGTTTAGCATCTGCATCCGGTAGTATAATAGAACGCCTTTTATTAGTTGAATCCAGAAACGATAGGCTGACAAGTAACAAGTTGAAGTTGAACAATCTTCAACCCGGGGGAAGAGAAGGCACCTATGGTAGACGAGGACTGAGACTGGTAATCGATTATAATCACTTGGACAGACATCCAACAAACGCACAAGCTTCGCGTTGCCCGCCATGTCGGTCGTCAGTGCGGGCTAGCGATAACAGCGGCAGCGAGAGGCGCAACCCCGCGCATCCATAGTCGTCTGGAAGTGGGGGAGCAAGGCGGGAAGATATGGATGCTAGGCCAGGGCCAAACCTCCTCCGAGCTTTGACCCGCTTTGCAGTCGTGGGCGACTGTAGTCTGTGCCTGACCTCCCTTTTCAGGTCCCGCCCTTTACCGGGCCCTTCCTCTCCCCCTTTTCCGGCTAATTAATTGATTCCGCGACGTGACCGCGCCGGTACTCAGTCTATGACATCATGCCAACGCGTGGTTTACGCGGACCTTTACCAACTAAGTTTATCTCCAGTTGACTCCGCGATGTCGAGTGGCCGCGCCGGTACGCCAGTCTATGACGTCATGCCAACGCGTGGTTTTGGGCCGCCTTTACGCTGACTTCTTCCGCAACAACAGTCCATGGCTCAAGAGCATTACCAATTTCTTGTCCCCCTCATAGGTGCTGGTGTCTGGCTTGGTACGTCGCAATCCCTAGTTCACTCAAAGCACGTGGCTGACTAGGGCGGAGGCGGATTATTGGCGATGATGATCACATGGGCAGCCCAAGGAAAACCGCACTATATATCCCAGGACGACAGTATTCCATGTATGAATCCGTCTCACCTGCGCTTCGGCACTATTCGAACACTCATCATGTCCTAGTCATATCAGACATCGCTGCAGATATCCTAAAGCCGCTCTTCATCGCCGTCTGTGTGATTACGGCTTCGAGCTTCGTCCTCTCCCTCGCTATAGAGCGATGGCTGCGTCACGTCGGCAGGATGCCACGTGATATGCGTAGACGAGGGAAGGTATTCGCTTGGCTTGCAATATGTGGCGCTTTACTTGGAGGGGTGGGATTGATCCTCCTATCAATATTCGATACCAAGAGGCACTATAAACTCCATCGTGTGTTTTGGTACGTGGTCAACGCTCGCTCCGTGTGTTCACCCCTTTGTAGCATGCTATCTTGATACAACTGTGCATAGTTAATCTTTGTCCTTGGAGTTGCCTTATCGGCAATATTTACGGTACTTGAAGTGCGTGTTCCTAATGCATACTACTTTTCTGTCCATCATCGTATGGTTACCATTTCAGTTTCGCTGGCTTAATAAACATTACACGTACTTCCCTCGACTCCGACGCTCATACATCGCAAAGGCAATCATCGTGCTCATTTTGATCATACTGGCCATTGCGTTTGGGGTGACACTTGGTACCAAGAACAACGCTGCAGGTGAGTTGCATAGAAAGTTACAATCGCATCCATCCTTTTGTGCTATGTCATGTTTATCCTCCATTGGCTGATTGCTTCATCTCTCCCTTCCTATGTAGCTGTTCTGGAATGGGTGGTCGCATTTGGATTTACATTCTACCTTCTCACTTTCGTATACGACCTGCGCTTGGTCCGGTCATGGGTTGATAAGGACAGTAAGAGTGGGAGCCATGAATTAGTTCCGCGGCCAGAAGTTCGATATTGATCATGTAGACGGACTTGTCGTGACAAAGGCTGCTGGTGTTGATGGGAGTGACGGTGGCTCTCGTACGCGACGCCTAGACGATGAAAATTCGTCCCTATATCCATCATGTTCTCGTGTTCGAAGTGCATATACTTTGATGTCCGCTACCAGTTGAGATTTAAGGCTACAACCGTAAATCTTGGTTTACAGGATTTCTAAGGGGGGTTGGTGTACATCCCGAGACGCCATCAATCAGTGACTCCTGAATGAAGGTAACACGCCAAGTCAGCTTTACGGGCCACCATCCTGAACGGGCCCTGCTGAAGAGCGCATACTTATGGTTTGGACGAAATGGGTAGAAGACCCAATACCGATTCAAGGAGGTGAGCGTTAATGGGTTGAGGCAGAGGGACTGTCAAGGCGAGGATGGCAGGTGGATGTTAAGATTCAAGAACGGCTCTCCCAATGAATTTTGCTCGACTTACCTCAGTGGCCAATGCAGAATCTCTTACGATTCTGCATCCTCCTCATGATTGGTGCGTCTGTCACCACATACCCAGCCCCATATTTCCAACTTCCTTGGGGCGACAATCCATCCTACCACCCTACTTCGTCATTCGCCCGTTCGATAAGACCCCCTTCAAAGAGGATATCCTGGCCGTCGTCGCCACTGTCTCCTCTTTTCGCTTTGAAAAGAGGTGAAAACCGTTGCTTTCTCGGATATGGACACATGGGTATGAGTATCGGCATGGGCATGGGCACGACGCCTAGGCTGAAAATGAGGTTTTATTTGTTAATCGCAAGCGCAAAGAGCATCAATGCTGCCAGTTGCACCCGCAACAATACACTCGGCAGCCAAGCCGACGAGATTACTAATATTCCTTAGAAAGGGAGACCCAAACATCTCCCGTGAGAGATGAACGATAAGAATCCGATACCGATAAATTCAGGCGAGCCCCGTGGCAGCAGCCGCGGTACAAGCGTGGTGGGACATCTGAAATAGTCCGCTGGTGGGGCACAATTGGCGGCCATTTGCTCTGCCGCCAGAGTTAAGTGTGCCCGAGGCACCGACGAGAGAGCTGCCGATCAGAAGGACCAGCATACATGTAACGTATACGCCCCGTAAGCAATATTGTGATTTGGTGGATGGAAGGTATTGTATTCTACCTGTGATCATTGGGGGGAACAGTCTTTTCAGAGTTTGTGACCGAAAAAAGGATAAAAAGATTTCTAGGAAGGAAAAAACAACAGCGGTACCTGCCGTAGAAGGATCAGCTCATTAGTTGGTCCGGAGTGCCAGAGCATATCTTACGGAGAAGTTTGCCATAGGCTTCAGGGCATGCGTGACGAACGACAGTGCCGTCGGACAACGTAGTGGACAAGCATCTGCCATCGCTACACATAGCGCCAAAGATCTGCGCGGCGACCAAAACGCTATAATCACCGCGTTTTAGGGGTTGGTACTCGTGGTCGGAATACGTAGGCTAGTCTGATATAGAAGCGCCAACTCCTAGACATTAGTGGGTACTCGTGATCTACGATGATGTCGGCACCGCGGACGTCCAAATACCTGGGGCTGGGTTCAATCTTCTGCAACCCCATGTCCTCGATCTTCAACATAGGATCACGAGTACCCAGGGTAACCCCACATCGTCGATTGTCGGATTCTGTCATAGTACTGCTAAATCAGTCCGACGCTTGATCCCGATCAGACTTCGGCCATGTGTGGCCACGCGGTAACACATGCAAGGGCATATGATTGCTCGTTCCCGGGCAGGACTTGGGAAATTTTGGAGAGCGCGACTAGTCTCACTAGGCTAAGTATGTAACATATTAGTCACTGTACTAGTACTAGTACTACTACATATGCATAAATATTAATGATCTCGAGTCAGCGTTCTGCATTCTTCTACCGCCCCGACCCACCCAGCTGCATGCCACAGACACTTTCGGCTCACAGTCATGCCGAGGCACACAGAGCTGTAAGTCAACTTGTATCTGCCAATTAAACTGCTGACAATATACTCCCATTAAATAAGAGACAGTCAGACCAAAGGACTGTGCTCTGCGCGTGTCGGAAATGCCGCTTGCTTCCCGATAGAGGGCTTGAGGGTCGTATGATCACCATGCGTTTGAAACGAGCCCACGAGAAAAGGGATACGCCCACTCCCTGCACCTCCTCAGCCTCCTCAGCCACTCCCTATACCTCGGCAGCGTCCTCAGCGACCTCCTCCTCCTATTCCACTTGGTCGCTCTAGAATAATTGAGGCAGATGTGCAGCATCATGATCTGGGTCGCATGGTTATTCCCTGCCCTGACTGTGGAGCATTACACTGGATGGCAGAACGCCTGCAGAAATCCTCAAATGTGCGGCCCAGGTTTGGTGATTGCTGTATGGAAGGAAAGGTGCAGCTGGAAGACCTGCCACAGCCCCTCAGCCATTGAAACAGCTCTTAGAAGGCCAGGACCCTGAGGCAAAAGGATTTCGCCAGAATATCAGGCAGTATAATGCTGCGTTTGCATTCACTTCTGTGGGGGCCAACTTTGACCAAGATTTGCTTCAGGAGGGTCGTGGTCCATATGTGCTCAATCTACAGGGCGAACTGTATCATCTCCATGGCTCTCTCCTCCCTGACAATGAAGATGATCCAAAGTATGCCCAGCTTTACATATATGATCCTGCACTGGCTTTGGCAAAGAGAAAAAATCGTAATGAGTGTCTGTCTCCAACTATCATGGGAGACTTGCAGGAAATGCTCCTGCTGTGCAATCCTCATGTGCGCACATATAAACAAGCAGCTGAGAGGCTCAGAGCTCAAGAACAGAATGGTGACATCCAGGCAAGGCTCACATACAGGGCACACAGGGATCCTAGGAGATATAATGTCCCAACTGCAGATGAGATTGCAGTCGTTCTTCCTGGAGATGGCATCGACCCTGAACCTAGGGATATTATTGTCCAGCTCAGAGGTGGACCTTTCAGAAGGGTATTGGATACCAATGCAAACTATGCCTCTCTGCACTATGTCTTGCTCTTTCCCAAGGGAGAGTTGGGATGGGAACCAGGTATTCCTTATTGTGAGACAGAGCGTGCTCGGCAGGCCAATCCCAATCCAAACAGATGGACACAGGTCACCCAAATACAGAACCATGCGTATCGTCTGTTCCAGAGAGCAAGAGAACCTACAACACTCCTGCGTGGTGGCAAATTGTTCCAGCAGTACATTGTAGACTCCTGGGCTGCTGCAGAGCAAAGCAGAATGAGGTGGATCAGGGCCAATCAACACATTCTGCGTGCTGAGCAGTATAACCAGATGGTAGATTCATATGGAGGCTTGGACAATGACATTGGAGATGCAAACAGCTTGGGCATAAAAGTCATTCTGCCTGCGACATTTCAAGGAAGTACACGGGACATGAATCAAAACTGCCAGAACTCCCTGGCCATTACAACAAAGAAGGGTCCCCCTGATTTATTTATTACCATGACTGCCAATCCAAAGTGGGATGAGATAGTGGCCGAGTTGCTCCCTGGACAAACTGCTGAGGACAGACCTGACCTGGTGTCGCGGGTGTTTCACCTCAAAAAGAAATACCTCATTGATTTGATCGTCAAGGACAAGATCTTTGGAGAAACTGTCGCTTGCGTTCACACTATTGAATTCCAGAAGAGGGGGCTCCCACACATGCACCTGCTTATCTGGTTTGATAGGGAGTCCAAGGTCAAACATCCACATGAGGTGGATTCTATGATTTCAGCAGAGTTCCCTGATCCAGAGACACATCCTGTCCTCTACCAGTTGGTCTGTGAGCTGATGACACATGGTCCCTGTGGACAAATGAATCCAAACGCACCCTGCATGGAAAATGGCAAGTGCAAGAAACACTTCCCAAAGCCATTCTGTGAGGAGACCATTGTGAATGTAGATGGATATCCAAAATATCGTCGTCGCAATGATGGAAGGCTGCACAATGTCAGAGGTGACATGCTGGACAACATATGGGTTGTGCCATACTCTCCTCTGCTCTTGCTCAAACTCCGGTGTCACATCAACCTTGAATTCACCTTCAGTGTGAGGTGTGTCAAGTATATCCACAAGTATCTCTACAAGGGGCATGATCGGACCACGATGGAGTTTGGTGTCAACCATGATGAGATAAAGAAGTACCTGGACGCTCGCTATGTCAGTGCTCATGAGGCCTGTTGGAGGTTGCTGGAGTGGGAAATCCACACCCAGGTGCCTGCAGTCATGGCACTGCCAGTCCATGAAAAAGACCAGCAATCAGTCGTTTTCAATCCTGATGCTGATCCGCTCACCATCATGAACAGGGTCGAGGGGTCAAAGACAGCGCTCATGGCTTACTTTGAGGCCAATGCTGCCTACCCTCATGCACGCGATGTGCCCTATGTGGATTTTCCTGACCATTTTACCTGGCAAAAAGAGGAAAGGGTATGGACACCACGTCGAAGGGGATATAGCATTGGACACCTTCACTTTGCAAGCCCAAAATCAGGAGAGAGATTTTATTTGCGCACTCTCCTCACGGTGGTCAAGGGGGCCAGATCCTTTGAGGAGCTTAGGACAGTGGATGGCATACAATGTGCTACTTACAAGGAGGCCTGTCTTGCCAGGGGACTTCTGGAGGATGATCAGGAGTGGATGTTGTGTCTCCAGGAAGCCAGTGGCATGAAAACAGGTGCTCAGCTCAGACATCTCTTTGCCACCATCCTTGGTCATTGCATTCCCTCACAACCTGACAGACTATGGGACGGCTTCAAGGAGCACATATGTGATGATCTCAGACATCGGCTCCAAATCAGGCACAATATCCAGGAGCCACGGGATGATCAGGTCTATGATTTTGGCCTCTTTCTCTTGGATAAACTCCTTCAGTGTAATGGAATGTCCTTGAGCAGCTTTAAAGATATGCCTCGGGTGGTAGGTGAGTGGGAGGTCCTGATTGGAAACAGGTTCATCGCTGGGCAGAGGGACTATGACCCTGTTCAAGAGAGGCAGATGGCTGATGAGGAGGTTCCCAAGCTGAATGAGGGGCAAAGGTCTGCGCATGATCAGACATTACGGTCGGCACTGGACATAGATGCTCAGGGGAAACCTAACGGACAAATGTTTTTCATCGCTGGCTCAGGAGGCGCTGGGAAATCATTCACATGGAACACCCTAATCCACTCCTGTAGAGCGGAGAGTCTCATTGTGCTTGCTGTAGCCTCATCTGCAATGGCTGCACTTATCCTCACTAATGGGACAACCTCTCACAGCATGCTTGGAATTCCAATTCCTGTCCATGAGGGCTCTCTCTCCTCCATCAAAAAGAACTCTGACCAGGCTGGTATGCTGAGACTGGCCAGGCTCATCGTTTGGGATGAGGCTGCAATGCAGCATCGCCATGCCATAGAGGCCATTGACAGGACACTGAGGGATTTCCTTGACCAGCCTGACAGACCCTTTGGTGGCATCACAGTCGCCTTTGGAGGTGACTTTCAGCAGAATCTCCCAATTGTCCCCAAAGGCTCCAAGGAGGATATTGTGGGAGCTACCCTTCAGAAGTCATATCTGTGGCCAAAGATCAAGGTCCTCCATCTGACAGAGAACATGCGGGTGAGAAATGACCCTGACAGAGCCAGGTTTGCAGAATGGCTGCAGAATGTGGGTCAGGGAAAGGATCTCCCACTAGATCATACGTTCTCACTCCCTCCTCACATGGTTTGTGGCCCTGGAATTGCAGAGCTGATCCAGGAAATATACCCTGGCATTGGCAATGCAATCCCTGCCCAGGACAATTATTTTTTAGAGCGGGCCATCCTCTGTCCCAGAAATATTGAGGTCAATGAGATCAATTCCATGGTGTTGAGGCAGTTTCCAGGTGATGCTCAGGTCTTCCACTGTGCAGATTCTGTCAAGGAAACCGACTTTGCAGAGAAGTATCCTGTGGAGTATCTGAATTCCATAGAGATGGGCAGTCTTCCTCCTGCTCACTTGGAAGTCAAGCCTGGAGTGCCTCTGATGATGTTGCGCAATTTGGATAAGAAGCAAGGACTATGCAATGGGACAAGGTTGCGGTTGGTGAGGATGAGGAATAGAGTGTTGGAGGTCAGCATCATCTCAGGTCCACGTGCAGGAAATACGCTTTCATCCCCAGGATCACCATTTCACCATCAGAAGGGGAATTACCATTTGTGCTGCAGAGGAGACAGTTTCCAGTGCGTGTGGCATTTGCAATGACCATCAACAAGTCTCAGGGACAGTCTTTGGGTACGGTTGGGCTGGACCTGAGATATCCAGTGTTTGGACATGGTCAGTTGTATGTTGGTGTTTAAAGGGGAACAAGCTGGAACAAAGTGAAGGTCTTGCTTGAGGAGGGTTTGAACACAACCAACATTGTATATAAAGATGTATTACTTAGAGCTCCTTGATTTCTGATATCTACTTGATGCAAATTGATTACTTTAATTTTCCCCACTGCACTTGACCTTACTGATATGTTAGACTTACCGATTTGTTAGACTTACTGATGCGTTTGACCTTACCGAGGTGTTTGACTTGCACCCCCGCGCGAAGCGTGGGTATCCACCTATATATATGTACTGGTATTCCATGCATGAATGTGAGCGCACTTTCCATGCCTGTGGAAGTGGCTGGATTTGGTTTGTGCAAACGCCCGTCAAGACAGCGGCTTGTGGGGTCATAGAGGGGCACGTTGGCGGGGAACGAAGGGTGAACCATTTAGGGGCAGTTTGGTACTGGACGATTCGGAAGTGAATGCCGTTGGACGCTGTCAGCGCTTGACAAGATTTGGAGAAGGAGTCCCAAGGGACTGTATGGTCGCTGTCCGCTGAGGGAGTACTGGTGAAATGGGACGTGGGGGATTGGAGGGTCTAGGCAAGCTTGCAAGGTTGGGAGGGAAGATGGACTGGAGGGGCAAGTGCCGCATTTGGAGATCTGGCAGTGCTGCTTTGGGAATGGGGACAAGGCTGCAGGTGTGACCATGTGACCTCGTATGAGAGCGGGAGAGACCCCGATGCACATGTTATGGGCAACAACGGGTCCACGTGCCCAGGCATGCATGGAGCTCACTCACTGCAAGGCACGACACGATATGCACGGTTGTCTCAGAGACACAGACCAGCTGTACTTACGAAGATGGCCGAGTACTTACCTACGGAGACGAGCCACATCGACTGCATCTGGGCGCCAGGAACACGTGGGAGATGCAGACAGGTCCGAAGTCGGAGTACCGTGTGGCTCCTCTCGTCATCTTTTTCTGTCTACCACCCACCTCGAACACTCTGCATGATGAACAACGTTGAGGGCACTGTGACACCACCGCAAGCCCACGATCACTTCTCTAGAGCCAACTGTTCACTCCACCCCGAAGTATTCCTGCCGCAATCAAAGTTGCTGGAAAGGCTCTTTTGTTTGCGCTATCTATTGTATACTGACTCTTGGCCATCGACAACAGGCCTGAAATGCGATCACCTTCCCAATGTCTCACTGGTCGGCATGCGTCGGAGTCGGTTCTTCCTGAAACTCGTCGTCGATAAGGAACACCCCCAGAATACTACATTTTCTGCGAGAGGCAATGCTTCCTCGTGGAATGAGCCATTCTATTTGTGCATTGAATTCCAGTGTTATTGTCTCAATGTGATCTTAAATCCATCCACAGCTTCAACTTGACTCGGTCTTCTGTGTTGGAAATTGAAGTATACGCGCATCATAGTGACCAAGCGACCTGATGATTTTATAGGCGGTACAAAGGAAAGCATTGAGTTTCTGCTTGCACAAGGAGCAACCAGAGGTCAGTCCTTTTCGCTCATCGACGGAATGCATGCGTAATCATTGAACACAGCAGCCGTTGCTCACAAACTGCCCAAATCAGATAAGGCAGGGAACATGGATGATGTTCAGACTGTCCTGGGGAACCCTTTTGCACTCCGACCACCACCACCCACGGACCGCAACTTAGAGTTCCTACTTTTATACCATAATTACCACCCTAGCTACGCTCAAAAAACACTCTTTACATACATAACACCTACCGACCCTCGCACTGACGTCGAATGACGCGTCAACGAGCGCTGCGAGGGGCAGAAATACACCCACTCGGCGGGCACCGGCGCCTACGACCATGGCACAGGCGAAGCTAGACACCCAAGGCCGGATCCAGCCCAGGACAACAGCTAGCACAGCGAAGGAGAAACAGCCAGAGCAGACGAAGCGGATCGAAGCCCTGGGAGAGAAGAGGGTGCAGGTGGGATGACCGGCCACAAGAGGCGCAGCACAGGACCCGGAGTGCCTCACTAGGGGAGAGATAAGAGATTTACCGGGACAGGAGATTAGGGACTCTGATGAAGGTAAGATTTACCTTGGATGTACCTTGCTGACAGTCCTGGGCGCAGCTTGGACGACCAACACGCTGTCCACCGCCATACTGCAAGTGACACAATACAAAGGAGTACCGCGGCAGGCTGTCAATGTGCTGCGGTCCATCGCGTTCATGATGGAAAGCATTGAGGACGACACGAGATACGAGAGAGTCATGTGCCGAGTAAAAGAGAGTCTTGCGGCAGAAGGAAACACCCTCTCAATCAAAGTGGCGGAGGCCACAGAAATGCTCGACAAGGCCATGGCAGCTGCGGATGCCATGGCCAAGCTATCCTGCCAGATCGCCGAGGACGCGGCGGCGGCGGTGAAGACAATGTAGATGGCGTCGAACACGGTCACCACCTCAGCAACTCAGATCAACGAAACCAGTACCTCCTACCGAGACGCGTGGTGAAGGCGGCGGACATCACGCAGCGGGCACCGGCCAGCGCACCCACCCTCGATGCCAGAGTCCAGGCGAGGGAATGAATAAAGCAGAGACAAGTCCTGGTGGATGCCACGGCCCTGGGGGAGCGCATACTGGCAGATATGGACAATGTCAGCCTGATGACCCGGGCGAACGAAATAATCAGCGCTATGGACATGGAAGGGGCCCACACTGTTATCAGCACAAGGAGACTCATGAACGGAGGGGTGCTCTTCGGGCTCAATGACAAGCCAGCGGCGAGGTGGCTCAACGGAGCTGAGCGCAGAGTACTATTCACAGAGGCACTCACGCCAGACGCGAGGATGAAGGGACGACTATTCTCACTGGTACTACAATTCGTCCCACTCCACTTCATGCCGGAGCGGGAGGGGGAGCTGAGGGAGATGGAGAAAGTCAACTGCCTGTCGCACAGCGCGATCGATAAGGCAAGATGCATCAAGCCCAGGCAGCGCAGGGCGGCGAACCAGACCTGCGGCCACGCCCTCATCAACTTCACCACGCCCGAGGTAGCCAACAAGATACTAACAGATGGGCTGATCATGTGTCAGAAGCGCGTCTATGCCGAGAAGTGCAAGAAGGAGCCCACCTGCTGTCTTAAATGCCAGGGATGGAACCATATGTCCTACGCCTTCCTGCAAGGACATGACATGTGCGGCACCTGCGGGGGATGCCACAGGACGTCTGCCTGTGACAAACCAGGCTATACTGCATCTCGTGCAAATCTGCGGAGCACGCAAGCTGGGCCAGAACATGCCCGGTATTTCAGGGTAAGTGCGTCGAGCTGGACACTAGACTTCTCAAGAACCAGATGCCCTATTTCCCAACCGAGGAGGCATGGACCCACGTCTCTCAACCGCCTAAGGTGCCCCCCCCGATCCCGGCGCCCACCTTTCCGACATACGCACCACAGCAGGATACAGGATGGGAGACAGTAACACGCCGGAGGGGCAAGTACAGACAGACGACGCTCCTGTACGGGCAAGGCCCGACGGGACGGCAGTTGCGGCCAGCGCCCCAGAAAGCTCCTGTCAGCGAGGGTGCCCCACCCCCCCCCCCCCCTGATGATCTCAACCAGGGCCCCACCGTGCGGTGGGGCGACACAGGCAGAGAAGGTGAGCCACCCCCTGTAAGGGCAACCCTGGCTGGTCGTGGAGATCACACTACCACACAACTGACAAGGGGAAATCCAAAGTATGTATAAATGAACAGAGTATACAAGAGAGGGGATTCTCACCTGACAAGGGGAAATCCAAAGAGAAAAGTCTAAGGACTCCCAATGTCAGCGAGCCCGTATTATACTACGCTGCGCAGCCAGGGACAACACTAGGCACCCACCATCAACCCTGCATCCTCCTGACCTCCCTGACCCTTGATTGACCCTTGATGCCACCTATTACGCGAGTCGCTTGATTTCCGACACTGTTCCGAGAGTGGAAGTCGGAAATTGGAGTGGAACTGGCAAGGCGAACAGAACTGGTGGAAGTTCTCCCAGAAGCGGAATCATTTCCGAAAGCGGAGGCGGAGATGGAATCGGAACCTGAAGCGGAGTTGGAAATGGAGTTGGAACTGGGTGTGGTGTCGGAACTGGAAATGGAAAACAGGGTGTCCCCTGACACCCCCACCAGAGCAGTGCTGATGTCCTACACAACAGGACCAACACCACCGAGACTGAGAATATTTCAACAAAATCTTAATAAATCGGACAAGGTGCAGTACGACCTCATCAACTCCGCGATTCACAAAGAGTGGGACCTAATATTACTACAAGAGCTGTACATTGACACGCTGGGGAATACGAAGGCTAACCATAACTGGCGCATCCTATACCCCACCTCTCATTTGACTAACACCATTGCGAGAGAACAGTTGTCTTAGTCAACGCTACGATGGATACCAACACGTGGTCGCAGATGTCGCTCCAGGGGACGAACGACATGGTGGTAGTGCAGCTCAAGCACCCCCAGGGAAAGACTACGATCTTCAATGTTTATAACGACTGCGAACATTTGGAGTCACTGCAGGCCATCGAGAACTTCATAGAACTAGAGCGGGGCAATATCATCCAGCAGGAAACAGATTCCATGGTCTGGTGCGGCGATTTTAATCGCCACCACCCTATCAACATGGTAATGGCTCTCCAGAAGAGAACACCTACTCTGCAATCAATGTCGACCAAGAACTGGACTAGGGTCGACAATGTGTTCTGCACGGACAACGTCGCTGGCTCCATCATCACCTGCGACACTGACCTGAGAAGGCATGGCACAGGGACCGACCACGTCCCTCTCCTCACAACACTGGATATTAGGGTGGAGGTTAAAGAGCCGGAGCCATTCCGAAACTTCAGAATGGTCGACTGGGACCACTTTCGGGAGCAGCTGGCAGAACAGCTGGAGGAGGTGCCGGATGCGAGGGAGCTCGACACTGAGGCCGAGTTCATCAGAGCAGTCAATGCACTGATGAGCGCCATCCAAGACACCATCGACATTTTGGTGCCACTGTCCAAGCCGGTCCTGCACTCGCGCAGATGGTGGACCAGGGAGTTATCGGAGCTCAAGAAAACAAAGAATAGGCTGAACCACAGATCTTACCTCCGCCGCGCTGTAGCTGACCACCACTCCCACGCAGAACTCAAGGATGTCAACGAAAAGTATAGCAAAGCGATCGGCAGGGCAAAGGTGCAGCACTGGGCCGATTACCTGGAGGATCTCAACGAAGGGCTCCTGTGGTCAGCAAACAAGTATCTGTCCAATCCGGCCTCGGACAGCGGTAAGTCTCGAATCCCATTGCTACAGGTAGCAGCGCCCAGCGGCGCTGTGCAAACGGCAGAAACCAACGAAGAGAAAAGCCAAGCCCTAGCAGCGGCCTTTTTCCCACCCAGGCCCGTCAAATCGCAGGTACCGACAGACTATCGTTACCCAAAGCACGGCCGCCACAGCTTCCAGCTTCACGAGGACCAGATCAGACGTCAGATCAATAAACTGAAACCGCATAAGGTCCCAGTTGACGACGGGATCCCAAACATAGTACTGAAGGAAGCGATAGACCTGATCGCTGAGCACCTCCTCTACATCTTTCGTGCCACTTTCATGCTGAAAATGTACAGTGATAACTGGAGATCTTGGATTACAGTAGTACTACGGAAACCGGGCAAGGCCCGCTACGATGTTCCAAAATCCTACCGCCCCATAGCCCTGCTCAACACTATAGGGAAGCTGCTAACGGCCATAGTCGTGGAGGACCTGGTCTACCTGACCGAGAAGCACAACCTCCTGCCGGCCAATCACTTCGGCAGGAGGCCCGGCAGGACAACCACAGACTCCCTCCACCTCGTAGTCAACAGGATCAAAGGAGCGTGGAGAAGGAAGAAGGTAGCGGTAATGTTATTCCTCGACATTGAGGGAGCGTTCCCGAACACGGTAACGGATCGGCTCCTTCACAACATGAGGAAGAGAAGGGTGCCAGAAGAATTCGTGAGCTTTGTGGGTCGGATGCTGGCAGGCCGACGCACCAGGATTAAGTGCGACGATCACCTCTCGGACTGGGTGCACATAGACAACGGGATTGTGCAGGGGGACCCGCTCTCCATGATCCTCTACCTCTACTATAACGCTGACTTCATAGATATCGCTAACGGGAAGGGGCAGGCCACGGTGGCTTACAGAGGGAGATGTTGAGGGAGCGTTCCTGAACGCGGTAACGGATCGGCTCCTTCACAACATGAGGAAGAGAAGGGTGCCAGAAGAATTCGTGAGCTTTGTGGGGCGGATGCTGGCCGGCTGACGCACCAGGATTAAGTTCGACGATCACCTCTCGGACTGGGTGCACATAGACAACAGGATTGCGCAGGGGGACCCGCTCACCTTTTTTTTTTTTTTTTTTTCCAATTTATCGTCTTTTGGGGCCTCGCCCTATGTAAGACGGTAAGTACATTTTCGGCTCTAATTTGCTTCCTTCTCTCCTTTCGACCTCTTTCTCTGCTTGTACTCTGCGGGCGTGGCCCCGAGTATGTCCGTGCCTGGGTGGGCGGGGATGTTTGTTTCTCTGCGTTCTTTGTCTTCTTGTCCTTCCCTTTATCCTTTTTCTCCTCTTTGCTTTCCTGCTGGGAGCGTCAGGTCTCCATATGGCTTTTCGAAGTGTTGCGTTTCATGTATGTATCTGAATAGATATTCCACGGCCTTGTGTCCTCCTAATAGCGTTTTGATGGACTTCGCTCCTCTCTTCAGTTTTCCCTCTAACCTTTTCCTCTGCTGGCCGTACGCTGGACATCTAAATAGATAATGGTGGACAGATTCTTGCGTGCTTTTGCAAGCAGGGCATAGCGGTGAGTCTATTTTCCCTATCCTGTATAAATGTTTGCTGAGCGCTATGTGTCCCGTCCTGAGCTGTACGAGTAGACTCGCGTGTCTGCGCGGCATGCTCTTTGTGATTTTGGAGAATGTCGCTGATGGCATGGTGGGATCGACTTCGAGGGTGAGCTGTGCTCTGGGGGACTTGGCAAACGCTGCCCGTGCTTCTCGTTTAAGTTTCGCGTTGTGCCTCTGGATCTCTGCCACCCTGCTTATCGGTAGCATCCCACGCAGCTTAATCGGTATGTCTATCTCTTCGCTGGATTCTCCCTTCACCGCCTTTTTTGCTTCCTGATCTTCTCTCTCGTTTCCTTCTATCCCCTCGTGTCCATGCACCCATCTCATGATGACCTTCACTCCCGGCTGCTGGTCGACTACTCCTTGCACCTGTCTATGCAGCGCGTTGATGATGTACTGTCCTGGGATTGCTTTCTCCCTCCGGGTCGTTTTGATCGCGGCCTGGTTGTCCAGCATTATCACATACTTCCTGCCCCTCTCTCTGTTTAGCATCTTCGCGCCTATAGCTGCCGTGGCTACCTCTGCTTCGAACACCGTGTGTTTGTCTTCCGGTCCCATGTATAACTTGACTGCTTTCTGTTCTCTCCCGTCTTTATACAACACGGCTGCCGCGCCCACTTCCCCATCGATGCATGATCCGTCTGTATATACTACTACCTCTGCGTTCTCTGAGGTAGCTTCCTCAAGTGCTTGCTCCTTGCTCTGCGGGATGCGTATGGCGAATGCTGGGGTCCACTTTGGCCCTAGCACAACAGTCTGGAGTTTCTCCATTCTGTCAGGCTTCAACTCGTAAGCATGCATGATTTCATGTAAGGGTGAATGGTGCCATTTGACATATCTTTTTGCAGCCTTATTTACTCCGTCTGCTAGTGGGTGACTCTTTGGCAAGCACGCGAGTCGTACCGCGGCCCTGTGCACCAGTTTCGAGACTAACATTGGGAATGGCAGTAAGTTGGCGTGCGCGTCCAGCGTGTCCGTAGCTGTGGTTTTGAAAGCTCCGGTGATGTCCAGTGCCGCTTGCCTTTGTATGCGTGCTAATTTGTTGATGTAGCCCTTGGTGCCTTTGCTTTTCTCCGTTGCTGGCACTAGAAATACGTCAGCTGCGTAGAGCATTCTCGGTACTGCTACCATTAGATAGAATGTTCTCATGTGCTTACCTGTGATTCCTCCCGTCGGTTTCGCAAGTCATCTATACTGTGTTAAGTACGCTTCCCCTTTTCTTAACGCATAATTGACGTGCTCCTTGAACCTAAGTTCTTGGTCCATTATCACCCCTAAAAACTTGTGTGTCACCGTTGGTTTGACGACGTGCTGGCCGATCGATATCGACGGTCTTGCCGTCGGCCTGGTCTTATTCGGCTTCATAGGATCCCTCTCCCTGCGTCTGGTAAGTCCCATCAGCCCGAATTTCTCCACTGCGAATTGACAGTGGTGTTTTGCGGCCCAGTTGTACGCTTCATCGGGTCTAACCATGATGTCAGTTAGCTTTTCGAAGGCTTCCTGAAGCGTTGATCCTTCAGCTATGACTGTTGTATCGTCCACGAATCCGACGCCACCATCCCCTTTTCTGCTCTGCGCTATGTCGATCAGGTCTCCACTATAGAATTGATATGCGATGGCGGATAGCGGGCAGCCCTGATCCATTCCCCGTTCTATCAGCCTGGACTCCGAGGCGTAGTCGTCAAATCTGACTGTGGTTCGTCTGTCTCTGACTTTCCTTGTTATCCAGTCTGTGTACTCCTGCGGTACCCCACGCTTGCACATATTGTGAGCCAGCCTGTCAAGAACAATACTCGGGAAAGCTACCTTGATGTCCAGGTATAGCACTCCCATGACTTTTCCTCGTCTCCATGCATCCTTCGCTTTCCCAGTCACGTAATGTATGGCGTCAGTCGTTGTGTGCCCTGGCCTGCATCTGAACTGATTGTCTGGTAGTAGGCGGTATCTCTCTGCTGCTTTTACTAAATCCTCCGCAACACAGGCAGAGAGGACCTTGCCTATCGTATCTAATAGGGCGATAGGTCTGTACGCGCCTGGTACCATGTAGTCGGCTTTGCCTGGCTTGCGGAGGACTTTCGTGATTGAGTCTCTCCATTCCGAAGGGTATGTCCTGAGCTCGAAGGTGGCGTGGAATAATGGTCCTATGTATTGTAGAAGCATGTCAATACATTGTCTGATTAACTCGTTCAGTATACCGTTCTCCCCCGGGGCTTTAAATGGATTGAGCCTCCCAACTGCTCTGCGTATCTGCTCATTTGAGATAGGGTGGTAGTCGAACGCTGGGGGAGGGTAGTCATAGCTCGTTGGTGCTGGCTCGTTCGGATCTATCTTTGGGAAAAATGTATCGAAGAGCATGTTTGTCTTCTGTTCGTTTGTTTCTGGCAATTGCCTCGTGCCGTTCGTTCTCTTGACTATCAGCGTTGGCACTCGTGCATGCCCGCCATCGCCCGCATCTGATGAAGCATATCTGTGCGCCACCCATATCGTTTTTTGGTCGATGGTGTCCAAAAAATCCTTCCAGTGGTCCTTCTTCAATTTTTCGATGGCTTCTGCGTATCAATTCCTGGCTGTTCTGTATTCTTCGTGCACTGCGTCTGCTAAATCATTCCGTCTCGTGTATGACCTCCTTCCCAATCGCCTCGTCTCTGTTCTAATGTGTGTTAGCTGTAGGGACCACCAACGTTTCACGTACATGGACGGTTTGCTTTTGGGTACTAGCTCCTCGGTGGTTTCGTGTATGGCCGTTACTAGTGCGTGCAGATGGTGTTGGAGCTGCTGTGGAAGGGACGGCGTTGGTTCGCTAATCTTGTCCTCGAGCCTCGCCTTGAGCTGTATGTTGTAGCTCTTCCAATCTACTTGTCTGTAGTTTGGTCTCGAGGCTTGGTTGCTAGCTTTGACTGTTACATCTAGTACGGTATCTACGGGGAAGTGATCGTGCATTCCATCAATGATCGAAAAGGCCTGACCTCCAGTTTCTCCTCCCGCAAGTAGCAACTCAATCCTTTCCTTCATACCACCTATGTAGTCATCATGTCAGATGCCATGACACCCATATACTTCAATTTCCAATACAGAAGACCAATTCAAGTGGAAGCTGTGGATGGATTTAAGATCACATTGAAAGACTAACACTGGAATTGACGCACAAATAGAATGGCTCATTCCAGGAGGCAGTATTGCCTCTCGCAGAGACGCAGTCTTCTAGGGGGTGTCCGGATCGACGATGAGTTTCATGAAGCAGTGACTAGGAGGCTTGCTGGACAGTGTGACATTGGGAAGATGGTTGCATCTCAAGTCTGTTGCCATCGCCAAGAGTCAGTATACAATAGATAGTGCAAATGAAAGAACCCTTCCTGCGACTTTGATTGCTGCATCAGGAAAAAAGAGGGTGTTACTTAGCTTGACGTAGCGCATGTAGCCCGTTTAGTGTCGTAGCAACCCCCCCTGTCATGTAGCCTTCCGTAGCCGACCGCCTGCCATTGTAGCGCGACGTAGTTCACTGTAGCACGCCACCAAGCTCCGTAGGGATGTGTAGTCCTCTGAGGCCAGCGCCTATGGGGCAGCAGAGAGGCGACGTAGGAGGCAGTAGCATTTGCCCATGGCTGCGTATTGTGTGTAGCTAAGCCCATACGGCGTGTATAGTTGCGTAGAACGGCAGCGCAGCCTTTGGATTCTGGTGTAGGCACGCAGATAGGGTATAATACAGTCATTGGGATTGGGCAAATGGATGAATTACATATATTTATATGTGCTCTACACAGGAACGAGGATGCAGCTAGTGCCCTCTAACTATCCGAGTGCTCATCTTCATCGAGTGCCTGGGCGGCGCGAGCGAATTTGGCAGCATTGAATGCTGGCTTTTGAGGGTTTGTGACGATGTTCGGGAATCCAGCATGCGCAACAAGATACAGGAAGTAAGACCATGGTTCAGATATAAACAGGTGGAAAAAAACGCACTGTCCGTGATCATGCAGACGCTGCTGGTGTCGCGCCAGGGCCTGGCCAGACCTTTCGCTGTACGTGCGCCACGCCTCAAGGCCGCTGAGGTGTTGTCGATAAACCTCGGCATAACCGACCTCGGTAAAGTTGCTGCCCTTGACGTGGATGCCAGACAGCCACTGGGATACAGCATACTCAACCTGGTCGAGGACATCGTTGCGGCAATCATATGACACATGGGTTTAGGACGTACCGCGGTGAAAACCAGTGCGATGGTGGGCTCGGGTATTGGGTGGAAAGAAGTGCTATATATAATGCCATCGGCTCTCTTTTTCTTGGGGAACCACTGCTCGAGCACGATGTCTTCAAGGATCGGATGCTGATATATTCCAGTAGATTCCTCAAAATCCTAGTGCATGGATCAGTGAGAGCCCGTGTGTGTAGTAGAACGCACCTCGTAAACATATCCATCATCCTCTAGGAGTTGGGCCGCTAATACTTTGTTGTGATCAATTTGCCTCGGCTGCTGGCCATGTTTGAAGTTGTAATGCGATACAACTTTGGTCACAGCCTTGTCCTTGACCCGCCCTCGAATGGTCGATGCTCTCGCTGTTATCTACAGAACATAGTTGTCAGGGTTCACGCGTTTCCTTCCACAAGTTTCTATTTCCTTCCATGAGTTTCCGTCACCTTCCGTCAGTTTCCATAACCTTCTGTCACCTTCTGTCACATGTCACCTTCCATCACATGTCACTTTCCGTCACTTTCCGTAACCTTCTACAAGTTTCCATCTCCCCTATTATGTAAGCCTTGCCAGCGCTATAAGACTGTAGCCCATGTGGTGGCGTTTGCTCAGCTTGATCTCTGAGGATACCCACTACACAGGCAAGTCCCCATGTATCTATCGTTGGTAGAGTTATAAACTGAGGATACCCACTACACAGTTGGTCATTGTCCTAGTATCGGCTCTTATCTCCTTGAGTATCTTTGGTTGTGGCTTCGTCATTAGTGTTGCCCTCACAGAAAATCAAGCTCATAGGACGACCCCACACACTTTTCTTAACCAGCCTTCATCTCAGCCTATGGCAGACCAACTCCCAGACACATACTGGGACGCCCTGGGTGACCATGGGCCATTTCTTCGAGGCCTCCTTTCCAGCCAAGCACAGCAGCTGCAGCAACTTCAACTGCAGAATCAGGAACTGCACAATCAGATTGCTAACATTCACGACCACTTAGCCAATGCTGCCACCAACGCTGCTGTTGCTGCTGCTCAAGCCCTTGCGCCCTCAGTACCTCACAGTGTCCCTCCATCTACTCGCTCTATCAAAGCAGCAGAACCGGAGAAGTTCAATGGAGACCATGCAGAGACTGAAGGGTTTATCAGGTCTATCAAGTTGTCCATCGCTGTCCAGCCAGCATCCTTCCCAGATGAACGCACAAAGATCCTATACGCTCTTTCCTTCATGACGGGAGGCTCTGCAGAGATATGGGCACACAACGAGACACAGGCTGTCATTGATGGCACCTCCTCTATATCCACTCTGGAGGGGTTTATTAAACATGTGGAGGAGGCCTTTGGTGACCCAGATCGTGCCAGAACGGCTCGCACTACGCTGCATGACCTTAGGATGGCGTCAGGAATGTCGGCAGATGAATACACGGCTCAATTTGAGATCCTGGCAGGCAGGACAGGCTTTAATGATGAGGCACTCGAGGATGCCTATGCTCGTGGCCTTCCAGCGGGTATCCTTGACAAGATCCACGCCCAGCCCTTTCTTCCATCCAACCTCAAAGCCTGGAAGGAAGCAGCCTGTCAGATTGACTGCAATCATCGCCGTCTGTTAGAGGTCAGGAAGGCACAGACACCTCATGTCCCTAATCGCCCTCCTCCTGCCCGACCACTCCACACTCCTGCTATGGCTCCTGTTGCCACAGCATCACCCAGTAACGCGACACCTATGGACATTGACTCATCCCGCCGCCGCACCAAAACATGAACCTGCTACAACTGTAAGAGACCTGGTCACATTTCACCAGACTGTCCTGAACCTCGCAAGCCACGAATCCGTGCCAACCTCACAGAGGCAGACTTGCAGCAATTGTCTCGTAAATCTGTACCAGCGGCGATAGAGGAACGCAAAGAGAAGGTGGAAGCCCCTGTCCAAGAGGAAGGAAAGGGTTTTTAGGCCAGTCAGTGGTGAAAGACATGCCCTGCTTGACGAATCGGTTTTCAGTTCTCGAAACATGTACAATAGGGATCACAGGCGATATGATGCATCCTTCTCCTATCCCTGATCGAATGAAACCAAACCAGCCATGCCGAAAACCCAACCCATCGCTCCAGTTGCTAATGCAAACCTTCCAGTCCCTCTATATGTCCGTACTGCTGACCTCCGCTGATGCACCAAAGTACCTCGCAAGGTCCACTCTGTTGACACAGGGCATCCACTTGCAATTGACTCCCTCCTTGACAGTGGTGCTACAGGGATGTTCATCGATGTGGAGTTTGTAAGGGAACACAGACTTCGGACCCGTCCCCTACCCCATGCCATCCCCGTCTACAATATTGATGGTACCCCAAATGAGGCTGGCTCAATCAAGGAAGAGGTCGACCTCATTTGCACCTTTGGGGATCATACGGAACGTGCCACATTCTCTGTCACGAGCCTTGGACAACTTGCCATCATTCTTGGTCACACATGGCTTGTTGAACACAACCCAGAAGTTGACTGGCGTACAGGAGATGTGAAGATGACACGCTGTCCCAAGTCATGTGGGGGCAGACCTGTTGTCAGAGGGCCCACAGTCGAAACTGTTACAGAAGAGAGTGTAGATCAAGAGGAGGTTCCCATACAGCACACCCGCTCCCTACTTGGAGAAGGAGACAGGACCTTTGTCATCTTTGTGAATGAGAGTCTTGAAATGATTGGCGCAGGCCGGACTGTCTCCCAACAGCTTGCTGAACGGGCCTGCAAGTCTTCACCAGTCAGATCCTTCGAGGACCTTGTCCCTAAACCATACCAGGAGTTCAAGGATGTGTTTTCTAAGGAGTCATTTGACCAACTGCCTCCTCGAAATCCCTGGGACCATGCAATTGAGCTCACTCCAGGTGCACAACCCTTTAGCACAAAGGTTTACCCAATGTCACCGGTTGAGCAAAGGGAACTGGATAACCTCCTTGAGGAGAACCTGAAGAGCCATAGTATCCGTCCTTCCAAGTCACCTATGGCATCTCCAGTCTTCTTTGTGAAGAAAAAGGACGGCAGTCTTAGATTTGTGCAAGACTACCGGAAGCTCAATGATATAACAATCAAGAATGCCTATCCTTTGCCCCTTGTTCCAGACATCATGAATAAGATTGCTGCTGGAAGGGCTAAATACTTCACAAAGCTTGACATTCGCTGGGGATATAATAATGTACGCATAAAAGAGGGAGATGAGTGGAATGCAGCCTTTCGGACAAATAGGGGCCTGTATGAACCTCTAGTCATGTTCTTTGGACTCACGAACAGCCCAGCAACCTTCCAGATGATGATAAATGACATCTTCAAGAGTCTCATCGATGAAGGGGTTGTGGTGGTGTTCATGGACGACATTCTCGTCTTCACAGAGTCGCTTGAAGAACATCGTAGGATTGTACGACGTGTCCTTGAAATCCTCCGGGCCAACAACCTGTACCTCAAACCTGAAAAATGCCTATTTGAGCAACTAGAGGTGGAGTATCTCGGGCTCATCCTCTCTCAAGGACAGGTTGCCATGGACCCAGTCAAGGTTGCAGGGGTGCAGGACTGGCCAATACCACGTAACGTCACTGAAGTCAAATCATTCCTTGATTTCATCAACTTCTACCGTAGATTTGTGGAAGACTTCTCACACATTGCAAAGCCCCTCAACCAGTTGACAAAACAGGATGTGCAATGGTCTTGGGATCCAAAGGGCCCAGAGCAAGCGTCCTTTGACAAGCTCAAACTCCTCATCACCTCAACACCGATCCTTGTCCTCCCTGATCAAGACAAACATTTCCGTCTTGAAACAGATGCCTCAGCCTATGCCACAGGAGCAGTACTGTCCCAGCTATGTGATGATGGAAAATGGCGGCCTGTGGGGTTTGTCTCCAAAAGCCTCAATGATGCTGAACGCAACTATGCCATCCATGACAAGGAGCTTCTTTCTGTCATTCGGGGATTAGAGGAATGGCGCCACATCTTAGAGGGAACAAAGCACAAGATTGAGATTCTCAATGACCATGATCCATCGTCCTGGTTGTCATTCAGCCAAGCCTGATGCACTCTCACGACGCATGGATCATAAGCGGGGGGAGGAAGACAACAAAAATCAAGTCTTACTTACCCCTGACCTGTTCCACATCAAGGCGAATCCTCCAGAGGCTGGCGCGCAGTTAGTCCCAGGTGAAGGTGATGCTTTCCTCAATTGAGTAAGGAACTGTGTAGACCGGGATGAAAAGGTTGTCAAGGCTCTCAAAGAACTGGGCTCCTCCGGCAATTTACGAGGAGAAGAGTGGTCTGAACAGGATGGGCTTGTCCTCTATCATAACAAAGTGTACGTGCCGCTTGATGCAAAACTACGACATGACATAGTGAAGGCGCACCATGACATGCCTCTCACCGGTCACCCTGGTCGTTGGAGAACCACTGAACTAGTTGCTCGGAGTTACTGTTGGCCTGGGATGTGACGTTACATTGCAAAATACGTGAAGGCCTGTGACCTGTGCAACCGGACAAAAACCTTCCCTGCTTCTCCCATTGGAAAGCTTCTACCAAACCGTATCCCAGACCGTAGGTGGCAGGTTATGTCTGTTGACTTGATTGTAGAACTGCCTACCAGTCATGGCTATGATGCTCTCCTTGTTGTCGTCGATCGCCTCTCAAAGCGTGCACATGTCATTCCCACTACTTCAGATGTAACTTCAGTGGGAGTTGCCCGACTCTTCCGTGATCATGTTTGGAAACTTCATGGGCTCCCTGAAGAAATCATCAGTGATCGAGGCACACAGTTCATCTCCCAGTTCATGCGTGAACTGAACAAACTTCTTGGTGTCAAAGTCGCTGCCTCTACTGCTTATCACCCCCAAACTGATGGACAGACTGAAAGGGTTAATCAGGAGATTGAGCAATACCTTCGACTATTCATCAACCAGCGTCAGGATGATTGGTTCGAATGGATATCCTTGGCCGAGTTTGCCTATAACAACCGAATCCATGCCTCAACCCAGACTACACCCTTCATGTTGGACAGTGGCCAACATCCAAGGCTGGGACTGGAACCAGTCCGGGAAACTCAACTCGAGGCCCTGGATGAGTTCACAACGCGGATGGAAGTGGCCACGAGAGAAGCTCGTTCAGCCCTGTCCAAGGCAGCAGAGGACATGGCATGCTTCTATGACGTGCACCATAAAGCAGCCCCAGTTTATAAGCTTGGTGACAAGGTCTGGCTCAATGCACAAAACATCACAACCACTCGCCCAATGAAGAAGCTAGACCACAAGTGGCTAGGTCCCTGCACAGTTAATAAGGTGGTCTCACGAAATGCCTATGGTCTAAATCTTCCTGCATCCTTTGGTCGCACACATCCAGTGTTCTCTGTCGTCCTGCTTCGGCCATATGAAGATGACCCAATTCTTGAACGTCATGCCCCTCCACCCCCCCCTGTCATACGGGATGGGGCCGAAGAATATGAAGTTGAAAGGATTCTAGACAGCAGGATGTTCCGTGGAAGGTTGGAGTATCTTGTGCGCTGGAAGGGCTATGGAGCTGCCGACGATCTCTGGCTACCAGCAAAAGATGTCTCTGGGGCAAAGCGACTCATTAAGGAATTTCACCAGCAGAACCCAGAGGCACCTCAGCGTATCTCAGCAGCCACATACATGTCCCTCCCTTTCCAGAGATTTCAGAACTTCACAGAACCTTCCAGGCAAACTCTCTTCGACTGGACAGCAGGCAGGGCTTCTACTCATAATGTCAAGGGTCCAGGACCCCAAAGATAAGTGATATCGGCCTCCGCCTAACCAATTCATTCCGATAAGCTATATATCCCCTCTCCACCTGTGACCACTCGCTTCCACTGCATCGACCCCACCACATCCATCAACCATGTCCTCGCCCGCCATTGAGCTTGTTGCCCTCCCCAGCTTCACCCAAAACCTCTCCGACCTGCCAAACATGTCACGTGTCGATCCCACCCTCCTGCACTTCTCCGGCTTCTCGTCATCCAGAGCAGCCAGTGAAGCCAAGCTACAAAGGATGCTTGACTGCCGTGATCTCGACGTCGCATGGTCTTCAAAGTGGTCCGTCAGCTCTGAGGACCTCACACCAGCGAAGAGTCAGGCGCCCACTCGCCCTGCACTCGCACTCCTCAGACCCCGACACAGACGAGAGAACACGTACTACATCGGCGACCCTGTCTTCCTCAACGATGGAACCCCCCCGTGTGGAACCCCCTACACTTTCGAAGGCTGGGTGGGGCGACGTTTCCGTAACATGGCAGGAGAGCGAATACGTCGAGCAAGGTTCCGAGGGCCGCACTTGCCCATGGACCCCAATCCCCCTGAGCTCATCATTGACCTGCGTTACCAGGAAGGGAAGGGTCAGGAGAGATGGTGGTCCCACCTGTGGCATACTTGGAAACGATGTCTCGGTGGATGTTGGGGGCTAGGTGGCAGCTGTGCTTGTCGGGACGACAAGCATTGAGAGGGGGGTGATGTCAGGGTTCACGTGTTTCCTTCCACAAGTTTCTATTTCCTTCCATGAGTTTCCGTCACCTTCCGTCAGTTTCCATAACCTTCCATCACCTTCTGTCACATGTCACCTTCTGTCACTTTCCGTAACCTTCTACAAGTTTCCATCTCCCCTATTATGTAAGCCTTGCCAGCGCTATAAGACTGTAGCCCGTGTGGTGGCGTTTGCTCAGCTTGATCTCTGAGGATACCCACTACACAGGCAAGTCCCCATGTATCTATCGTTGGTAGAGTTATAAACTGAGGATACCCACTACACAGTTGGTCATTGTCCTAGTATCGGCTCTTATCTCCTTGAGTATCTTTGGTTGTGGCTTCGTCATTAGTGTTGCCCTCACAATAGTGGTCAATGTTAATGTGAGGGAGTTCGATAATCGTAAGCTTCACACCAGCGTAGTCAGACGCGGGGTCAGTGAGTGTGTCTCCCCCTTGCGGTCACAGGCGTTCCTCCAACACTCTTCGGCCCATTCTTCGCACACATCTGTGTCTGGGAACGCATTCTTCGTACAAATACGAACCTGAAACTCAGTCATAGCCATTGTCAACAGGCTATTTGCTAGTCCCTCGTAATCCGCAGCTTTCGGCTTTTGTTTATGAAATTTCCTGAGTTTTTCTGGCCGTTCTTGGGTAGAGTCAACGTCAGTGTCGCTGTGGGTAGCATGTGTGCCGTCATGGGTTGCGGCGTGCGTGCATTTGCGTCCACTCGTCATCCCCTTGACTGAGAATGAGTGGGGGTCATTGAAGCAAAGGGAGGGCTCACCGCTGGGTCCATCGCGCCCACCAGGCCCTGTTCTTCGTGGGTCCGGTCCATGTGACCGTTGTCAGGGTGTGGAACGGGAGAGGAGGCATATGGACGTTGTGGTGGGACTGCAGACCAGAGGGGTATGGGTGAGCTTGCGGTCTGGCACCGAACGGCCTTGGACACCGAAGGCCTAGAGGCGGCTGTGACAACTGCCGTTGTGCCCTTGAACGCAAACTAGAAGAAATGTGAGTGCAATACCATATAAAATAATAAAAATAAAAAAGGATTATGTGGAAGACGGACCTCGTTCGCCTGGATCCTTCCGGGACCTAACCGAAGGAAGAAAATGAGGAGATATTTGCAGCCACGGGCACACTTACAGGGCTGGGGCTCAGGGTCGTCTGCAGAATCATTGGTGTTCGGGTCATTCAGGAACTCTGCGATTTCCTCATCCCCTAGGCCTTCATCCCATAGAGCAGCGACCTCCACTTTCCAGGCTTCTTCAGCTCGCACTTGCACCTCACGTGCACGGTGACGTTCCCGTTGACGGGCAAGTCGTTGCTTGTCGGCCTCTACCTGGATTTCTGGAACATAGGCTCATCGTAGATTACCCAAATAGCTCAAGGTAGATGGTACGTATGATACTCGAGTCCTTTTTCAGTCAGGCGAGTGCGTGAACTGGGATTGGTAGTGATGGTTTCGGTTGGTGCAGGGCCCACCAAAGGATGGGTCCTCGAGCTCGATTCATCATGAGTTGAGGCTTTCTTTGGCACAGTGGAACGGGTGGGGAGTTGGGTCAGGTTGATCTCCTGTAGAGCATTCCGTTTAGGCACTGGAGCCATTGAGGTCAGTATGCTCGAACAGGTGTGCAGTCGTGGTGGTCAGGAAGAAGAAATGACGCAGCTTAGGGGTAACCAGTCACATGACTGTTAGAGTGGAGCACGATCCAAGACCGTGGTCCCTGCAGCGATGCCTCCTCCTCAAGGGCGTCAGATATACTTGTGCCATGCTTGCCATAGAGCATGCACATCGAAGAAAGCACTGCGGTTGCACATTCTGAATAAGAAAGCATGTCGGATGGCTATAGCAGCCAAAAAGAAGTGAATCGATAAAAAGAAAAAGGCACCTACCGATGCTGCTGAACCGGCGGACCACCTTGAGGATGATCCACCAATGGCCTGGGCTGAAGAAGGCTCACAGGATGCTTTAGAAGAGGTGACATGGGCTTTCCGAGAGGGAAGGCAAAGGGACAGTGATGTTGGCGGCCAACCTCACATTGGTCAGGGGTCACACAGCCCTGACCACCCACCACCCGACAACACCTCTGATGATGATGTCATGCATGTAAAGCATTTCCCAAGTCCTGCAGGAGTCCCTTATGGGGAGCAGAAGACCAGCTTTGAGCTTTTGCATGAAGAGCAGCGCAAAGGCACCCTGGGAACATTTGGGCCCTTCGAAGACCTGGCCGAGTGGGAACTGGCAGAATGGTTAATCAAGAGTGGTGCCAGCCAGAGTGAGATTGACAAGTTCCTCAAATTAGACATTGTGAGTTGGATTTAATACACAGTAGCCGTGTACGTGCAACATGCTAACTCACCTGCAGACTGGCACTCGCACCGGCCCTTCCTACATGGATAAGCGTGGTCTACTCAAAAAGATTGACTCCTTACCACCTGCTCCCTCCTGGCAATGTCACACAGTGCAAGGAAATGGTGACGTGCCTGATTACAATGGTGAATGCCAGATGGAAGAATTATTCGTATGGTGTCGCAACCCGGTGGATTGTGTCAAGGAGTTGATTGGTAATCCGGCTTTCAAAGAGGCTATGAATTATGCACCTGAAAAGGTCTTTACCGACTCCAGTGAGGCAGATCAAGTGTTTAATGAGATGTGGACAGGCGAGTGGTGGTGGGACCTACAAGTTAGTATTCCAGCTTTCACAGTATGGCCCTCCGTTCACCCGTTTCCCAACCAGGAAAAATTACCCGAAGGGGCTACGATTGCTCCAATAATCCTAGCATCAGACAAAACACAACTCTCCCAATTCAGTGGCAACAAGCAAGTGTGGCCAGTGTATCTCACCATCGGAAACATTGACAAGGCCATCCGTCGTCAGTGTCATGACGCGTTTATCTCTCATACTCAGAAGCTTAATTTTCCTATTTTCTCACACCACCTTCGTGTTCGTTCTGATCACCATTGTTATTTTCGGTAACCAACTCTCGCTGTTCGCGCCAACTACCATAGCCGCGCCGCCAAATGCACGATCGACGTCCTGGGACTGATTCGGCAGTCAGCACTGGGCCTACCACCTCCTCTACTCAACCCTCTTCCGATGGTGTTCGAATAGTTAGATTGCCATGACCTGTGCATTTCCAGCACCTTGGTACCCCCATTTTCCCTTTCGCTACTCCTCCTCAGTGTTCGCTCGGTTTCTCCCTCCATCTCGACCTCTCCTCCCCTATGTCACCCCTTTTTTGCCTTTCCTTGCATTTCGCCGAACGGATATTCGCTGCTTGCATCATTCGCCGGCAGGCACACCATCAAAAACACGATCGATACCGTTCACTCGGCATGATGGTTCATCATTAACCCCATCGCCTTCTTAATCCAACCCCATTGGGCATTCGTATGGTCGAAGCATGTTCGCAGGACACACCCTCCATAGGCCATGCAGAATCAACCCAGTAGACCAAGGGTCCGTGCAGGGTAGCATATATGCGGGTCCCAAGGCATGGTTTTGTCCATAAGTGCTTTCGCTACCTTTACTCTCCATCATTTCATATTTTCCCTCTTCCCGGACTCTATTGTATGTTTATTTCATCTATGTTGTATCATGGCTGCGCACCCCTATCCAACCCCGACTTGTGATGGCCTCTTTCCTATTCGCTGTTACCTTACGAGCATTCGATATAAGTAGTTTACATTTGCATGTATATTCCCCAGTTCAATTATCATACGTCATCCATCTTGTGAAACCTTGACCTCGCTGTGATCATCATCTTGAGCCTCTCCTCGAAGATGTCTATCTTCGACCAGCCAAGGACTTAGGCATCACTGGTGAGTTCTCATACTTCGTCTTTGTTACCTTAGCCTTCGAACTACTTCCTGTGCTGTTGGCGAAGGGCTCTGAAGGAGCACCTTCGCCAGCGAAGGGACTGTCGAAACTTAGACAGCCCTTCCACGATATCTTGCATGTTATGTCGTCAAGTGCTGCGAGCTGTTTCGTTACGACTGTAGACAGGGCGAGCCCCGTTCGGGCAACCCCTTTGTTTCGTGAACATTCATCAGTTCACACCGAACGGCATACTTATTCGCACAAGTTATTCGGGCATTCGTTGTGTTCACTAATACACGATATTAACGCCTAAAAACCAATCTTGACAGTCAGCCTTCCAAACAAGCCATGGTCCTCCTAGGGTATCTGCCAGTAACCAAGCTCGAATGCCTGTCTCCTGAATCTCGCAAAGAGCGAGCATACCGTCTCTTCCACTATTGCATGTCCCTGATTGTTGAACCTCTGATTGCCACCGGCAAAGATGGGGTTTATATGACATGTTCCGACTCTCAAATACACCTTGTCTTCGCCATTTTGGCAGCATACATTGCCGACTACCCAGAGCAATGTTCAGTGGCAGCCATCTGTGAAAATTTATGCCCGATCTGCACCGTCCTCCCAGATGACCGTTGAAATCCAGGGTATGCACCCACTCGCAATCCTAGCACCATTCTCAAGGCCTTGAGAAGCTCGGAGACGGGGATGCCATTGCCGGCATTTAAGAATCTGCATCTCCGTCCCATTCCCCAGCCATTTTGGGCCACCCTCCCACACACGAATATATTTGAATGTTTCACACCTGATTTGCTCCATCAACTACACAAGGGTGTCTTCAAGGACCATATGGTGAATTGGTGTGTCAAGATGGCTGGGAAAGGGGGTGCGCAGGAGGTGGACGAGCGATTCAAATGTCTGCCAGACCATCCAGCTCTAGGCCACTTCAAAAAGGGAATCTCTACAATATCTCAGTGGACTGGGCGCAAGCACAAGGAGATGGAGCACGTATTTGCCAGCCTTATTTTTGGTGCTGTCCTACCTGATGTGGCTGCTGTGGCACGAGCAACCATTGATTTCATATACTATGCATCTTTCCCATCCCACCCCACAGAAACTCTCCGACGCCTCCAGGATTCACTGCAGACATTCCATGAGCACAAGGCTGTCTTCATCAAAGCGGGCATCAGAAAGCACTTCCGAATTCCAAAAATCCACATTATGGAGCATTATGCACACCTCATCCAAGCAAAGGGTTCTGCAGATGGCTTCAACACAGAAATGTCAGAACGACTTCATATTGACTGCGCGAAGGAAGGGTACCGTGCAAGCAACAAGAAGAACTATATGCAGCAAATGATCCAGTACCTCTGGCGCCAAGAATCCATCCACAAATTCACTGCATTCCTGGCATGGACAAATGCCACCCGCCCCGTTATCAACAGGAGCGATGATGAGGATAGTGATTCATCCACTGAGAGCGAGACCTCAGGCATGGAAGAACCTGTTGAACCAATCTCTTGCGTACCTGGCACCCGCTGGCATATTCCCAAGCAAGCTCCAATGCCTGGGACATCCCTCCAGGACCTCATCGAAAACCATGGCGCCCTGGACATTGTAGCAGCTCTAGGCATGTATCTTCACCAATACGTGCCCCATTGCCAAATCACACCTTCCAAATTTGACCGCATTGACGTATACACTCGCCTCTACATCGACCTTCAATCCCCCCAATGCCTTGATGATGATATCCAAAAAGATATCATACGAGCATGCCCAGCAAGCCATTCTCCCTGGAAGAAGTATTTGGTCCCTGCACACTTTGACACTGCATTAATACATGACACACGGGATGCGGAGGATATCGGACTTAAAGGTACGAGTGGCAACCCTGCCGTCCACCTCTCCTCACCATGATGTATAGGGTACCGAGCTGCTCGCATACGCGCCATTTTATGTTTGCCACACTGGTTTGAATGCTCAGACACATTGGCTTATATTGAAAGGTTCACCAACTTTACCTTGCCTGTAGAGCCACTCCGGATGTCCCAAGTCTCATATTCCATGCGTCATAACCGGAAATATGGAGAGATAGTCCGCATGAACTCAATCACGCGCAGCTGCCATCTCACCCCAAAGTTTGGCAGTGCCAAACACCGCAACCAGACCTGGACATCAGAAAATGTCCTAGATGAATGCCCCACTTTCTTTTTGAACTCACAGCTTAGTTACTAATCTATATGTTTCAGATGTGTGACGGTGATTATGTAGTAGAGAAAAATATTCATACCTAATAACACTATAGTAGGATTGGCCAAGCAGACGGATATGCGAAGCATACGGGTGCGAGTTAGACTCAAATGAAGCACATGCAATTGAAAGCCATACCTGAGGATCGGCAGGAACCTTACGTTCTTGTAAACGATCAGGTGCGGCCCAGGTCTGTGTAACTTCTAATGCGTGCTTTGACCCGCGGGGAGTCAAGTGAGAACCTGCTTCCGACCCGGGCCCAAGAATGCTGGTGCAATGAACATGAAAGGGTACAGCGCTTTGAGGGATGGCAGCGCTGAGGAAGAGCATGCCCGACGAACGAGTTGCTAGATACCACGACGTCACTTTATAGTCCACCAAATCACTCGCGTCACTCAGGCAAGAAGGTGGTCAGAGGGCGAACCAGTGGGACAGACACGAACATCGCGCGGAGCGTATACGGTGTGCCGGCGACTGGTCTGCTCCACCGGCAAGTGTATTTGCTGCGTAGGTCCGCGCACGAAAGGAACCGCTCGATCGTCGACACTGCGAACCACGCAAATCCAAACATCGACTGAGCTTGACTTTGTGACATCTAGTAGTACGCTTACAATCACCAACTCCTCTGGCCAGTTTGGCAATCAGGTAGCAGGGCACATCGTTGATGCCACGGGGCACCCTGTGCGAGGAGACGTGGGGGAGCTCGTAACAGGAGAGGTCGTCAAAGCGTCACAGGGAGTCACTGATTCATCAACACTACAAATCACACAGTCCTTCTCCAAATTAGATGTCGCGACATCAACAGATAGCGGGGTATATACCGAATCCTCTAGCAATGGAGGTCAGAAGGCAGGGAAGTCGAAGTTGATACTACGGTGCTCCCCGAGACATGTGTTCAGGAATACTTCACAGGCGAGATCGTGCAGGACACTGGCAGGCAAGGGATCACTGAAACATCAACACTGGAAACCACGCAAGGCTCACCCGATATTGTTAACGCCTCCTGTTACGACCTCCTGGGAGTGATGGCGTCCGCAAGGTCGTAACAGGAGGCGTTGCCAACTTAGTTGTGCGGAAATCCCCGTCCGCAGCGGGAATTATTCAATCCGCCGAACTAGTGACCACTCAAATATCCACTGATATCGCGACATCGAGCCTTGTGTAGCTGGGCGGTGCATTAGTATGTAGATAAGTGGGCGAGAGGAAGCTGTTAGCAACTAGGGGCTATGGCAGGGAAGGTTCGGTAGAGTTCTTAGAAAGCTAGAATCAAATATACTCTCTCAGTGAATTTATTGTCACTGATGTATTAATACAATACCTAGAATCAAATATACTACATGATTTTCAGTCAACATGCTATGTAAATATGAAGAATACTACTCGCCTCTCTCAGTGAATTTATTGTCACTGAGAGAGGAGTGTAATCCTGTCTCAGAAGGCATATACTTGCACCCGGCCCTTTAGCGCCCAAGGGCTCGCGCGTCGAAGTCATTTCAAACTCCGCTGGGTGCAGCCGCCTATGAAAATAGAAATAACAGAATGGAATGGAGAGATAGGGAGTGACTAGAAAATTTCGAAAATAAGCAGAGAAGTGGATGCATAGTACAAGAACAGTATGAGAAAATATTGAAACACCACACAATAAATTGAATATATTATGCTTGATTTTGGTGCAGGAGCATAAATGCACCCAACACGCCCCTCAAGCTTAATATATTCCGATTTTCTCGTTGAGGATTCTCACTCTAGGACTAGGAAGTCCTTTAGTGAGAAGATCGGCTAGCATGTGTTCCGTTGGTAGGTACACAAGCTTAATTTCTTCATCTTCCACTATATCTCGGATGAAATATAATCTAATGTCGAAATGCTTGGTCCTCGTGTGTTGTTGAGTGCCATAGACGATGGCAATGGCTGATTGATTGTCTGAATAAAGTTTGATGGGACAATTCAGCGGTTGGAATACTTCAGAAATAAAGTGGCGCATCCATAAGGCTTCTTTGCTCGCATGAGTCAGAGCAACGAATTCGGCTTCAGTTGATGATAGGGCTACTATGGATTGTTTTTGACAACTCCATGATACTGTCCCTCCATCAATCTGAAAAATATAAGCCGAGTATGAGTGCCTGTGCTCTTGAGAAGCCCAATCCGCATCTGAATACCCAATGAGGCCGTCTCGATTTTTCCCAAGTGTCAATTTGTAGTCCATCATGCCTTTTAGATATTTAAAGACACGTTTGACTGCATGCCAATGTGTTGGACCTGGGGTTTCGAGGAATTGAGAAAGTAATGACACTGCGAACGCAATGTCCGGTCGAGTGGCTACTGCTGCCCACATCAATGATCCTATCGCTTGTCTGTATGGAATTCTTGACATCTTCTGTTTGTCTTCATCTGTAGAAGGGCATTGGTCTCTGGATAATTTAACGGCTGGGTCGAGAGGCGTAGAAAATGTTTTGGCATCATCCAGATTGAATTTTTTGATGATTTTGTGGATGTATGCAGCTTGTGATATTGCAATCGACTTGTTATTCCAATCTCTTTCGATTTTGAGGTTCAAAAGCCAATGAATCTCGCCTAGATCTTTCATACTGAAGATCTGGGCAAGATCATGCTTTACCCCATCGAGGATTGGTTGACTCTCAGCTGTGATAGTGAGGTCGTCTACTGCCGTCGCAATAATCGCATGCCCTCTCGGTCCACGTCTGCAAAATACAGCTCCATCCGAAGCTGATTTAGTGAATCCTAACTTGAGAAATTCACCACTCAGACGTTTGTACCATTCCCTTCCAGATTGTTTGAGGCCGTAAAGTGCTTTCTTCAGCAGGAGGACATCATCTTTGTCTCCGGTCTCATATCCATATGGCTGTCTCATGTAAATAGGTTCTGGCAGTGTAGCATTCAAATACGCACTGTCCACATCCATTTGGTGAATAGGCCAGTTGTTCCTGGCAGCAATGGCACATATAATCCGTAAGGAAGTCATCCGAGCAACAGGTGCATAGGTTTCATTGTAGTCGACTCCAAAACTTTGTGTAAAGCCTTGGGCGACCATCCTCGATCTAGGTGTGATGGGTTCACCTTCTGGATTGCGTTTCCAGAGGAATACCCATCTATTTCCGACAATATTTGCCCCAGGAGGTGGTTTAACCACTTCCCATACACCTTTGTCGAGTAGCACCTTGTACTCTTTATCCATCGATGCTTTCCATATAGGATCATTTAAGGCTTCATCTGCATTGCTAGGCTCAGTCTGATTCAAATCCGGCAGCACCTTATCTTTGTTTTGATCAGAGGTCGAAAGTGTACTGATGGCAAGGTTATAATCACTGATGCCGTCAGTGACAGAGGATAAATCTTGTTCGAATAATTTGTCTTGATGGTCCTCAATGTCCTCGTAAGCTAGTGTAGTGATATCTGCACCAGCATGTCTCTTAGTTTGAGATCTTGTTACGGGACCACTTGGGGCCGGCTGCACCTGTTGCTGACGGATCCTTTCACTTCTCCTTATTGGAGCAGCTTCTTTAGGTCTGACATCAACAGTCTGACTGGGTTGCAGCTCTTTCAGACGTTCCTCTGGTTCATCATCATCAATTTCCTCGATGCCTCCTCGCTGACTAAGCGACTAGGCATAGGTGCTGGCGCCGAGATGGCCTGTATCATTTTTCTGGACGTAGGTAGCTGTGACTCTTCAATAGAAATGATTGGAGCTTTGCCCCCCTTCATCTCTGAGTCAAATATAACATTCCGCTCGACAGAAACCTTCTGAGAGTCAGGCCAGTAGATGCAGTGACCATGGCTCTGTCCAGAGATTCCTATCCATCGAGCTCTTTTGGCACGGGCTGCTAGTTTGTTTCCCTCTTTGACTTTAACGTAGACTTCAATTCCCCACACGTGTATGTCCTTCAGGTTCGGTTTCTCGTGATGGATCATTTCAAAAGGGGTTTTGTCTGGCAAAGCTCTTGTGTGTGTCCGATTCCTAAGATAGTTGGCATGCAAAATTGCATGCCCCCATAGAGTCTTAGGAAGACTTGATTCCAATAGCATGGCACGAGCTCTTTCAACTAGAGTTCGGTTTAAACGTTCAGCAACACCATTTGACTCTGGGGTGTCGTGCACGGTTAACCGATGCTTCGTGCCTTGCTTGGCTAAATGCTGTTCAAATTCCGAGCTTGTATATTCGCCCCCTCTGTCGGAAACAAGTGCTTTGATGTGCACGTTCCTCTGTCGAAGCATCAAGGCCTCGTAGAGTTTATATTTTGAAAATGCTTCCGATTTGTTTGCCATCAAATAGATAACCGATTCTCTTGAGTAGTCGTCGATGAAAGACACATAATAGGATTTCTTGTCAATTGTGGAGTGTCTCGCTGGTCCCCAGACATCAGAATAAATTCTGTCACCGAATTTTGATGATCGGCTTCTGGGTTCCTGAGGAAGTGATTTGCGTGCAATCTTCGCCTGAATGCACGCATCGCAAACAACCTTGTCACCTTTTGAGCTCAATTCAATGCCTAATATCATGCCACGGTTGAGCAAATGCTGTAGGGACTTTTGTGAAATATGCCCCATTTTTTGATGTATTTCCATGGCTGATGCGCATACATGCGCTTCGGCACTTGTGTGTTGTAAATCAAATCGATATAAGCCATTCAGCTTCGGTGCTTGCATCAATATCCTGCCTTTACGATTGGATATTGTGCATTTCTGATCAGCTATTTGTGTGTTATAGCCTGCATCATCGCACCGGCCGATCGAGATGAGGGTAACAGCCATTTTTGGCGCGTAGAACGTATCCTTCAATGTAATGTTCACAGTCTTATCTCCAACCTTGTTAGATAGCACGAGTGAGCCTGAACCGAAGGCATCAAAAGTGCCTTTGTTGGCTGCACGAATTGTGCGCGGCTGTGAGAATGGACTGTAATCCCTCAATAAATTCTTGTGAGGGGTCATATGTGCGGTCGTTCCAGTGTCGAGAATAACAACAGTGTCCAGAGATAAACTACTCAAATTAGAGCAGTCGAAGTTGGCGAAAGCGGCTGGACTGCCACTCTCATCCTCCTCAGAGGACACTTCTTCGGCAACATTCGCCTTGGCTTTGCCCTTCTTCTTTTTGGCTTTCGCTTTCTTCTTCTGACGTGGCCCCTGGCCTTCTTTACCACCTCCTTTAGCCCAGCAACTCTCTATAGCATGTCCAGGCTTGTGGCAATTAGTGCATGTAGACACCTTCGGGTCTTTCCGGCCCTTCTGCCCTTTCGTAGATGAACCAATAAATGCCTGCTCTTCTTGTGAAATATTGAGAGTCTTTCTCCTGTCGTATTGAGCCTTTAGTACTCTGATAATATCATCAGGCACTAAGGGCATTCCACATTCTTCGAGCGACGTGGTAAGGGCATTCATAACTGCCTCATAGGAGGGTGGAAGTGATGCAAGGATGATGTCGGTGAACTCTCCTTCAGAAATTCTGGCTCCCATCTCATTGAGACGAGCATAGAGGTCTTGGGCCTTGTCCAAGTGATCTCTCAAGTCTCCATCCTCAGGACACCTCATACTGCGAAGCTGTCTCTGTAGGTTGGTGAGGACCATATTGGGCTTTTTGGTCATCTCATTGACCAATGCATCCCAGACTTCTTTTGCTGTATGTCTCTTCTGTAGCATCAGAGCTAGTGACTCTGACACTGAGACGATTATTTGGGTTTTGGCCTGTCCTTCTCTGGCAAGATACTTTTCCAGCTTCTCCTCAGCCTTCTCAATCTGAGTTTCCTCAGCTTCTGTGAGAATATGGCCTGGGGGCATGACTGGAGGATCAGGAGGTCGAATGGCTCTCCCTTCTATATGCCTGAGTAGATTTTTGGACTCAAAATAACTTGTGAGAGTAGCTCGCCACAGAGGCCAATTACTTCCATCTGTTGCAAGCTTCTCCACACCCAAAAGCTTCTGCGAAGTGTCTGCGGGGCCCATAACCCTTGTTAGCAACTAGGGGCTATGGCAGGGAAGGTTCGGTAGAGTTCTTAGAAAGCTAGAATCAAATATACTCTCTCAGTGAATTTATCACTGATGGATTAATACAATACCTAGAATCAAATATACTACATGATTTTCAGTCAACATGCTATGTAAATATGAAGAATACTACTCGCCTCTCTCAGTGAATTTATTGTCACTGAGAGAGGAGTGTAATCCTGTCTCAGAAGGCATATACTTGCACCCGGCCCTTTAGCGCCCAAGGGCTCGCGCGTCGAAGTCATTTCAAACTCCGCTGGGTGCAGCCGCCTATGAAAATAGAAATAACAGAATGGAATGGAGAGATAGGGAGTGACTAGAAAATTTCGAAAATAAGCAGAGAAGTGGATGCATAGTACAAGAACAGTATGAGAAAATATTGAAACACCACACAATAAATTGAATATATTATGCTTGATTTTGGTGCAGGAGCATAAATGCACCCAACAGAAGCTTGCTTCCCTGCGAAGGTGTACCTGCGCCATGTATTTATACTGTAGATAAGCGCTTGCACTCTAGCCGACCATAGAAAGGGGATGTTTATGGTACAAAGGGCCCGGATATGTATCTTACATATGATACATAAGCACGTTTGAGCACGGAGGACTATGCAGACTTACTCAGCCACGCGCACGACTATGTGGGCTACGGTAGACCACATGACGCGACGTGCTGGTAGGCGCCGCTACCAGAATTTCGGGTTTTTCCTGATGTGCGGGAATACTTCGGGGTGGAGAGTGAACCTGGCAGTTGGCTCACTGGAGAAGTGGACTTACGCTACCATGCCTTTATCGTTGCGCTAAACGTTGTTCATTGTTGGCAGTGTTCAAGATGGCTGGTACGTGGAAAACGATGACGAGAGGCGCCGCACGGCACTCCGTACTTCGGACCTGTCATCGCAGACATCGACACTCCCATGTTCCCGGTAGTGTTGCCGGCAGCTCCGCTTGGTTCGGCTTAAGCCGGCAGCCGAGCTCCTTTTTAGGGATATAGACCGCACGTGCTCCTTCCCATCAAGGGTACCCATGATGTCTTCTTCGGCATGGGAGGTGATCAGAACGCGGAAGTTAGGCGGCAGTTCTCCAGCTTCGTTGCCAAGGACAGACAATAGCCCCTCGCAAGATTTCTGGTCTCCACTCTCATCCAATGCATCAATAACAATCACCGTTGGTCCGACAGACGTTAGCCCATGGGCGGCATCTAGAATGAACTTCTGGAACTGCTGATGAGGTATGCGTGCGGTCTGAAGTGTTCTCTTCCCTCCGGCCACTTTCAACAACGATGCTTTGCGTTGTCAGTCCAGATCAGCCAGATCACGCGCAATCGTGCTGAAGATGTTGGCGGGGGATCGCTCTGCCAGATGAGTGCAGTCAAAACAGTACGATGATCCAAGACGGTTGAGTTTATCAAATCGTCGTGCGACCTTGTGAGCAATCACTGACTTTCCCGAACCCGCAACATCATTCAAGAAAAATATCCATGGGGTGTCGTCCCTATCCTGGTTGACCCAATTGCAGATATTCCCAACAACTTGCTCGCAAGTATCCGGCAGGCAGCCTTTTTGAGGATCGCAACCAGCTCCTGGTGCGTAGGGCATGTCATTAAGCTGAACTTCCCCGGCTGATTGCAAGGGGTATTAGGCTCGGGAAAGGCCCAAAGTCAGAAAACTCACAGAGCTCGCCGACGGCATCCAGAACACATAGTACTTTGATTTTGATGACGGCGTGTTCCTGTAATGCCGACTTGAGATTCATGAACGCTTCCCGGTATTGGGCGACCTTGCTGTCGACATCCAACCATAGATTTTTCATGGTTCTTTCCCCTGAACAAAGATCGTGAGGTATGACCACCTAACAGTGGGTTCAACATACCGAATCCCTTGTTTTTTTTTGCGTAGGCACGGACAAAGTAGCTGCACTCTAACGTCTGTTGCATCAAGGCTAAGATAATTGGCTTTTGCAATTCAATTTCCTTCAACGGCTCTGCTAAGTGGACGAACGCATAGGTGTCTCCAATGAGTTTCGCCAGTTCATTGATGCTATTATCCCGGTCTCTCTTAGCAATGATCGTCTGAGCCAGATGTCAGATATGTCAACTCAGCGGGTGCATGGGATAGGTCTACCTTTGGTACACTAGACAGGATAGACCATGCCATTTTCGTGTAAGGATGGACCTAGAATAAAGCAAATCATGTACATGAGATGATCTGGGAGACTGCCAACATTTGAACACACTTCGGAGATCCCATCCACGATCTCGGTAAACAGCCTGATATTGTCCAGGAGCAGATCCCAGGCCACCATTGTTGGGATGACAGAATTATTGGTGGTGGAAATGATGCCATCGACCACATTCCCTGCTTCAATAATTGCGGACGGCGCTGGGTTCATACTATCGACCACTTTCACATCACTGACTGCTTCACTCAACAGGGCCTTCCACGCCTCGTCGAACGTCGTGAAAGACGTGATGGTAAACTTTAGGACAGTCTTTTTTTTTATTATTTTTTTTATTTTATTATTTTTTTTATGTCATTTTATTCGACCCCAGGCTAGGCCTATGTTGGTCGCTACACGCATTGTACTACAATTGGGTGGGCCTTCCCTCTCGCTCCCTAGGGCTCCCATCCCACTGAGTCCTCGAGCGGGCGAGTGCACTGAGGACGAGCTCCCTGCCCCCCACCAGCCCGGCTCCTTGAGCCGTTTCTCACCCCACTCACTTGAGATAAGTACTCCCATTCCCCTGTTGGTTGTTCTAGTGTGTGGGTGGTCTGGCTTTCTAAGTGCTCGGCCGCCGAGGTGGGCTGGCACGACGTGTGGGAGCACCGCAATCGAAGGTAGAAAGGGGGTCCACGGACTTCTTCTTGGTCTTGCTGCGACGAGTCAGTACGCGTTGCTGCGCGAGCAGTGTGGGGAGATGTTTATGAGGGTTTTGGTCGCACAATGGCGTGGTGGTGTTGTCCTCCGGCTTGTATTCTAGCGTCCCTGTCAAGCTAGTTATCTTATGCTTTTAAGTCGGTGACGGGGAAACGTCACCAAATGCCGCTTTCAGCCTGCCCATCGCCGCTACATATCTTAGTAACATCTCCATTGAGCCCTTTTCACCCAGCAGCTCCTTGATGGACCCTGACTTTCTGCCCAACTTCTGTCTCACCCTGTGACGTGCGTGCTCGTGCGCTCTGCAATCGAAGAGGAAATGATGGACCGTCTCGTCGGCCCCATGGCACACCGGGCACAGCGGGGACGGCACCTGCTTGACCCGATGGAGGTGCTTGTTGAGTGGGGCATGGCCTGTGCGCAGCTGCATGATCAGGCTGTTCTGCGCTCGAGTGAGGCCCGCCATGTCTCTGAGGTAGGTGCGCGAGGGTAGGCTGTCGTCGATCTTCGCCATCCTCCCGTAGCGGGGCGACGCTTTCCATGCTCTCTCCAACTGTGCCTGTTGCCTGTCTTGAACTCCTACCTCGCAGCGGCCAAACTGCGTGGGAGCGCGTCAGCCACTAGGAAGGGTGGGAGCCTACTTATCTGGCTGCTCTCTCCAGCTGCTGCCTCCTTTGCTGCTGTGTCTGCGGCCTCATTTCCTTCCACATCGTCGTGACCCGAGATCCACGTGATCTTGAGGCGCACGTTGCGTCTCCTCAAGGGCGTCGCCATCCTGTTGGCCATGTCGTGGATGTGTCCCAGGATATGCTGCGCCGGCTTGGGCTTGACGTTACCCACCGCCAGTATGACCCTCTGGTTATCTAGGAGTATGGACGCCGTTCTGACACCCTTTTCCCGACTTAGTAGCTCCAGCGCCAGAATGACGCCCACCGCCTCCGCCTCATACGTGGTGTGGTCCGCGAGTGGGCCCAGGTGGTACTGTAATCTCGCCCTGTATAGTACCGCCGCCGCCCCCGCGTTGCCTTCTAGTCCCGACCCATCGGCGTATACTTTGGCATCCGCTATGTTTTGAGCGTCCACTTCCTTAGATTCCTCCCTCGACTCCACTATCTCGGTGACAAACAGCCTGGGAGCGTCGGGAGTATGGACAAAGGGCTGGATGACCTCGAGGGAGTCCGGGTTGAGGCTGAAGTGGTGGAGGATCCTGTGCAGCGGTGCCGGGTGCTTCTTTACCAGGCGGGGGCGCAGGAACGATCTGGATGGTGCAGTGGGTGGGGCTTGGGGAGGGTTGCGATACAGCTGGCGGCCTTGTAGCAGATGCCTAGGAGGAGGAGCTCTACCGGCTGGATGTTGGCGAGGACCTCCAAGATGTCGCTGGTGGTTGTGCACATCACTCCAGTGATAGCAATGGTAGCCATACGCTGCACAGATGTTAGCTTACGCACCACTCCCACAGACCCTGTCGCTCTCCCCTCCCCTCGATTCTTCTGCACCGGCGTGTACCAGACATCCGCAGCGTACATGAATTTGGGTATTGCCACTGCGCTGTATAGCTGCCTCATGTATGTTGCGCGTGATAAGAGTTGCTACAAATGTATTTGGATTTTATTCAAGCTTCAAGTCAAGCTGAATCGAGTAGAGGTCTGAATTCTGAGAGGACTGCTTGTACTACGGGAACTATTTCGATCAGGAATCTTGAGACGGTGGAGAGGTAAAACTATTGTTATTCTTGTTCGACAGTTACATTCTTTTGTACTATTTAACTACTGGAAAGGACTCGGCGTCTATACGATACGTACGGTATGTGATGTAGAGATATAGGGGGGTGTGGAGTATAGTCTGGAGTGAACTCTCGAATGAATATTACAAGGGAATGCTAAGGATTCGTTGTACATAAGACGATGGTGTGGAAGGACATGTGCGTGATGTATAGGGGAAATCATGGAGCTGTGGCTAGAGCCGCTCAGGGACGATCAGATGCATATCGTGTCTCGGTCCCAATTGAATTGGTGCCTAAGCAGAGATTTGTGTCCCGGGTCGGTCTCTCGATCGAGATTGATGGGATCGACATATGTAATATGATGCTGATTGACTTGGCGTGCCCTGTGCGCGTGCGTGATAATGTATTGGTCCGGCGTCGCGTATATGCGAGTCAGGGGATTCGGGGATATTTCTGTGTATTGGCGTATGGGCGCAGGCAAGGATTATGGGGATTGTTTGGTTCGGTGACGTCAGTGTATTTTTTAGGGTCAGATCTGAGTGATATCATTAACGTCGTTACTTGAATATCATAACAGCGCATACCCCTGTGGAGGGTTTAGTTAGTCTGCGAGCCAGTAACGTCCACTTAGCCGCTTTCGCCACTGCCTTCTCAGCTTGATCAACTCCTCGTCCAAGAAGACTCATAGGAACTTGTGTGCTGATGTTGGCTGGACGACAGCATCCTCGTACGTGAAGTGGGGTCTTATGTCACGCTTGGTTTTGCCTGGCCTCGCAGGGTCTCCCATTCGGCGTCTTGAACACTCTACTATCGCGAATTTGGACTTTTCGAATCTGGAGTGGTGGGTCAGCGTCCACTCTTTCACCCCCCCCTCCTTGAGCAGCATCTCCCTCTGTAAGCCACCGCGGCCTGCCCCTTCCCGTTAGCGATATCTATGATGTCAGCGTTATAGTAGAGGTAGAGGATCATGGAGAGCGGGGAACTCTTTTGCACTCCAACCACCACCGTAGTCCGGGCGCTTAAGAATCCCTACAATACCAAAGCCGTTTTTCCAACCCACACACTAAACATAACACACTATAGTGGATCGCTGGCCACAGTCAGCGATACCACTAAGCTTCTACCAAAAAGAAGCCACCAAAAGACGATGCCGACGCACATAGACCCCCAGCCACCTGCCACATCACAAAGTCGCACAAGGGCAACCTGTTGGGTGCATTTATGCTCCTGCACCAAAATCAAGCATAATATATTCGATTTGCTGTATGGTGTTTCAATCTCTTCTCGCATTGTTCTTGTACCATGCACCCATTTCTCTGATTATTTTCGAAATTTTCCAGTCACTCCTTACCTCTCCATTTCATCTTGTTATTTCTATTTTCACAAGCGGCTGCACCCAGCGGAGTCTGAAATGACTTCGACGCGCGAGCTCTTGGGCGCTAAAGGGCCGGGTAGTAGTACATGCACAGTGAGACAGATTTCCCCCTCTCTCAGTAACAACTAAATTCACTGAGAGAGGCAAGTAAATTAGTCTAGTGTTCTTTCGATTTATTGACCTAGAAATCCTCTGTAGTGAATTAATTTCTAGGTAGTGTATAATATACTTACAGTGACAACTAAATTCACTGAGAGAGTGAATTAATTTCTAGTCTATTCTTTTGAGCAAGCAGTCCATACCTACTGCCTATAATTCCTGTCCTCTACACAACCACCGCTCAGCAATCCACAAGTAAGACTAGAGCCGACCTGTTAGCAGACCCGAGCGCGACAGTGCGCAGCAGGGAACAAGCTAGGGGCTTCCTCGACAGATACGGCTACCTAGCAAAAGACGACCTGTTGTCAACGGAACAGCTGAGAAATACGCTGCTGTCATTAGTTCACAACGTCAGTGGAAAGACCCTACAAGAAGGGCTCAGAGCCGTAGCAATCCTGATGATGGAAGAGGCGGCGAGGACGGTAGGAGCGGCGGTGAAGCGGCACGTAGAAAGAGGACTGGAACCGGTCCTCACAAAGATCGAGAAGGTAATAGAAGACGCGAAGGAAGCTGCAGAGATGGCGAAGACGAATACAGAAGGAGCCTGCAATGTAATAGAACATTTGGGCAACATATGCAAGCAGAGAGAGCAGGAGCGGGAAAACGGAGCAGGGAATGCAACATACGCAGCCGCAGTAAGAAGTAACGTACCGCTCTCACACCGCAATAACCTGGTGAAAGCGAAAGCGAAAGCCAGGCAGATACTGATCGACAGAGACCCGCAAGGAGAGCAAGACACCCTAGCAAACCTAACAGAACAAGAGTTGGTCGCGAAAGCAAACGAAGCTATCAGCAACCTAGAGGAAGATATCGAGCAAGACAACGTAGTTTTCATCGCCGCCAAAAAACTCGCCAACGGAGGGATAGTATTCAACCTAGAAACGGAACAGGCGGAAAAATGGATACAGATGAACAAAAGAACGTTTCTAAGCAAATTCGGCGGCACGGCCCCTATAAAAGACAAGGCGCTATCAGTAATAATCGAGTACGTACCCCTAAGTCACTCACCGGATGCCCTAGCGGAGATGAGGAAGATCAAAAGAGAATCGAGACTACCTGAAGGTTCACTGCTATCAACACGATGGATAAAACCAATACATAGGAGATCACCGGGTCAAAGGTCCGCTCATGTTATTGCAAAGTTCGCCACCACCGAAGCTGCAAATCGGAGCATAAGGGACGGTATAATAGTGGCTGGAAAACACATGTGGGTGAGGAGGATGAAAAGAGAACCACGTCGATGCTTGAAGTGCCAAAAGTATAACGCCCGCCACATCGCTGCAGATTGCAACAGCCAGGACACATGTGGAACATGCGGAGACGAGCACAGAACCGCCGACTGCGAAGAAAATGACCCGGGTAAATATTACTGCGCAAACTGTGACACCCATGGGCATGCCTCATGGGACAGAACATGCCCCGTGTTCAGAGAAGTGTGCACCGCAGCAGAAAGAAGCGACCCAAAACATACCTATAAATACTTCCCGGACGAGAGCCCGTGGACATGGGAGCAACAAGGTGACACGGCGGACGCAGTAGACGCAGGGGAACTTTTAAAGAAGCTGAGCGCCCGGGAGGACAGAAGGTGGAGAGCAACGCAAGAGATGCACCGAAACGGAGAGTGGACAGATAGTGGGGACCAACAAGAACCACAAGGGAGACATGACATACCACGGCTGCGAGCGAGGATGGAAGGCAGAGAAGCAGCCGGGGGAGAAAGAAGGGGCGCGAATCCACGAATCGGCAACAGAGACCAGGGATGGGAGAGGCTAGAGCAGGGAGAAATCAGGCAGAGCCGACTAGATGACTACGGAATCGGCGGCAACAACGACCAGACACGAGCAAGACGGCAAAGTGGCAGCGAAAATGACATACACCGAGAATGAACGATGAAACCTCACAGATCAAAACGTTAAGAATCAGGCAACAGAACTAAATAAATCGCTAACAGCAACGGCAGAAATACTAGCTAAGTGCCCGCACGACCAATATGACATTCCGCGATACAGGAACCGTATATTGACTTTTTGGGAAACGCCAAGGCCACACCTAGATGCTACACGGTGTACCCGAAGACCCACTACATACATAAAGGTGAAAGAACGAGATCCATGATGTTAATAAGCAAGAGACTCGCCACAAACGGATGGAGCGCGGTAGACATAGGCTCGCCGGATGTCTGGGCGGTACGGGTGAAAACCAGCAACGGTGACGTGCTAATAATTAACATCTACTTGGACTGTGCAAGGTCTGACAGCATCAGAGCTATTCAGCGACACCTGCGAGAAAAAGCAGCAGAAAGGGGATCGAGGGAACTAGAAGTAGAAGGGATGATATGGCTGGGGTATTTCAATAGACATCACCCGATGTGGGATGAACTACGAAATTCGCACCTATTCACTAGGGCCAACCTAGACGAAGCACAAATGTTGTTGGATGCCATAGCAGAGCATGGGATGCACATGGCGCTTCCAAAAGAGATTCCAACGCTCAGGGCCATGTCCACAGGAAATCACACGCGCACAGATAACATCTTTATATCACCCTCGCTAGTAGAAAATCTGATCAGTTGCACAGCAGAGCCGGTAGATCAACCTCCAAAAAACATAATCATGAGACACAGCAGCCATTGCTTGCAACCTGCAAAAATCAGATAAGGCTGGGAATATGCATGAGGTTCCGACCGTCCTAGAGTTCACCCTCACGTCTTTCGCGATGTCCGACAAGGCACTGGAAGCTCAGTTCAGCGAAACACACAGCGGACGAAAGTGATCGATGACATGAACCCGACACCGTCCCTAATTGTTGATGCAGTGGCTGGGGTCAATGTTGCCACTTCTGACATCGATATTTTCATTACAGTATGGGCGACTTGGCGCCCCCTCTTGGACAAGGTCAAGCGGTTTGCCGACATTGTGGATAAGGCCTCAGAGGTATAGTTCAAATGCCGGGGGTCTCCCAGGTCATCTCATGGGCATGGTTTGCTTTATTATAGGTCAACCCTTATGCAAACATGCATGGTCTATCCTGTCTATTGCGCACAAGGTAAGCATATCGCATGCACCAGCTAGATATATATATCTGACGTCTGGCCAGACGCTCATTGCTCAGAAGGACCGAGACGATAGCATCAATGAGCTTGCGAAAACCATTGGAGACACCTATATGTTCGTCCACTCGGCAGAGGCGTTGAAGATAATTGATTCGCAAAAGCAAATTATCATGTCTTTGACAACTGGCACGATGCAGTGTAGTTACTTTATCCGCGACTATGCCAAACACAAGGACTTCTGTATGTTTGTTCCCACTTTGTCAGGTGGGGATAGCGTTGACCATCATTCAGGGAAAAGAACCGTGAAAAATCTAGTGTCAGAGGATGACAGAAAGGTCAATCAATACCATGAATCTTTCAGAAAACTCTTACAACAGCATGCCGTGATTCTTACTGAAATCACTGTACTACGTGTTCTGAATGTTGTGGGCGACGTCAGTGAGTTTTGCTGATTTGGGACCTTGATTGGATTTACAAAGAGGGATGCTGTCGTGATAGTGTCATTGTGAAATCTGCAATAGAGTGATGCAAGACCAAGTGAGGTGTCGTGATCTGCATCGATGCTGACTTCGAGGCGAAGCGACTCCTGAAACGCAAATTGAATGGAGAAGCAATCACTGTTGTAAACTGGCATATATTGCTTCTCTATTTACTATGTCAGCGCCGCCTGTGCTGTGAACCGGCATGTTCCCAGGCCTATCCACATTAGGATACTCCTATTTAGGTCCCACTCCACTGTCCCCTGACCGAGCACTCACATATGCATCTGTATGCATAAGTAGCTAGCTCAGTAGCTACAATGAATCGATCGGTTTCAGCCCATCCACTCACATAGCTTGAGTCCGGTTGAGTGAGTTAACAGCGTCCTCACTAGTGTTTCGTCTCTTGCGCATAGTGCGCATCGTGTCTTGTTCTGGCCTTCGTCTCTCCCCGCCTCCCTCCTCGCATTCTAACAACAATCACGTCCACATAGACCCGTCACCCATTACATAAAGTGTGATCATCAGGTACCACACGTGGCAACACATCACATCCCTGAACCGCTTCAAGTAAATATGGTGCGTGTCTGTCAATGTCTCTGTCACGGAAAGTCAGCACCATGAACGTTCTTCGTAAACCATCACTATCCCTCACAGACCAAGCAAGGCTCACTTCAGTATACTGACAATTACACCACCACGTGCGATGGGTCCAACCGAATGAGATGAGTGAGGGTATTGCGGCACCGCGCGCTGCCGGGAGCTGAGAATAGAAACAGGCGGTTGGATTCGAAGATCGAATCAGGCGCGCGCGCTTCTGGCGATTGGTTGATTGACAGGAGGCAGGCTTCTGGGCTTCTGCTTCCTAAGCTGATGCATGCCTTGTGGCGTGGCGAAAGTGGTCTGCGCGCCTGACGTGAATCACGCGCAAATGGGTATAACGTCAATACACTGATCCCCGATCGTGATATACACTGCCATGTGATGTTGATCGAACGGGGAAGCGCTCTCCTGGGTAAATGAGCCTGGGGAAGCAGCCGCGTGTTGGACACGTGCCAGGAGGTGCCACGGTACGAGTGTCCAGGGACACGCATTCGCTCGCAGACTCCCAGGGAGAAAGTACAATGGCGTGCTTGTTGGGGACGCGAGAAGGGTATAAATGTGAGTATCGTGCTCAGAGGAGGACCGAGGCCGCCAGGAGTGGAGCAGACATGGAATGTTCGGAGTTAGCCTCGGGATCGATCTCCATGGAGGTGGAGATCGATTTCCATGGAGGAGGAGACTTTTCTGTTCTAGATTGTTCTTGCCATCTTCCCTCCTTTGTTATTGTTAGTTTTAATTCCTGTTCCTTTCCACGTACACTAGATAGTTGCTGACAGCTACTTACAGCGGAGATGAGGATGCCCTTCGAGTTTACAAAGTGTCTTTCACGGCTCGAGCCCCCTCCGTTGAGAAGTGGAGTAGTGTCTTCCGGGCTTGGGCTCAAGCAGCCACTGAAAGCCGAGTCGAGCCTGGCCTAGGACCCAGAAGCAACCTTACATTGCTGCGGGACATGCGGCGGCTGATGCCGGCCTACGGCGCGTAGCGACTAAGCGCTGTCGGCTGTGGGAAGCAGTGACGCAATGTGGACACATGTCAGGAGCAGGAGGTGTCCACGGCTCCGGCAGAGTGGTCTGAGAAAGTATTTATGCAGTGTATCCATGGGGGTGCTGCTGTGATACGGTTATACATTGAGAAGCAGCCTCTTCGCTGTCACCTCGCAACCCTCGCTCTTCTCTCACCTCGCAACTCTTCCCTCGCTATGCCCCCTGCCGAATGATGCACTATAATTGAATTGGTAATCACACGTGCTACGTATATCCCCGACTCCGACTGAAAAATAGTGTTCTCCGGGCTCGGGCCGGGCTCGAAAGCCCGGGTCAGGGCCGGGCTTTGGAGGGCTCGGGCCTCCCAAAATTGAAGCCCGGTCCAGGACGAGGGCTCGGGCTCGGCCGGGCTAAAGCCCGGGCCTGTGGGTGGGACTCGCTGTGGTGAATTTGGACCGTACTGGGAGGCGGTGGACTGTGCATCCACACCGTAAGTTGAGGTGGGATTATGTACTTGTGCACCATACTTGTGCAAGGGGGGGTGGAGGGTGCGTAGACACCATACAGAGAGGAGGCGTACATCGCGCGCCTATGGACCGTTCTGGGTGCCTGTGGACCATAGTGGGAGGGGCCTCTAAGCAAGGTCTCGCTTCTCGAACGGGGTATATCTTCCGTCCTGATTCCTTGCGCGCAGCTCACTCACGCGCGTGCTGATCGCAGCCACCAGCTACATCGCCAACCTCAATCAGTCGAGCAAGATTCTCCCCGCGCGCGCTGGAGGCGCAGGTCACGCGCCTGAGCGAGATCAATGAGACTCTCACTCACTGTTGCGCACCACACAGGCCACATGTCTACTGACCTCGACCTCGGCTTCACGCCCCCAAGGGCATTTTGATGAGCACCAGACCGAGCCTGACGTCGAGCAGTGTCTCGAGTAACGCACGCTCTCACCGCCGGCGGATGTGCACCCCTCGCTGATGTAACAGCAGCACCAGGGGCACCCGCAACACCACCACCCACAGGACACGCTGTACCACCGCCACAGTGACGGGTGCGGGCGCATGAAAATAGGGGGAAGTATGTGACCGCATGGATCCCAGGTGGGCTGCATGTGGTGGAGGATGAAAGCAAAGGTATAACAAATTCAGTGCATTTGGGTATACATATAGTATATATGTGTGTGTATTTGCTGGTGTCAAACGACAATCCTTGATGGCGGCAACAATGGAGGTTCCCACCAAAAGCCTCAGGCTTAAGGGCCGGGCTCGGGCTTCCCAGATCTCAAGCCCGGCCCTTCCAGCGGGCTTTCTGAGGCTTGGGCCGGGCTCGGCTCGGGCTTTGCAGGGCCGGGCTCGGGCTCAGCCCGGGCTTACGCCCGACCCGGGAGACCACTACTGAAAAAGCAGGGAGAGTTCTCAGGTTCTGTCGCAGAGCCACATCATGGGGTCGGATGACCGACAATCGAGACTCTGGAGCATGCTGGTCAAACGAGCCATGTGTGACAAGGTCACACCACCAGCGCGCGGCTTTAGTGATGATGCGTTCTTTACAGACGTCCAACCGTCATAGCCAACAATCAAGGTACTTCTGACAGAAGTCCTATGCCAGAACTCATGTTGGTCAAGCTCCTGGAACTCTCACTTTAACCAATCAGAATAAAATGCATAGTGGTCGTACCAGATAGAGGGAGAGGGTACACTTCTAATTATGTTGCATGTACAGGTGTCCCTAACGGATCATTTCAGTCTTCGTTCGACCCAAGAATATCCTTCAATTGAGTCTTTGGGATGGCCGCCGGGGAAGCTAATCGCTTGAGCCGTTTGTGCCTCTCCTGCTCGTACGCGAATGCGTAACTGATCAAGTTAAATTCTGAAAATGCCGTTCTCAATAAATGATATTCCGCACGGAATGCCAGGCACAGTAGTGATTGCAGGGTTGGCTGGCGTTGGCACAACGCTGTCTGGTTGAAACCCGAGTGGAACTACACAACATAGTGAGGTGCACTGAAACACTATATAGCTATTAGAAGCCTCAAGCTCAACTTACCCGTAACGATGGGGTATCCTGTGATCGCTCCTGGTTTAGAGGTGAAACCTGAGAGATCGTCAAATTGGTGATATAATATGTTTATCAAGTGCAGAAAGACATGCTACTGGTGGGTAACAGAAGGGCGTCCAGTTTAAACTTTTGAAGAGTACCGTCGATGTTGCGAGTGCGACCCATGTCGGCCGCTGCCAGAGGCTGGAAAAATGAGGCATGGACTTCGGTTGCTTCCGAAGTGATAAATCTGACGTTCTATGAGTACCATATTTCCGAATCCGTGAGTTCACTTACTCAGATTGAGAAGTGTAGAACGGCGGTATCAGTTCTAAATTAGCGTGTTCAGTGTTGAATGTAATGAGATCGGCCATGTTCTTCACCCCGGTTGGTACTTCGACAAGACCAGCGATGTATTTGTTGACATCCACCGAGAATAACTCACCCGCATGTCTTAAAGATGATATGTTACTGTCAGTCACGCTGGACACCTTGAAATCCACGCTGAGCACAGTTCATTTTGAAGGTATGAGCTCTTGTGCATCTGGGTGTGCTCGCTGTGTATCTTAGATTATGGACATCATTGAAGCATTTGGCAACATTTATCTTTCACCCCCGCAACTGCTTCTATCTACCCTATTGTTGTAGGTTCTGAGTCACTGCACACGTGTCCTCGGCTGTTCAAACGCTCTCATTGTCTCAAGATATGACATCGGATATAAAGGACCCTATTCTCAAGGCTCTACATAGCATACTGTACTTGGTCAAGATTTTTCTCCTTCCAAGATGATAATTTGAGTTCGCGTGTCTTATTATGTGTGACAAATTGATCTATGGCCCATTCCTTGACGAACAGTTCTTCTTCTATGATGATGTGCGGACTTTTCTCGAGTAGACTGTCAAGATATTTGACATGGATCGGGGTTTCGTTGGGTTGGATGATCTGGATAAAATACATCATCAGGGGAGGGACGGGAGCTTTTATAGGGTTATGTTTTCGGGTGTGGCGACACTCAAGAAGGTGAGCGTCAAGGTCCGTTCAAGAGACTGCGAAGTTGGGTTGGGGCATTCGGTTTGGTGTCGTACGTCCAGCCCTCAGCAAACACATCGCATGCCACATAGTCAGGCTACTCACTTATAAACACAACGATAGTCTTTTCGAGCTCAAACTATGCCCCAAAGTGAATCGTGTTCCCCCACGCATCAAACCCGCTCAAGTCAGCAGCAGCAGCAATCTGCATTTTTTCGAGGATTATTCATCCATTGGTAGTGTCTGTCCGATTAATCGGGTTACTTGCACCCACCGTTGTACGGTATTATCCCATGAACCTCGCATGGACATCGTTGTGACTAATCTCTCCGTTTAATCAGACTCCACCAACCGGAGGGTTTTTTTTTTCGGGGATTACACATGCATTCATAGCCTCTCTCCGAATAATTGGCCTCCTTGCACCAACCTTGGGGTTTCTTTTTTCGAGGATTACACATCTCCGATACATCGGGATCATTGTAGCAGCTGTTGTGACCAATCAGCTTCCTGTATGACTCCATTGTCATTATTCCGCTCTGTCCATTTCATGTTTATTTAATTTTTCTGTTACTGTTAAAAAGCCCTTGGCTTATGTTGCCTCTTGCCTTTCCCTGTTATTCACGTCCTTTCTTCTCATTCTCACCCCCACACTTTCAAGTTTGATTCACTCTCATCCTTTGACTCATCAACAAATCCACGAGTCATTCCCCGGTCACCTTTCCATTGCTTTAAATTTCTGTGGTTACTGGAGCATACTTTCTTTCAAATATCATACATGGCCCTTACATATTATGTACATGGATACTCAGGACTCAGTGCCGACTTGTGCATGAGCTGCGTTGGGATCCTGGTGCGTTGGTCTCCATGCAGCATCCCATCACAGAAACAGAGCTTGAGATCACTATTAAGAGAAGATTCACATACTATGCCAACCCCAGGCATGCAGAGGGTTTCTCGGGTCCACTTCAGGAACTTTGCCTGTTCTTTAGTGATGCTATGATGCATGATTCATTGTTTTTGTTACATCACTCCTAGCCATCCCTTACGTTCATTCTTCCATTGTCCGTGCATGTTGACTCATTGACACACACAGGAACTCCTCAGAGAAGTGTTGAGCAGCAATCCATGATGACTTTGACACACCAACAAGTCCGATCTATAAAGACCTTGCGGGCTTGGATCTCAACTTACTAGGGACTGACACAGGCCGCCCAGACTGCCTGGATCACCACCCTCGCTGTTCTCTCATCACAGCCATCATCTGTGCCATCACTGGGTTGCTCCATCAGCAGCTCATGGAACCAGAGCTTGAGATCACTATTAAGAGAAGATTCGCATACTATGCCAACCCCAAGCATGCAGAGATATTCTTGGTGAGTGGTGGTTCCTCTTCAGGAACTTTGCCTGTTCTTTAGTGATTCTATGATGCACGATTCATTGTTTCATCCTTTTCATGTGTGTTCCATCTGCAGTGTTGGAAACTAGCGCCATTCTCACATCTGTTGTGCACAGGATACTGACTGGTGGATGGTCAGGTCCGGTGGCAGGTCATCAAAATTCAACAATGAATCCAAGCACAAGAGTGAATTCTGAACACCTAATAAGACTAGGTTGAAACAGTTGTTGAGGGACTCTGATGATGGATGGGCACATGGATTGACAACATGTCTCAGCAGAGATGATGCCAAAACAGATGGTAATAAGCCAACAGTCATGACATACAAAGCTAAATGGTGCTAATCTTCTGTAAATACTTGCTCTACTCACTACGCGACACTTCTCACATTTCTCACACCATACAGCCGGGGAGTTACTATAGGGTAAAATTTAGACAATGTAATCCTGTTTTGACACCCATGTCGTGCGGCTTCCTCCCTGTTGAGACATGCAGGAGGCGTGCGACGCTCAGGGATGCCCTGGGCCAGCAGGGGCAGGGGTGGACTGGGGTTGGGGTTGGGGTTGGTGGCTGTGGAGGATGGTGGGGGACATGGGGTTTCAGCCAGCTGGTGATGCCATGGGCCTAAGGGCTTCTCTCAAGAAATAGATATCAACACCCTTTCCATTAGACAATCACCTAATGGAAAACATTCTATATGATGGAATTATTCTATGATATACACCTCCTCCTTGCCTGAAATCCTGGCCGGAGCGAAGCGCAGGCCAGGCTTGTATATGTTTAAGCATATACTCAAAAGTATTACAGACCCTGATAATGAAATTTCAATTAACCAGACTAGGGTTCGAACCTGGGACCCCATTAGTATATAGTGTGCTTTACCAACTAAGCTATTTGGTCTATTACATTGTACAACTTGGTGAGGTTCATAAAGTGTAATATAGTACATAGTCTGACCAAGGATAAGGCTATTTAAAAGCTTAATTTCTGCACCTAAATATATATCTAACAATAAGAATATTATTATCAATAATTTGCTGATATGAATATCACAGAATCTAAATTGCATAATTTTACCACAAAAAGTGGGTTGGGATCCCAAACAGTCACATGGCTAACCGCTTAGGGGGTTCCCACGTGGTAAAACTCACAACTTCAGCATCACATTTTTACCACTATATTTGATAACATATAGATCAACATATCTTCTCATTAATTATATATTAAAATATCACTGTTTTGACATATTTATACTGTTCCCAGGTTATACACAGGGTTGGTTAATAATATAGGGTCAAACCAGTGATATTTTAACATTCATATATAATTAATGAGAAGACTAGGTGGGTTGCTTCACATAGAGGTGTAGGTCAAATGCATTGGTGCGCAAAACTACGCACTTGTTACTGGAGTGGATGGCGAGGGGGCCACTATAGCATTGTGCGAGGAGAGGATTGTCGCGCCCACAACATGTGCATCACCGCAAGTAAGCATTTCACCCACACGGTTTATCCCGAACTTATAGATATGAGGTCGCGCGTGCAGCTTTGTTGGCTAGTTAACATCGTGCCCAGGTACCATCCACAAGCAGTCCGCTACCAGACCTCCAAACGCGACACTTGTCCCTCCGGTCCGTCTCCCCTCCTAACCTTTCCAGCCAGCCTAGATCCTCCAATCCCCCACCTCGTGCTTTATCAGTAATCCCTTAACGGAAAGAAACAGTACGGTTCCCGGGGAGTCCTCCTCCAAATTTTATCAAGCCCCGAGAGCGTCCATGGCCATCCACTTCCGAACCGTCCAGTACCAATCCGCCCGCAAATGGCTCACCCTCCGTTCCCCGGCAGCGTCTCCCTCTATGACCCCGCAAGCCGCTGTCTTTTACAGGCGGCTCACCACCCCCGTCATCCAAAGCCAAATCTAGCCACATCCAACCCCCCAGCACAATCCCCAAACCTCCAGCGACTTCACCAACTGCGCCTGATGGCCCCCTCACACAACATAGCTTTACCCTCATTATTGCTCCAAAAATCCCTCGTCCAATCATCCGTGGCGGTATATTCGATTTGATTCATCAGACTCGTCTCCTGTGCGTCTGGCAGTTCCGCGCTAACCACGCACCTTCCAGCGCCCTATTCTCCGTCGGCTTCTCAGCCGACGGGTGGGTTCCTACGAGGCTCGGTGCAGATACTTAAACGGCACGGTCACCGGGGAAAGCCCTGTACACGCGCGGCACGAAACGGCGCAAAAAATGGAACACAACCCCCGCCACGTCCAATCCGAAACCGTCCTTTACCAAAAACAAATACAAAACACAAAAAATAACAACACAACGAAACGCGACTCACAAGCCACCGTGCCCATGACCCCCGCCGCAGCCAACAACGCAATATCCATGCGCGCGGTCTCGGATTCGCCGCGGAGGGTAAGGCCGAGAACGTACGCATGTTGTGGCATCTGGGGATGCGAAACATCGAGTAATGGTGCACGAGAGATCGTCTAAGGGTGAGCCGATCCGTATATACATAGACAATCCCAGTCCGCCTCACCATCCAATTCATATCGACACTTCCGTCAGACACGGGACCACCCCGTACGACAAGGCGCGGGCTGCTTGGGGCGGGTTATGGGTGGGGCATAGTGGAGTCGTCGAGTGTGCTGGCCATCCATTGCCATGGCTTGGCATCGGGGCGACGAGGTCGAGTGCGCGGTCGTCCTCTGGGCGGAAGTTGGGCGGGAGGGGCGGTGTGCACCGTGCGGGTGCTGCTCGGGAGGGGGGGCGTGTCGTGCTGCTGTGCCTGTCACGTCACACGCACGTGCAGACATCCAGCTCTTTCCTTTGTCTCCGGCGTTGCCTCCAATCATAAAGCACCGCGTAAGGGCACCCTTTCACCCCGTCTCACCCTCTGTCTCCTTATGAGCGAGGTGCGCTTGTCGGCACCGTCTCCCATCAGACGACCCTCCGGATCTCCTTCTCCCGCGCGGGCGGGGGGTCTATTTTGGTGGTACACTATACATTGTCAGAGTGTATTATTTTCATGCTGTTTCGGGATCCTGAAAACAAAGACAGACTCGCTGGAGCACGAGGTCCTTTCACCTTAGATGAGCTATACAGGGACATCATGGAGGAGATTTCCATAACGGCAGTCAGCTTACCTCAGTACATTGGCAGGTGATGAACAGCTAATCCCGCTTGCATTTTCCAGCACTATTTCACTGCCTGATTAGGTGCACCCTGCCCCTGTCTTCTATTCAATCTACCTGTTCGTATATAGACTATGCTCATCCGGGTCGATGGTCGCTTCCTGAAACGCATTTTTGCAAATTGATTGTCTCGATTAGATTCGAGCAATTCAGGTGTACGTGCCAGGGCAAGCTTCGGTTCGTAGGCTACGCTCTTCGCTCTCGAGGACTGCAAGAGATGAAGTGCATACGTAGTGGCGATGACGAAATTTGCACACTAGGCTATATACGAGCATTCGCAAAGGAACTCAGGACGTACTGTGGGAGTGGTGAATAGCGAGAATTTACATACGGACATGCCCCTTCCCGCCTTAGCATGGTATATGAGAAAATCCGGCATGTTGCCCTAAGTAATTTGACGTTATAGTGGACGATTTGTCTTCACAGGTAATCTACATTTCGCACAGCTCGCTTTCACATGCACATATAGAGGTACTTGAGGCAAGTGCAAGTGCACCCCGTCACTTGTACATACATCGCAAAAAACCACCCGTTACACGAAACTCCGGCACAATGCGGCACGAGTGCAAACGCCAACACAGAAAGCGATTCAAACGTCCCAAAGGAAATTGATGACCATCCAAGGAAGAGATGGACAAGGCCACGCAGCAAGATCCGCAAATAGCGGATAAGGCGGCGGCGTAGAAAGGGTAGAATATAGGGAATCTTGCAACGTCTTACATCTGCATCCCTTCAGCCGAGGTCCTGAAACCCTCCCCGCATAAATGGTCGCTCACCGCCGCACCGAAACCTATTAAAAGCCCGAACATCGTGAAGTGCCTTGCACGCCTCATAATGCGCCGGTCCATCGCTGCTCTAATTAACTCTGAGCCTAACCTATGGTAGGTGGAATCGTTGAGTACGGCATGCGAGTGTAATGTTCCCGCTCAACCGCCACCGGGATACGGGATAATTGGCAATAATAACCCGATACACCGCGGCCTCACCTAGGGGGATTCCACCAGTCAAGTGTGTGTATGGCACCACAACCACGAAGAAATAATACGACTGACGCCGAGCTCAACCAGAGAAGAAGTGACATACCATTTGGGCTCGCATTTTCAGTCCCTTCCATGTGGGCATCTGTATCAGCCACCTTTGAACTCGGGCAGGGCCTCAATATGAGTAGGAATCGAGACGCAAGCTGCCCAGGATCAGTGAAAAGCGTATCCATGGATGATGTGCCCTCTTGCGCGTCAGACTCCAAGTAGACGCAGACTCAGAACGGAGTCGGGTATGGCGCAAGCTAGTGATGGGCATGGTCTGGCCCAGGCCGTGAGCCGAGCCGGGCCGAGCCGCCGATAGGCCGGGCCAAGCCAGGCCAAAGCCGTTCGCGCAGCCGGCTCCATGGCCCGGCTCAGGTTTTGCCAGGCCAAAGCCGAGCCAGGAAGCCGTGGCCTGGCCTCTGTGGCAATCACCAGGAATTGAATGCACAGGGGCATTACATAAGTGGCACCGAGTTCTCAAACATGTTGCTGCATGTTGTTGCTAGTCGACATCTTGATCGGTGTTGAATTGATTTGGTGTGGAGTGTGTAGAGGACAGGAATTATAGGCAGTAGGTATGGACTTGTTATTCAAAAGAATAGACTAGAAATCAATTCACTCTCTCAGTGAATTTAGTGGTCACTGTAAATATACACTACCTAGAAATCAATTCACTACAGAGGATTTCTAGGTCAATAAATGTAAAGACTACTAGACTAATTTACTTGCCTCTCTCAGTGAATTTAGTGGTCACTGAGAGAGGGGGAAATGTGTTCCACTGCGCATGTACTACTACCCGGCCCTTTAGCGCCCAAGAGCTCGCGCGTCGAAGTCATTTCAGACTCCGCTGGGTGCAGCCGCTTGTAAAAGTAGGAATAACAAGATGAAATAGAGAGATAAGGAATGAGTGGAAAATTTCGAAAATAACCAGAGAAATGGATGCATAATACAAGAACAATGTGAGAAGAAATTGGAAGGCCACACAACAAATTGGATATATTATGCTTGATTTTGGTGCAGGAGCATAAATGCACCCAACACGCCCCCTCAAGCTTAATATATTCCAATTTGCTCGTTGAGAATCTTCACTCTAGGACTAGGAAGTCCTTTAGTGAGGATATCTGCCAACATTTGTTCGGTTGGCAAATAAACGAGCTTGGCTTGTTGATTTTTGATTATATCTCGAAGGAAATATAATCGGATGTCGAAATGCTTGGTTCTCGTGTGTTGTTGGGTGCCATACGTGATGGCAATGGCTGATTGATTGTCTGAATAAACTTGGATGGGTCTATTCAGTGGTTGGAATATTTCAGAAATAAAATGGCGCATCCAAAGAGCCTCTTTGCCCGCATGGGTCAGGGCGACGAATTCGGCTTCAGTTGATGAGAGGGCTACTATCGACTGTTTCTGGCAACTCCATGAAACAGTGCCTCCATCAATCTGAAATAAGTATGCCGAATACGAACGCCTATGACTCTGTGAACCCCAATCCGCATCTGAATACCCCATCAAGCCGTCTTGATTTCTTCCAAGTGTGAGCTTGTAATGCTTCGTGCCTTTCAAATATTTGAAGACACGTTTGACTGCATTCCAGTGTGTGCCACCTGGATTTTCAAGGAATTGCGAGAGTAATGACACCGCAAATGCAATGTCAGGTCGAGTGGCTACAGCCGCCCACATCAGTGATCCTATAGCTTGCCTGTATGGAAACTTCGACATGGCTTTCTTGCCTTTCTCTGTAGAAGGACATTGGTCTTTAGATAATTTTATGGCTGGATCAAGAGGCGTAGCATAAGTCTTTGCATCTTCGAGATTAAATTTTTTGATGATCTTCTCGATGTATGCAGGTTGTGAAATTGCAATGGTCTTCTTCTGCCAGTCTCTTTCGATTTTGAGATTCAATAGCCAATGAATCTCGCCTAGATCTTTCATACTGAAGACCTGAGCAAGATCTCGTTTGACTTCGTCCAGGACTGATTGATTCTCAGCTGTGATGGTAAGGTCGTCCACAGCTGTTGCAATGATCACATGCCCCTTTCCGCCACGTCTATAAAATACAGCCCCATCTGTGGCTGACGTAGTGAATCCTAACTTGTGGAATTCACCACTTAGACGTTTATACCATTCTCTTCCAGATTGCTTAAGGCCGTAAAGTGCTTTCTTCAAAAGTAGCACTTCGCCTTTGTCTCCTGACTCATATCCATACGGCTGCTTCATGTAAATAGGTTCGGGCAACGTAGCATTGAGGTATGCATAGTCCACGTCCATTTGATGAATAGGCCAGTCATTCCTAGCAGCAATGGCGCATATGATCCGTAGGGAGGATAACCGAGCAACAGGTGAGTATGTCTCATCATAGTCGACTCCAAACTTCTGTGTGAAGCCTTGGGCGACCATTCTCGATTTAGGCATTATTGGTTTCCCTTCTGGATTACGCTTCCAAAGGTAGACCCATTTATTACCGACAATATTGGCTCCAGGAGGTGGTTTGGCTCGTTCCCACACTCCCTTGTCGATTAGGGCCTCATACTCTTTGTCCATTGATTTCTTCCATATAGGATTATTCAGAGCTTCGTCTGCATTGCTAGGTTCAATTTGACTCAAATCCGGCGCCTTGTTATTGTTTTGACCGTCGGTTAGAAACGCACTGATGGCACACTCATAGCTACTGATGCCATCAATCTCGGAGGATAATTCTTGGTCGAATAAAACTTCTTTATGGTCCTCAACGTCCTCGTAAGCTAGCGTAGTCATATGTGCGCCAGCTTGTCTCTGGGTTTGAGATCTTGTTACGGGACCTGATGGGGCCGGCTGCACTTGTTGTTGACGGATCCTTTCGCTTCTCCTTATCGGTTCAGCTTCTCTAGGTCTGTCATCAACTCCCTGAATAGGTTGCAGCTTTTCAAGATATTCCTCTGGTGCACTTTCATCAATTTCTTCGATCTTTGCCTCTTCGCTGACTAAGCGACCGGACACAGGCACTGATGCCGGAATGGCCTTCTTCTCCTCTCTAGACGTAGGTAGCTTGGGTTCCTCAATAGAAATGATTGGGACCTTTCCCTTCTTCATTTCTGAATCAAAGACAACGTTCCGCTCGACAGAAACTTTGTGCGAGTCAGGCCAATAAACATAATGACCATGGCTCTGCGCAGAAATTCCTATCCACCGAGCTCTCTTGGCACGAGCTGCCAATTTATCTCCCTGAGTGACTTTGACATAGATTTCAGTTCCCCACACGTGAATGTCTTTGAGATTCGGTTTTTCATGGTGAATCATCTCGTAGGGCGTTTTATCTGGTAGAGCTCTTGTATGCGTCCTGTTCCTAAGATAATTGGCATGCTGTATCGCATAGCCCCATAATATCTTAGGAAGGCCTGATTCTAGCAGCATGGCACGAGTTCTCTCAGTGAGAGTTCGGTTCAGGCGTTCCGCAACACCATTGGACTCTGGTGTGTCGTGTACCGTCAACTGATGCTTCGTGCCTTGTTTGGCTAGATGCTGTTCGAATTCAGAGCTCGTATACTCGCCCCCTCGATCAGAAACAAGTGCCTTGATGTGCACATTTCTCTGTCGAAGCATTAAAGCCTCGTAGAGCTTGTACTTTGAGAATGCTTCTGATTTGTTCGCCATGAGATAGATCACCGATTCTCTTGAGTAGTCATCGATAAAGGAGACATAATATGACTTCTTATCGATCGTGAGGTGTCTTGCAGGTCCCCAGACATCAGAATAAATTCTGTCACCGAATTTTGATGTTCGGTCTCTGGGTTCTCGAGGAAGAGGTTTGCGCGCAATCTTGGCCTGAATACACGCATCACAGACAATTCTATCGCCTGTGGAGCTCAGTTCAATGCCCAATATCATGCCATGATTTAATAGATGTTGTAGGGACTTCTGCGAGATGTGCCCCATCTTTTGATGAATTTCCATGGCAGATAAACATATATGGGCTTGAGCACTTGGTGACTGGAGGTCTAGTCGATATAAACCATTGACCTTCGGTGCTTGCATCAATACCTTTCCGGTAGCGTTAGATATTGTGCATTTCTGGCCACCGAGTCGAATGTCGTAGCCAGCATCATCGCACCGACCGATCGAGACGAGGGTAGCAGCAATTTTGGGTGCATAGTATGTATCTTGCAACGTGACTTCTACTGTTCTATCTCCAACCTTATTGGATAATACGAGCAGTCCTGAGCCGAAGGCATCAAAAGTACCTTTGTTGGCTGCTCGGATAGTCCTCGGCTGTGAGAATTGACAGTAGTCCCTCAATAAATTTTTGTGAGGAGTCATATGCGATGTCGTTCCGGTGTCGAGTATGACTATAACTCCTGAGGATGTGCTCAAATTGAAATTAGAGCACTCGTCGAAATTGGTGAAGGCAAGATGCCCATCACCACTTTCCTCAGAAGTAGACTCTTCTTCGGCAACATTCGCTTTTGCTTTACCCTTCTTCTTCTTCTTGCTTTTGGCTTTCTTCTTCTGACGTGGTCCTTGACCTTCTTTACCACCTCCTTTAGCCCAGCAATTTTCGATGGAATGTCCAGGCTTTTTGCAGTTGGTGCATACATGCGCCTTCTGCCCCTTCTGGTCCTTCTTAGTAGATGAACCAATAAACACCTGCTCTTCTTGCGGGAGTGTTTTCTTCCTGTCATACTGAGCCTTTAGTACCCTAATAATATTATCAGGGACCAATGGCATCCCGCATTCTTCAAGCGAAGTTGTAAGGGCATTCATGACTGCCTCATAGGATGGTGGAAGTGACGCAAGGATTATGTCCATGAATTCTTCTTCAGAAACTCTAGCTCCCATCTCATTAAGACGAGCATATAGGTCTTGGGCCTTGTCCAAGTGATCTCTCAAGTCTCCATCCTCAGGACATCTCATACTGCGGAGTTGTCTCTGCAGGCTGGTGAGGACCATCTTGGGCTTTTTGGTCATTTCATTGACCAGTGCATCCCAAGTCTCTTTTGCTGTCTTCTGCTTCTGTAGCATCAGGGCTAATGACTCTGACACTGAGACGATGATTTGGGTCTTGGCTTGTCCTTCTCTAGCAAGATATCTCTCCAGCTTCTCCTCGGCCTTATCCATCTGAGTTTCCTCAGCTTCTGTTAGAATATGGCCTGGGGGCATGACTGGAGGATCAGGAGGTCGAGTGACTCTCCCTTCTACATGCTTGAGCAGATTTTTGGACTCGAAATAGCTGATGAGAGTGGCTCGCCACAATGGCCAATTACTTCCATCAGTAGCAAGCTTCTCAACACCCAACAGCTTCTCAGAAGTGTCTCCGGGGCCCATAACCCTGTAGAGGACAGGAATTATAGGCAGTAGGTATGGACTTGTTATTCAAAAGAATAGACTAGAAATCAATTCACTCTCTCAGTGAATTTAGTGGTCACTGTAAATATACACTACCTAGAAATCAATTCACTACAGAGGATTTCTAGGTCAATAAATGTAAAGACTACTAGACTAATTTACTTGCCTCTCTCAGTGAATTTAGTGGTCACTGAGAGAGGGGGAAATGTGTTCCACTGCGCATGTACTACTACCCGGCCCTTTAGCGCCCAAGAGCTCGCGCGTCGAAGTCATTTCAGACTCCGCTGGGTGCAGCCGCTTGTAAAAGTAGGAATAACAAGATGAAATAGAGAGATAAGGAATGAGTGGAAAATTTCGAAAATAACCAGAGAAATGGATGCATAATACAAGAACAATGTGAGAAGAAATTGGAAGGCCACACAACAAATTGGATATATTATGCTTGATTTTGGTGCAGGAGCATAAATGCACCCAACAGAGTGCACTTGATGTGAGAATAAATGAACTATACGATCACACTCAGTAGATGCTTCGATGCAAAGTACTATAATATTATACCTATACGATAACACTACAAAGCGTATAGGTGAGCTAGAGTGAATGCGAGACTAATAACGAGTTTCTTACCTCAGTAGATGCTTCGATGCAAAGTACTGAGGCAGAGTACAGAAGATACTAGCTACTTATAGTTCTTGGAGAACAAAGAGGATTAAACTACAATAGGGCATCAGGACAAAGGAAAATATAGAACAATGAAGCTGCGCATGCTTTGTCACAATGGGGTGATAGGCTCAGTCTGTAATATTTCAGTTACAGCCGGGGCCCATAACCTGTAGAACTAGTGTTGTCGCCAGCTTGGCTCAGCTCTGCTAAGCCACGCGCCAAGCTGCATATTAGCTCAGCCAAGCCGATTCCCAGGAGCCGACTTATCTCCACGGCGGTTACCATTTAAGCCAGCGTGTAGCCGATTATGTTATCCTCGCCCCTGTGTTCCTCCGACCTCGTCGCACTTCTTACAGTCCCTTACAACCACTCTCCTTATAGTCTCCTACTGCTGGAGCAGACCATTGGGAACCTTGACAAACATTTCCGGGTCCATGGAGCATGGACATCTAGGTAAGTCGCTGGAGTAGCGGGCACCGGTGGTGGCGCCATTTCACATGTGACAGGTTAACGGGTTGTCAACAGATTTATTCGAGCCTGTTCTAACGGGTACGATACAATTATATCGTCAAGTTATCGCCCTAAAGTGCCAGCCGAATGCTATAAACACATATGATATACCGGTAAGTTTCCCTTCCCATAAAGTATTCCAGTCATTACTTTGTCTCAGATACCAACAATGGGCCCCAAACTTCGCGATACAAGGGCTCGGCCACTCTACAAGGACGCAATCTTTTGCCTTATTCAAGAGGATGACGACGGTAATGTTGATCATAGTATAGAAGGTCCAGTCACTCGGGGAAGAGGCAGGGGCAGGGGCAGGGGCCGAGGTGGCAAGGGTAAGGTAGCAACCAGCATTGACCCTGGGCCCGAACCACCTACCAGCACTTTGGAGGACCGATCTCGGCGTCGACGTGAGAAGCAACGCGAGGACTGCCATGCACAGAACCAGGAGGAGCGCGAGTCTCACAACAGGGATGTCTTTTTTGGTGGTACAACACCCTTATCTCAACATGTGACTCCACCACCACCACCTCAGCCTAGAACCCCGGCCAACGAACAACATGCCAATCCTCCCGCATCTGTACAACGCGTCGTTATCACTCATATCGTACGAACACCTGCTTCCCCTTTTGGATGACCTAGGGGTACATTCACAAGCATCCCATTGTCCCCTATTAGCAACCAACCTCAAACTCGTAGACCAGCAGCTGGTGCGCCTGACGTTTGGCAGTTTTTTGTTAAAGGTAGTATCGCCAAAGGGATCAAAACTATTTGCAAATTGTGCTAGTGAGTTTTTTACCAGTTTATTCAGATAACGTCTGACAATTTGCAGTCCACCTGTGGAGTATTCGCCGTCGACGAGCACCGGTTCTCTGCGTGTGCACATTGAAGCATGTCATGCATATGAGTATCTCGAAGCTTGCCATGAGAATGACTGGCCGATTAAGATAAAATCTCTCGCTCTCCCCAAAAGTAACGAAAAAGTGACCACTCAACCTGATCCACGCCCTCCATTTTCAACGGGTCGCTTTAAAGCGGCACTAGTTAACTGGATCGTTGCAGATGACCAGGTACGTCAGATATGGTACACTTAGCTTTCAAAACTTATTAATATTCTCATTTAGTCTGTTAATGTCGTTGAATGCCCTGAATTCCATGATCTCCTACTTCTGCTACGAGAATCCATGCTAAGCTGCGATATCCCACACCAAACAGCAATTCAGAGTTTAATTGGTAAGGCATGGGAGCATAATTTTACGGCACTCAAAAAAGAGCTAGCGGTGATTTCTCTCGTGAACTCTACAGGACTATGAAAAGCTCACACATCTTATATAGCAATCAGTGGGGAAGATATCACTTACGATGGACTTATGGGACGACAAGAGCATGTGTGCGTATGGCGCCGTAACGTCTCACTACCTATGTCGTGGGTCCATTTCAACTTCACTGGATGGCAGGGGAGAGCTGGCCCTACATTCCGCTCTCATTGGATTCCTTCTGATGCCTGGCCGCCATTTCGGTCAGGATCTTGCGAAGGGCCTCCTCTTTATCACCGACCGTGTCAACATAACAGACAAGGTGCGTCATTTTCTCACACATTTATCATATTGTGGCTAAATGTGTATAGATTATGTTTATCACTATGGACGGCGCATCTAATATGGCTGCGATGATGCAAGACTTCGAACACCTGCTAATGGCTCGGTTCATAGACTTTGATAGTGCTAATCAACAGATAATGTAAGTAAAAATTTTATTATATGTTGGCTTTCTTTCTAATTATCATAAACTTTAGATGCTTCCCACATCGCCTACACGTCACTGTGACGGCAATGCTACGAGAATGCACAAGTACCGAGGCTTTGGAAAACCCTACTGGCAAGTTTGATCTGACTGAGCATGACCCAGTAAACCCCTCTAGCCAAACACCCACACAGGCTTTACAGCATGATCCAGTTGCGATTACTCGTAACATCGCTAACACGATTCGGTCCTCCCAAGAATTCAAGGAGATCGTTACAACTGGCAACCGTCGAGAACGTTGGCTAGATGCTCAGCAGGTATTTTACCAGCTTGCACATCTCACCCTTATTCGTGATAGTCCAACCCGATGGGGATCATCGTATCTTATGATTGAACGAGCATTGTATCTTCGTCAGGTAAGTCATTATGCTATTGATGAGTATGAAAACGCTAAAGTTCGTATTAGGCAATTGAAGTTTATATTTCGCCACCGGTCATGAGTACCATCTTCAAGCAACGACTCACCAACAATGAATGGGCCGTACTGAAGGACATAAAGAATATATTAGAGGTAGGTCCTGTTCTTTGTTTAACCTAGAGGCCATGCTTATTATACCCTCAGCCGGCTCATGCTTTACAAGCCGTCATGTGTACCGAGCACACACCTATTCTTGCCTGCGTACTCCCTGCATTCGACTCACTACTATCTACTTGGACCCGCATGCGAAAGGAGCCTTCGAATGCACACCTATGAAGGATGATTGATGCGGCAGTTGACAAGATGACCTCGCAGTATAACGAGTGTCGCTTTTCAAAGCCGCATATTATCTCTATTGGTATGTGGCAAGCTGTTACTAAATCAATTGCTAACCAAGCCTTTGCTAGTCCTTCATCCATCGCTCAGGTTTCGATGGATCGAAAGAAACTGGCCAGCCAATCAGGTTTCGTATGCAAAACGAACTATTCTATTAGAGGTGAGTTTTATACTATCTGCCCTCCAGCGAAACCTGACCATTGTTTAGCTTGCAAAATATGACGAGAGTCAACCAGCCGCTCAATCTACCAGGGAGACGATACACCAGCCATGCGTGTCGCGCAATGCTTACACACTCCTTTTTGGCCGGGAAATCGACGAGTCACCAACAGGGTGCACTTCGTGTTTACCGTCGGTTGAAGAAGAATGGGATTTGTATTGTCACGCTGCTAACTGGCCTGACATATACAGCGTTGATCTAATCAAATGGTGGGATGTGCGTAATAACTTAGGCTCCTGTTTGACATTTGACTTCTAACCATAACCACCCTGTAGCACAACGAGGGAAACTATCCACGGCTATCTCATTGGGCACTCAACTATCTCCCAGCACAAGCATCATCTGTCCCTGCAGAGCGCATCTTCTCTTCTAGCGTGGAGATGGATACACGTCGAAGAAACCGCATCTCACCGCATCTGATGAACAGCTGCAGATGCTGAAGTTCATGATCAAGAAGGCCCGGCTAGATTTCATGGCTAGCTGGAAATGGGAGGAGAAGGACATAGAACGGGAAAATGAGTGGCAAGATCAGGGATACTCAGTATGTGCACACAAGCCTCACAGTGCATTTGATCAACCGCAGGATATATTGGACAAGGATGGGAATGCGCAGGAAACCGATGGTGAGCCAGGGAAGGACTTGACAGATCTAGAGCTTGAAGAGTTTGTTTTCGAGGGCTGTGACGAATGGGGGGAGGAATCTTAAGTAGGCTCTGTAATAATCAGCTTCTCATTGCATATATTTTCTATTCCAAAAAATCTCCCAGAGACTGAGCAGCGCGAGATTATCGGAGCCTGAACAACGAACACTGTTGGCTCTTGACCACCACCGCCTGCACTCTTCACTCCTGCACACCTCACTCCTGCACACCACCGCCTGCACTCTTCTCTTCACTTGTGTTACCACGTTCGCTTGATCTTTATGCACTGTAGTCCAATTTCCATCTATGCTGGTAGGGTCGTTGGGTGAGGAGTTCAAGCCTCTCATCAGGCCATACCGCCTGAATGGCCTCATTAAGGGTATCCCTTCTCTTTTTGTTGATGTCCGTGCTCTTTATGTGGGCAACGAGAAGTGAAACTTAGTGAAGAAACATTCAGGGAGAAGAGCGAAAAGGGTAAAGTATCGACGGTATGTCTTGTCTATTTCGATGTAAAATTCCCTCTCGTACTCATTCTAGAGAACAATCGGCTCGATCCTGCTCTCGTTCTTCCCATCGAAGTCATACCCAGCCCCTCACCTTCAAATGACCCACCCAATCCCGCTCTCGTTCTTCCCATCGAAGTCGTACCCAGCCCCTCATCATTGAACAGCCCACTTGACCCGCTCTCGTCCCATTGAACTCATACCCAGCCTCTCATCTTCGAACAACCCACCCGATCCCGCTCTCGTTCTTCCCATCGAAGTCATACCCAGCCCCTCATCTTCAAATGACCCACCCGATCCCGCTCTCATTCTTCCCATCGAAGTCATACCCAGCCCCTCATCATTGAACAGCCCACTCGACGCGCTCTCGTCCTTCCCATCGAAGTCATACCCAGCCCCTCATCATTGAACAGCCCACCCGATCCTGCTCTCGTTCTTCCTATCGAACTCATACCCAGCCCCTCATCTTCAAACGACCCACCCGATCCCGCTCTCGTTCTTCCCATACCCAGCCCCTCATCATTGAACAGCCCGCTCGACCCGCTCTCGTCCCATCGAACTCATACCCAGCCCCTCATGTTCAAACTACCCACCCGATCCCTTGAATGATGTGCCCGCGGAGGGAGCTAGGATGTACACGAAGACAATTCGCGGCGCTTGGTACGTTGTATGTTCCAGTTCTCAAGAATCAAATACTTGACATCACTTGCAGGAGGGAAGAAAATTCTGCGGGCTCTCCAAACTTCGGCGGGCATCACCAGAATCCATCTATCAAAATGGCTGTCCCGACTCCTATGCATATCATGTACGTTCGTGAAACTGTGCCAGGGATCAAGATACTTATTGCAATATACAGGGTTCGCATGCAACTATCGCATGCATCACCCACCCCATCCCGCTCTCGTCCTTCCTATCGTAGTTCTCCCTCGCGGCCATTTGGAAGCAATCTCGCTACCGGTAAGTGATGGCTTTCACCTTGAGGATATACTAAATTGGAGGCCCGGGCAATATTTTAACTGTTGCAGATGACCTCCTTAAGAATAATGTAACTCCAAATGTATACAGCAATGAGCTCGACATATACAGCTGTGAAATACGGTACGGTAACAGCGACAATGACAGCGACCTTCCTTTTCACGGGCAGCGTTGTCCTCGCGAAATGAATCACTAATGAACGGAAGGTTATATTACTAATATTAGTTCAATAATTGGTACAGACGGTGCTCTAGCCAAACCACCATACTGAGAGATTATCATGACCGAAGGTTTAGAACATCGATAAATAATGTATTAATAATCCGGTATCTCCCATTAGCTATATTCGGCTTCCGGCTAAAAGCCGGCTTTTAACCAAGCCAAGCTGCGGTTCCTCGGCTTGGCTTAGAGCTATCCCCGACTCTCTCCAAAGGAGAGGGAGGGCTGGTTGAACGCAAATGTCCGTGTTTGCACTGACAGGGAGTGCCATTCAACTCATTTCATTGGCTGACTCTTCCGCTTGACTCATCTTAGGGGGGACCCCCCTGCCCGTTTCTCTCCGAAGGATAGGGGTACTTGTTTCAAATCAAATCTGACCAACAACGAAATGTCTTTCGCTTCTTGCTATCCTCTCTCCATCCTTACCTTTCGCGCTTTCCAATTTATCTCATTTTTCATATACACAGTTCCATCATACTGACTTCCGGTGGGGGTGTGTCACCCTTCGTCTACTCTTTCTTTATCTGACGCTGTCTATCGTTACTTTCCTGTTTACGAATTTATCTCGGGTTTGTTTTCCCTTACATGAACATCTATCGTACACCCTTGTGGCCCGTGTGAGCCATGCCTCGTCTACTTCTCTTCCTTTATCTGACGCTCTTCATCCTCAGCTTTCATGTTTTCCAATTTATCTCCTTTTGTTATATACACTGTGTTATCGTTGTCAATTCTAGCGCGTGTGAGTCATGCTTCGCCTACTCCTCTTTCGTTATCTGACGGTTTCCTCCTCGTTGGATAATTTATGTGGGGGGTTTTTTTTTTCCTTATACGATCTTCTATCTTATTCCCTTGTGGCACGTGTGAGTCATGGTTCGTGTACTTCTCTTTCTTTATCTGATGCTTTTCATCTTCAGCTTTCGCCTTTGCGAATTGATCTCCTTTTTTTTCATATACGCTGTGCCATCATTGTCAATTCTAGGGCGTGTGAGTCATGGTTTGCCTACTCTTTCTCTTTCTTTATCTGACGGTTTCCTCATCGTTGGATAATTTATGTGGAAATTTTTTTTCTTTCTTATACGATCTTCTATCGTATTCCCTTGTGGCATGTGTGAGTCATGGTTCGTCTACTTCTGTCTTTATTTGACGCTCTTCATCCTCAGCTTTCGTGTTTTCAAATTGATCTCCTTTGTTCATATACGCTGTACTATCATTGTCAGTTCTAGTGCGTGTGAGTCGAGCTTCGTCTGGTCCTCTTTCTTTATCTGACGGCTTCCTCGTGGTTGCATGTGATGAAATTATATTCTGTAAAAATATTAAAGTTATAAAAATTGTCGCATGTTGAATCATCTTGCCACCATGATCCATGACAAACAACGAGAAAGCGAATGACAACATTGCTGGTAAGCTTTCGCTACCGCAACGGAGTCTCTCCCAGCGATGGCACGTCCACCCCTGTTCCAAGAAGTCGGAAGGAGGTGGAAAAAATCATATTAGAAACCTGCTCAACTTGGCGACTTACGCTCGCTTCTCTGTTTGCGTTCGCGAACCGTCCGTAGTTGGCTTCTCTCTCTCTACAAGTAACACAAACTTGTTGTACCCTCCCCTTTTGTATTTTACTGTCTTACAGTGATCTGCCATCATTTCCATGCTCAGAAACGACTTGTAAGCTGTAACAAATTTAAAGTAGGAGAGAGTCGGGGACTGGGGCGGCAGCCGCCGCCGCTACGATAATGATAATAGTCGGCTTTGGTAAGCGTGGCTCGGCGCTAAGCCAAAGCCGCGCCGCAGCAACACTATGTAGAACGAAGGAAATATAAAATATGATGTTATTCTTCAACTACTCGAGACCCATTAAATACGATGTCCTTTTATTACTAATGCTTCGAGCTGCCGCTGTGCCGATGCCGTGTCGGCGTACCACCAACCCGGAGTCAAGAACGATCTCGAACATCCGGTTAGACCCGTGCCGGTTCATCGGCTGGCTCGTCTCCCCACTTTACTCACATTAACTCCGAATTTGTATTCCATTATCAGTATTTACATCTACACGCGCACCAGTCCCAACAGATGCGGGACATGTGGCAAAGAACGCAGAACAGCAGACGGACACCTGAACGCGTGACGACGACGTTGCACCCCTCGTACCCTAGTAAAGGCAAGGAGAATTCCAACCCTCCCAACCCACAGCAAAATCGCACGCGAATTCCTCCCATCAAATCCACAACAAAGGCAACGGGTGACTGCCAGGCGAGGGCGTGACAGGGGAAGGCACGCCCAGCCAATCGCAAATGAGTCATGACGCCCAGCATGCGGCACCACTTACAGAAAAAAGAGTTTAGGGTCTGTTCTTCACCACTTACTGTGATGGGCGGCTGATGGATGGCCATATCGAAACAGAAACGTAGTTCAATATACTAGCCTCCCATTAGGCCATCATGCGTCTGCATCTAGTGGAAAGGTAATCCAAGATAGCGAACCTGTTTATCTTCGCTTTTGTGCCAAGATTATACTTCCAGCTAGTGTCTACGTGGGCTTTAGTTAACCAAATTCATTATTACGTACAATGTTGAATTCTCATACCTGACAAGGAAGGTGAGGTAGTAATGTACACTGGAATAAGGCAGAGCGTGAACGATATAATTACTTTTGGTAAATGAATGTAAATACAGATAAGTGCAGACCTAGATTTAGGGGAAGTGTTCCTCGTTTCGAAATCAAGCTGAGAAATGTTCATTCGTGGAAGCCAGCTAGCTTTGCCAGCTTCTTTTGGAGAGTCATGGACTGGTTCCAGTCATTGGAATTCTTGAGAGTACCGGTGCGGTCTCGAATTTTGTGGAGGTTTGATACCATGCCTTACAAGACTGCGACCAATATCCCACTTTGAGACGACTTCTTTCCCATATTTTTGGTTTCGGACACCATGAAAGATCGCTGGACTGGGTCGCATAATGTTAGGACAATGTTAGCATAGTGTTATACGGTATAAATCGAAACACTTCTTCGTGTCAACCTTGTCCACACCGCAGCTCCAATCCTTCGGTGGTAAGACAATCACCCCAAAATTCCACTGAACCCGTAGGACGCGACACATCTCAGAACCACATAGGACACAGGTCACCGTGATGTGATCGTATGCTCAAATGTCTTCCGTCCATGTGGGACAGCCACTGTGGAATTAGCCATATAAATGACCGCCAACATTACTGACCCTTTCCCCTTGTCCGCGACCCACTTTACAACTTGCAGTCATCTCTCTGGTACATTACCGCCTCTAATCGTTAATCCTGCTCGCCCATGATCAAGCACGTTCAAATACATCATCGCTTTTGTCGTGTTATTCACCACCCGGGCTAACACGGCGCGGCCACTGTGTGTTAGTACGACGGGCGCCGACGAGGTCGGACGCAGAGTTGCTCTTCCCACACGCTCCGACATCGGGCCCGACGTTGGAGGTGGTGGAAAGAGCAACTCTGCGTCCAATCTCCGAATGGTCGCGGTCTCAGACCGCGACGCTGACACAGCAATTGTGTTCACAAGCTGTTGAATTATTCAAAAGAGGCTCGTTGGAATTCTTTGACAGCTTGTGAGCACAATTACTGTGTCAGCAATATTGTGTATACACTGACCGCAATACCTTCTTTGTCAGTGGTTCACAAACGAATGCCAAGCCCGTTGTGTGGCGCCAAGATCCAAGCCACAGCTTGTGAGTCACTCATACTTGGCAATATTCTGCGTTCTTCTCTCTCGCAGCTGGCGGGAAAAACGTCACGGTTACTGTATAAGGCAAGTGCCGCGGGTTGCGCTCAGTTCGACCTCGACATGTCGCCCGCAGCATTCGACCAATTAGCCGATGTTACCCCATGAACCCGTCCTACGTTGGGACGGCTTCATGGCGTATCCTGGAAGCTACTGTGAACCAGTGATCAGTGTTTCATTGTGACCAGTCGAAAGACGGAATCGGCTTTTCGCAGGCGGAAAGTGGAAGGGAAGTTAATCTTAGACCACTGCTAATTAAGACAAATATATACACATATGTAACGCACCTTCGCCTCCTGACACGTGGATGACGTGCACTACAACATAAGTCGTTTACGATTTCATAATTTGGTCGCAGTTAAGACCAGGAAAGATACGTACATTCGTTGTACGCACGGACTGTCGACCTTGGTTAAGTGTCCATTTATCGACGAGCTCAGGGTTTGCAAGGAAGCCTAACGATGTAGGTTCTAACCAACAGCGTGGCATAGAAGAGATCTTCCTTACTTTCGGTCACCATGTGCCACCAAGTCGCATCTGTCACGGCTCACATGTCAATCCATTACTTCGAACTCGGAAAGATACTCAATACGTACTCAACAGCCAGGCCACGTGCAATTTCCGCCATATGCTTCGCGAGTGCTGTACTCAAAATGGTACTGGTAATTGATGAATAAGTTTCCGGACTCTGAGATTTCTCTATCAACCCAGGAAACTTATATCTTGGAAAGTGGCGGAGGTAGAAGGCTTTGCTGACTCTATCGGGAGATACGCGACACGACATGTGGCACCTTGTCGTAATACGTTGTATATGAATCCAGTGCTGGCTCGGAATGATTGCCAAAGAAACAAGGGAACCAGGCTTGTAATATATCCTGTTAAAGTGAATTCCCTTAAATGCTAGGATGATATAAGCCACAAAACATGAGTGAACGTACCCGTGAAGTGGAAAATCTGAGAAAGACGGCAAATGGCGCTATAGGAATCATGACGAAACTGATTAGACCTAGAACGGCAAGGCGAAGAACAGCATAAGACTCATGAGTGGCTAATAGGAGAGTCCCCGCATCCATCCCTGGCTTGAAAATAGCACTGATGGACGCTCTAGATGCAGGGAACACGCAGATAAGCCGCAGTCATATGAAGGGAGGGAGAATAGATCGGAAAAATGCGGAGGCGCTCATTTTCTCATACAGTCACTGGAAAAGCGGGAGCACAGAAAGATCCTAGCCATCACTCACACCATGACCACAATCTCAAACACAGTGTATGCAACCATTCGGAGGAGGAGCTGTATGTCTACTAAGGACAGCTCGGTCAACGGCCTTGTGCTTTTGCGACTACCATATGTCCGTCGTCTCTGTCGAGCAAGATAATTCCGATAGAACACCACTGAGACCCAGGCTGCACAAGTTGTGAGTATAGGGTGTGAAGTGGAGGCATGACCGGAGTTGAGCCGGTAGTGACGTACATTGTGCTATGAGCCAGCCACGATGACTGTGAACGAAATGACCGGGAAAGACCTGTCAAGTTATGAAACTCATGCGTAAAATCAACCGTTCGAGTGGATGGTACTTGGAGCGTACGTACACACGGGGATTTCGGACCTCGCAGAAAAATAGTCGACGTGTCAAATAGTTTGGATGTCGTGAGCCTACAACGGAAATATGGAGAAAGTATGTGGAAAACGAAATGTACGGGCTGCTGAGGACAGGCGGTCAGCTAGTAGTAGAGGAATTGGACGAAGTCGAGATGAAGGACGGCAGTCAATACTGACAACGATCATACGTAGGTCTAGTGCAAATGGTCGTGGTGTATTGGAGTGAATAATCTCGTGGAAGACAGTACCAGCCTAGAACACACATCCATCAACGCTGAGTGTAGCGGAGCGCTAATGTTAGCTCCGATCGATTGCGTGACTTTTCCGTTACACTCTCAAGTCTCGTCTCGGGAATGTAGTCATATCATAATATATGATCCGTGCACAATACATGGTCCGTGTACAGTGCAGCCCCTGTCGAATTGGCCATATAAATCACCGCAAACATTACTGACGCTTTCTCAAGTTGTCCACGACCTTGTCCACGACCCACTTCATAACTTGCCCTCAGCTATCTGGTACATTATTGCCGCCAATTGTTAATATTCTCCCAAAAGCACCTCACTACCACTCTCCCATCGTAAAGAATGTTATTCATCATCATCGCTGCCTTTGCTTTCTTCGCCACTCTGGCTTATTCCGCGCCCGTCGTCCAACCACACAGTGGCGACGCCACTTTCTTCCGGCCCGCGGTTGGAGCGTGCGGAGACACAAATACGGTGGCGGATCTTGTCGTGGCAGTCTCTTTCGACTTCTTTCATTCCTTGTGAGCACAATTCCTATGTCTCAGCGATATAGTGTGTACACTGACCGTAATACCTTCTTTACCAGTGGCCCGCAAACCAACGGGAACCCGATATGTGACCGCAAGATCCAAGCCACAGCTCGTAAGTCGGTACCTTCTTATAATTGGCAATACGTTGAGTTCCGCTTTCTCGCAGCTGGCGGGAAAACCGTCACCGTGACCATCAAAGACAAATGCGCCGCTTGCGCTCAATTCGACATCGATTTGTCGCCAGCAGCATTTGACCAGCTAGCCGACCGTAGCGTAGGACGGTTGCATCGCGTAAAGTGGCACTTACTATGAAGTATGAACATGTATCGTTAGATGTCGGCTTTTCGCAGGCGGAAAGTTGAAGGGAAGTTAAATTGAATCAAGGATAAACATATGTCGCTATATAGAGTGAAATCTGACGATCAGAATATATACTCTTCATCGAAAATTCATCCACTAGTCGAAAGATTTATACTAAATAGCCCTTTGCATTCTGAGCCTTCCCTCCACAGATCAGGCGTACAAACAAAAAAAGGCTTTCTCTAGTTCTGATGCAAACTTAACCAAGGTCGACAGTCGGTGCGTACGTACATTCGTTGTACGCACCGACTGTCGACCTTGGTTAAGTTTGCATCAGAACTAGAGAAAGCCTTTTTTTGTTTGTACGCCTGATCTGTGGAGGGAAGGCTCAGAATGCAAAGGGCTATTTAGTATAAATCTTTCGACTAGTGGATGAATTTTCGATGAAGAGTATATATTCTGATCGTCAGATTTCACTCTATATAGCGACATATGTTTATCCTTGATTCAATTTAACTTCCCTTCAACTTTCCGCCTGCGAAAAGCCGACATCTAACGATACATGTTCATACTTCATAGTAAGTGCCACTTTACGCGATGCAACCGTCCTACGCTACGGTCGGCTAGCTGGTCAAATGCTGCTGGCGACAAATCGATGTCGAATTGAGCGCAAGCGGCGCATTTGTCTTTGATGGTCACGGTGACGGTTTTCCCGCCAGCTGCGAGAAAGCGGAACTCAACGTATTGCCAATTATAAGAAGGTACCGACTTACGAGCTGTGGCTTGGATCTTGCGGTCACATATCGGGTTCCCGTTGGTTTGCGGGCCACTGGTAAAGAAGGTATTACGGTCAGTGTACACACTATATCGCTGAGACATAGGAATTGTGCTCACAAGGAATGAAAGAAGTCGAAAGAGACTGCCACGACAAGATCCGCCACCGTATTTGTGTCTCCGCACGCTCCAACCGCGGGCCGGAAGAAAGTGGCGTCGCCACTGTGTGGTTGGACGACGGGCGCGGAATAAGCCAGAGTGGCGAAGAAAGCAAAGGCAGCGATGATGATGAATAACATTCTTTACGATGGGAGAGTGGTAGTGAGGTGCTTTTGGGAGAATATTAACAATTGGCGGCAATAATGTACCAGATAGCTGAGGGCAAGTTATGAAGTGGGTCGTGGACAAGGTCGTGGACAACTTGAGAAAGCGTCAGTAATGTTTGCGGTGATTTATATGGCCAATTCGACAGGGGCTGCACTGTACACGGACCATGTATTGTGCACGGATCATATATTATGATATGACTACATTCCCGAGACGAGACTTGAGAGTGTAACGGAAAAGTCACGCAATCGATCGGAGCTAACATTAGCGCTCCGCTACACTCAGCGTTGATGGATGTGTGTTCTAGGCTGGTACTGTCTTCCACGAGATTATTCACTCCAATACACCACGACCATTTGCACTAGACCTACGTATGTTCGTTGTCAGTATTGACTGCCGTCCTTCATCTCGACTTCATCCAATTCCTCTACTACTAGCTGACCGCCTGTCCTCAGCCGCCCGTACATTTCGTTTTTCACATTCTTTCTCCATATTTCCGTTGTAGGTTCACGACATCCAAACTATTTGACACGTCGACTATTTTTCTGCGAGGTCCGAAATCACCGTGTGTACGTACGCTCCAAGTACCATCCACTCGAACGGTTGATTTTACGCATGAGTTTCATAACTTGACAGGTCTTTCCCTGTCTTGTCGTTTACAGTCATCCTGACTGCCTTTACGCTCATAGCACAGTGTACGTCAGTACCGGCTCACCCCGGTCATGCCTCCACTCCACACCCTATACTCACAACCTGTGCAGTCTGGGTCTCAGTGATGTTCTATTGGAATTACCTTGCTCGACAGAGACGACGGACATATGGTAGTCGCAAAAGCACAAGGCCGTTGACCGAGCTGTCCTTAGTAGACATACAGCTCCTCCTCCGAATGGTTGCATACACTGTGTTTGAGATTGTGGTCATGGTGTGAGTCATGGCTAGGATCTTTCTGTGCTCCCGCTTTTCCAGTGACTGTATGAGAAAATGAGCGCCTCCGCATTTTTCCGATCTATTCTCCCTCCCTTCATATGACTGCGGCTTATCTGCGTGTTCCCTGCATTTAGAGCGTCCATCAGTGCTATTTTCAAGCCAGGGATGGATGCGGGGACTCTCCTATTAGCCACTCATGAGTCTTATGCTGTTCTTCGCCTTGCCGTTCTAGGTCTAATCAGTTTCGTCATGATTCCTATAGCGCCATTTGCCGTCTTTCTCATATTTTCCACTTCACGGGTACGTTCACTCATGTTTTGTGGCTTATATCATCCTAGCATTTAAGGGAATTCCCTTTAACAGGATATATTACAAGCCTGGTTCCCTTGTTTCTTTCGCAATCATTCCGAGCCAGCACTGGATTCATATACAACGTATTACGACAAGGTGCCACATGTCGTGTCGCGTATCTCCCGATAGAGTCAGCAAAGCCTTCTACCTCCGCCACTTTCCAAGATATAAGTTTCCTGGGTTGATAGAGAAATCTCAGAGTCCGGAAACTTATTCATCAATTACCAGTACCATTTTGAGTACAGCACTCGCGAAGCATATGGCGGAAGTTGCACGTGGCCTGATGATGCGTCGTTGAGTATGTATTGTTTATCTTGTGATTTTGAAGTGATGGGACTTGGTGGCACATGGTGACCGAAAGTATGTACGATCTCTTCTATTCCATACTGTTGCTTAGAACCTACATCTTTAGGTTTCCTTGGCAACCCTGAGCTCGTAGATAAATGGACACTTAACAAAGGTCGACAGTAACACGGGCTTCGGAAGTGTGCAGAACTAGAGAAAGAATTTTTGGTTGTACGCCTGGTCTGTGGGGGATGGCTCAGAATTCAAACTCACTATCTAGTATGAACCTTTTCACTATATGTCTATTAGTGGATGAATATTCGATTCAGGCCATATGTTCTGATTCCCCGCCGATCGTCAGACTTCCGCCCACAGATAGAAGGACCAGCTGGGTTCTTGAGCGAAAATAGCGGCTAAGTTTGCAGAAACTCCATGGCGACATATTGGTATACTTGTTTCAATTAATAGTTATCCAACATTCACTTCCCTTCAACTTTCCGCCTGCGAAAAGCCGACATCTAATTACGATACAACCCATCCTTCACGTTGGTTCACAGTAGGTGCCAGGTTACACCATGGAGCCGTCCTACGCTCGGATCGGCCAGCTGGTCGAATGCTGCGGGTGACATGTCGAGGTCGAACTGAGCGCAACCCGCGCATTTGTCTTCAACCGTCACCGTGACGGTTTTCCCGCCAGCTGGGAGAAAGCAGAAGTCAACGTATTGCCAATTATAAGAAGGTAACGACTTACGAGCTGTGGCTTGGATCTGGCGGCCACAGATGGGGTTGCCATTCGTTTGCGGACCACTGGCAAAGCAGGCATTACGGTCAGTGTATACACTATATCGCCGACACATAGGAATTGTGCTCACAAGCTGTTGAAGAATTCAAACGAGACGGCGACCATGAGGTCGGACGCAGAATTCGTCTTTCCACAGGCGCCAAGGCCGGGCGCGAAGAAAGTTACGTCACCAGTGTTGGTTTGTGCGACGGGCGCGGTGTTAGCCAACGTGGTGAATAACGCGAGGAAAGCGAGTATGATGTATTTGAACATGACGATGGGTGAATTACTGCGACGATGGGGGAATGTCGATGGGGTACTGTGAAGAGGAAGATTAAGGAGTGAGGGTAGTAATGTACCAGACAGATGACTGCAAGTTGAGAAGTGGGTCGCGGACAAGGAGAAAGGTCAGTAATGTTGGCGGTATTTATATGGCCAATTCCACAGGGGCTGTCCACATCTGCAACAAACACTCAGCGCTGACAGCGTTGATGGTGCGGGCGTTCTACCCTCCCAGGGTCAAGTACTGCCGCGATCAGTCCCTTAAGTGGGTCTACGCTCTGGAGCGTCACGCGCCACGGCTAACCACAAGGAGCGGCACGCTTACTGCAACGCCTGATGAGTGGCTGCCCCTGGCATTGACTGCGCGCTATATCTGATGACATATCCTTATTTACAACTGCCAGCCCAAGATGCGACTCTGCATGTGCGAATACCATACCTAGGAACCCTTATTGGCCGCGCTCACGTCGTGGCCGCCATATCCACGAGCGCGCGTCGAGCGGGGAACCCCGCGGAACTGTGCCACTATCATACGCTATTTAACTTTACCACCAGAATGACTGATGCCCGGTTCCTCTAGAAACGTTCGGGTGACCCTGAGATTGGTCACGAAGAATAATAAGTATGGAAGAACTTCGAAAACGTTGCGTTGTTTCAATAAGACCACTGAATTTGGCTTAACCCTCTCGTAACCCTCTGAGCTGAGTCCGAGCCTCAACGATCAGTCAGTGGCGATGGGCCAGCACGGAAAGTCTCATTTCTGGCTAGAAGGTGCGGGACGCACTAAGTATAAGTCTATAAGGCAAGGTTTACTCTGGCCGCTCTCACTGAGGAACTCCGCTCAGCGCCGGCTATTTTGAACCCAACCACTAAGGGATCTGAACTTTGAAGCCCGGTGAATGATATCAACTTTGTATACGGCCGCCTGATCCCAGCAGCGCGCTATAGCTACCAGCCTACTAACCTCTACCACAGCGCCATGTTTCAGGCTATATCCTGTGAACCATCAGTGGGACGGACAGAGGATAGAGATTGCAACTCGGAAATCAGACAACGCTCTCAGCACAGATGCTGCGGGTACAACGATCAAGTTCAAAAATGGCGAGACCTTGGTTCACTTGAGAGGTGGCAGGAAAGTGAGTATTAAATATGCTGCGCCAACTCGATATGTTCTATATAGCCCACCAGTGACGTCCAGGCGTCCACTCCTAGACGACCGTGCCTTCAGCGTCGGCACCTCGTCCTTGCCATGCATCAGGGTGGTAGCAGGGACCGTCAGTAAATGGCGATCCTCTACATAAATCATGAACCTAACAGACGCCGCTTTTTTGCAAGAATTTTCTTTTGGCCAGATAATGAGCTAGTACCGCAAACAGTTGCTCTAGGCAAGCGACTCGCCAACTCGGGCGCGGTTCCGCCAGTGTAAGGAAAACATCCGCAGCAATGTTTGTGCTTACAGTGCAGCTTCCTTCAGTGGGGAAAATGCAGTGCTGCCAGTGGTGCTCGATGAAACATGTATCATAAGTGGATAACCACTGCTTCGAACGTGGCGTGGGTGCAAGGCCGACCATGGTGCAGCAACGGGAAGAAAATGATAAATGTCGGAAGGTAGCCAGATAAATACAAATACATCCCCTACTTCCCTTCCACAAAATCCAGCGCATTCTCTAAACCTCTCATGAAAGATTCTTTCCCAACACGCATACTCAACCCACGCATGAGACCTCTGACACCACCGGCTGTGTGCGGCTCGCCGGCGCGCACAGCTGTCGGCGCGTCTGGTCGAAGGCCCCGGTCCGTATGATTGGAAGGAGACAGTGCGGAACGCGGGGCCGCCACACTGTTAGTGATGGTTGAATGGGATGTGTGAGAAGAGATTGTGGATGCTCGGAGCCGTGCACTAGGTGTTGTCGGGGTGGAGGATGTTGGAGAAAGCAAAGGAGGGGAATATTGATCTGGGCAAGACTAGTGTTGAAGCTCCGGGTAGTGGCCGCCTGGTGCCTGAAAGTGGAGAGCTTGCAGCATCCGCAGTTGGACCGCGCACGGTAGCAGGCTCGGGATCGCTGACTGGGCTCCCTTGCGGTGTGGTTAGTCCATCTCGCACAGGCTTGCGAATTGCTCCAATCTCGTCCACGAATTTAGGTCGATCCAAATCATACGCCCAGCCCTCCCATTCCGCCTCGCTGAATGCGTCGGAGTCTGAGTCATCCGAGCCGTAATCCTCACGAACGAGGCCTGCTGCGTAGTTGTCCAAGTCTTCCCGCACGAAGCCATACATATCTAGCTGGTCTTTCCGGGGCGTCTCAGCATCAGGCGATAAGTCTGATCTTCCCCAGGATTCTGGGAGAGGGAGACCCCGGGACGCATGGATCGCCTTTTGTATGACGTCCTCTCGCCACTCTGGGTAACGAACACCCACTACCCCACGGCCAAGCCCAAAGTATTTAGGGACAGCTTTCCCAGGAGTCTTCCGTCGCGGTCGTCCCCAGGAGGAGCCAGCGTCGACCCACTCCTCGTCGTTACTACCACTCGGCGTTAGTTCGTCCATTGGTGATACGGGACTTATGCCATCTCGCTGAACGGGCTTGGCGAGCTGAAGCTAAGGGCGAGTGGGTGCGGAATAGGATTTGGGACGAAATCTGTTCGGAGCGTTCGTGTGGGCAGGGTATGTGACTGAGCAACGGTTGAAGCGGAAGTTGAAGGGCGACTAGAGGAAGAAACTGGGGACGAATAAGATAATCTGTGGAAAATGCGGAGTAGATGCTCATGAGCTACATAGCGTTACAGATTAGCATGGTGGGCGGCAACACGGGAAGCATGCTCACTAGTCGCATCATCCAACTTCAACACCAACCAGGTGCCATGTCGTTCATTGTATTTGCGTGACGACTTGCCGTCCATACTTCCAGCTTGCCTCATACCGATGTCAGACGACCGTTGACGGAACCGGGCACAGATGACATGATCTAAAACAGGGGGAGAAGCCGATGCCATCCTAGAGGTTGAAGAAGAACCGTGAGATGCGGTGGCGCCGGGAAGATGGGGCTTCGCAGAGGGTGCGACGCTGTCCGAGGTTGCAGTCATGACTGATGCAAGTCTATCGGCGCCTAACGATGGCAGATCGCAGACGTTAGGTTAAATCAAGTAAGAGAGAAATAAACGGTTACCATACAACCCAGCACACGACGCAATGTTGTAGCGCTCCTCAGGAAAATCGTCCCGCCTCTCTTTCCACACTGTCAAGAAACCCTCCCGGATGATCAACCAACGCTTCCTCCACCTATCACTGCGCTCTTCCAGGTCCATGCCCGTATCGCCTTCCTTCCGCAGTGGGTGCTTCAGGTCGTTCCATTCTCGTTCTAAACGTGTACGGTCCTTGCCTCTTCCAGATTTAGCCGCTTCGCTTTTTGCCCTGCCACGACGACGCATCTTGCGTCCCTGACCATCCGCATCACCAACATCTGTTCTCGGCTCAGTGGTCCCGTGGGGCCGCGAAGCACCTTCGCGCAATACCCGCACCCATCCATCAAAGTATGGTTGCACATACGGACTGCCGGCGGTCATGTGGTCATACTCATCATCGGAAGATTCTGAGGAGGGAGGTTCTCGGGTGTCCGTTTGGGTGCGATGCTGAGAAGACCGTCGAGCGGTATCCGAAGGATAAGCGCGGGCAGTCTTTGTGGCAGCAGGGGGGATGCAGCGGCATCACGGTTGTGCGGCAGATAGGATGGATCGATACTCGGGATAGATGTGCTGGGTAAGGATACGTAGGCACCTGCACGGTGGAGCTCGAGTAACTCATATGCGCGAATAGAATAATCAGTCAATGGGCGATCGTCTGACAAGAGCATGCCCTGGGTATTGATAAGTGAGAGTTGATGCAGACTTGACGGGGTAGCTCACCGTTGAAAAGCTATAGACAAGCCAGCGTTTCGCAAGGCTTGTCGCTTTTCGCGCAAGCTCTACATCTACATTTGAAAGGCTACCGCTATAACCACGGCCCGAAACATTCTTATTTAGGGTGGACTTGAGCGCTGTGAGCCCGGAAATGGCAGGTGCGCCAGTATTGAATGAGTATGGGATAGACCGTGGCACGATAGATGCACCCTCGTCGAGATCCACATCACTATCTTCATCATGGAGCTGTTGATCTAGCGCTGCGCCATAGGAATTGGCATACAGCGGCAAGTCCTCCTCATCTTGATCAAATGAAATGCGAGCACTGGCAGGGGATGGGACCGATGGCCCGGGTGATACAGGGCGTGTCGGTGTGTCTGGCGCCGGAGATAAGGGAGGATAGAATAAGTGTTGCACTGGGGATTGGGGTGGATGATGCTGAATGGGCTCTGAGGGGCGGGCGGGGACGATCGGTGCATCGGCGAATGTGATAGGGGAAACAGGCCAGGCAGAGGTCTGCGGGGCAGCCAGAGTCGCGGAAGAGGAAGATGCGAGTGACGACGATGCTTGATATGAAGCTGCATTTGGTGGACGAGATGTTGGTGGGGGAGCAGCTGCGAATGTGACGGGGGAGCTGGGACGAAAGGATGCGGGGAGAGGGAGCTCTGGGGTGGGGAGGGCCTTTGAGAGCAGCCAAATTTTGAGGTCAAGCACACTCCATGTTCGATCGATACGAGTCGTGAACCACTGGTCCATGGGCACTGTGTGCGATGAGAAGCCATGGACATTGTACACTCATCTCCAACTCACCGACTCGACATGCTATTGGAAACAATCGCTTCTGCTTCGCCGGTACGATAGCATTGCTTCGGCCAGGTGTTGGCGGGACAGGGTGCGGTGCCCACTCTGAGGGCTTTCCAGCAGCTGCCGATGGATTCCTAGAAGGCGCGCCGCCTGTAATGGGAACGACAACAGAGAGGCTAGGCGTCCTAGCCTTCGACGGACGACGGTCCATGTATGAGGGGGTACTACGGCAAAGGGCGCCAGACAAGCGCTTTCACACGATTCAAACTGGGATCGAAATCAAGTATGCCATAAGTTTTTGCGGGTTCATACTACAAATTTCTCGTAAAATATCCCTTCTACCGTGCAGCAGCAGGCGCTCCAGCAGCCGCGGGCGTGGGTGCGGCATCCGCTGCTGCCTGTACAGCAGGGTTGACCTTTTTCCCATCTTTATACCGAATACGCGGTGGTGGCGCCCGGTTGCGTCGTCCCTCACGCGAACGCACACGTACGACTGTAGCAAAATGCATGTGATCAGTACAAGAAGGTAAGAGATAGTATGCAAGTACCGTGGGCATGAATAGCACAGGATACGCAATAAGCGATTTTGATGTAGAGCTTGGGAATCGTGTACTCTGCAAGCAAGGGTATAACGTCAAGTGGACGCCCGCCATATACGAAGAACGACGAACCAGCATAGACACTAGCATCACTGATGTCTCGTACAGCCGCACTCTCAACCATGTTCCTCACAGTGAAGCGTTTGATAGCCTTATCCTTGGCAACGCAGCGCGAGCAATTGGAGCAGCGGACGAAGGTTACGTGGCCACGGCCTTTCTTGTTGCGCCCGGTATTCCGCCTTTTCTTAGTCTAATGAAGGAGAAAAGTTTCAGTATTAGATCATGAGACGACATAGCTCATCCATCAATAGACAGGCCATCCACCGGAAACAAGCAAACATATGTGTCCTGCAGCCCTGGAACAGTTGTTATCCTGCACATGTACTCACCATAATGGATGTTTTGCGCTGCAAAGTAGGGTGTCAACGCGAGGTCGCTGTTTCGTTCGTTTGGATAGTCAACGAACGTCTGTGAGCGGAGATTCAAGACTGGTGGGTCCTTGTGGGTGCCCCCGGTACTACTTACCGTCCTTGTTCTTCCAGGTTCATTAGGATATCCCGTGGAGCCTTGCAGAACCCAAATGTCTTCGTTGACGTCCTGTCTTTCTACAGCCTCCTTGTCCGGTTTGTGGCTGAGCATTTTCCTCCTCCAGAGTGGCAGGCGCGCCGTACCTCCTCGGACAACATCATATTACTTTGGTCTAAAGTACGGTCACGGGGCTTCTGTCCCGAACCCATGGTTGCGTGAAGCCCGAGGAACTAGCAGGTACGAAGCTTCGCCCTGACCGGCACTGCTACATCTCGGTGCGAGCAACCTAACGGTTTCCATCATTTCTGAACTTGGCCAGACCGACATGACACTATCTATCACCTTATGAGGCCAGGTAATACAGCGTACTCCATGGAACTCTTCGCCCTTGCCGTTCCACTACAAACCAATGGCCCCGCGTATCTCATGATTTGATTCCAACTTCAGTTGTAATTCAGGCACCAATCGATATAAATTCTCATCTGTATACTGGCCTTCAGCTTCCGGCTTTAACTGGTGCGCTAAAGATAAACTGATGCGTCTAGCATCCTGCTTCGTTCACTTCCTGTCGTCACCGACGTTTATACAGGCGATCCGGGTGCCGATCATCCCCTCGACAATCACCACAAAGTTTAACTACCTTCATTGTGACGCTGGAAGCGCTGCCGAGGATACTGCTGAAGATCACGCCTAGAATTTAAACACCGAGTGTGACGGTACGCACGTATTGCTAATGTAGTTTCGCGTAGCAGGCGTCCGATATATCCGCCGTCGGTTGCTGATCAGGCACTATCCAGTTGAACCGGTTTCAAGATTGCTCCGCGCGCAGTTCTACCAGGCGCGAGTCATGTCTTGAAATAGAAAAATCACACATATCATCGGCTCCCTGTTATTACCAGTCCACTGTCTCCTACGTACAATATCCCGGCCACTGACCCGGGGTTGATACCATGGTACTGGTGGGTGTTTATCTGGATGCGCAACTGCATTTGAATGGCAACAGGGGCAGCTTCAGCTTGCGGTACCTTTTTGACAACCCCAACTACCCCATGTTTATGTTATTCATCTTGCATACGTAAGTATGGCCTCTGCGCAATGACAATAACTTGCTCTGCTCGTCGCGAAGTGAGCTCTAGCTTTGGATCAAGGCCAGTGTTATGTCAGGCTCCGGCGCACGCGTGAGCAATTTCTTTGTATTGTTACTTGAGGTTTCTGCGATGTTCCTTACAACTCTCGGTTGCTGTCTCTTCTCCCTCGAAATTTGGACCCATCCCGACGGCAGAACAGTCATATCAGCGCGATCGCGAGAGGCTGCACAGATTAGGCTCAGTAAGTGACCGCGGGGGGGAAGGCCTTCAAAAGGCATAATTGACTCTGCAGAATGAGGTGGCGTTTTTACATGGATCGTCCGTCCGAGGACCATATTCTGTGAACGTTGAGCTCCTGGAGACAATAAAGCTCGTTGGAGGACATGACCCAAATTCTTATCACGCCCGGCGCCGGGAGCGCTTATGTCGGCGTGCCTGGCGGCCACCTACCAAGCTCTTGCGGCACGGGGTTATGAGTCCACCTCCGGGAACCATGTCTGGTCATTAAGTATATCGAGTTGGCTGAAGCAGCCCCAGCATCCCGTCGAGCCTAAGTAGGGTCCTGTTCGTCATATGTGGGGTACAGTAAGTAGTAAGTAGCAGCCATTTCAATCGCGATACGGGCAAGTATGCAGTAGCCGATGGTGACAACGGAACGGATATCCGAACTGGATCAGCGCAGCAGCTCCACGGCACCGAGAACTACAAGATACCCCGTTTCTCTCTATGGCCTCTCCGCCAGGGGTTCTGGTGTAGATTTCCTCGCGCGGCAGGGGGGCCCGCAGAACTCAATCGGGTACAAAGCAGTGATTGCTTAGAAATCTAGATTCAGCTGTTGCCACCCGCAAGTGCTTTGCATCCTGGCCTGCGTTGTCAACGACAATGTAGCACTAGTATCGCAGAACTTGGTACCTCTGGGTAGCTCCAGGCGGTATTGACAAATAAGCAGAGACAATGTGTAGAGAAGCGGCGACATCCGCAGGACACGGACTCATGGAGGCCACGGTAATCAGAGACGGCTGCAATCAGCGGACCCTGCCCTGAAATTTGGTGCTTGGCCGTACACAGCGGAGTTTGACGCGTCACCTCCGACTGACCCCAAATCTCGGCCTTTTCCTGCCTTTCCCTCATTAGCAGCATATGGGACGTCAGAATGTGACAGCGACGGTAAATGTTGATCTTAGAAGCCTTTTCTGAAGGTTAAATCCGAGATGGTGCCGCTGTTATGCTCGGCGTGCGACACCCATATAATTTCTGCACCAGTAACGTATAAACCTAGACGTCCTTGCCTCCCAGAGCATGGGTACCGGTGCGCAGATATCTCTCTACAAATATTTTTACGCTAACTGCATCCCCACGTGTCCAGCTGATATTCCTGCCTGTTCAGATATAAAACCCCGTGAATTCCTTGGCTCTTCCAACCTCGCCATGGCCTGGCAAACAGTTGGACCCTGGCAGCCGTCTACTGACGTTCAGCAGATAGATTCCCTACCCTGTCCGCGAGCACTAGGCCTCAATGAACCGTTTTCGTCCGGCCCAGACGGCTTTCCCGAATACGCGTCCACTTTCACTAGGCATCGAGAATCAGTCTCCTCATCCTCCGGTTCTTCCCTTTGCGAGCTACCTTGTCCAGCAGGGCGTCGTGATTCAACCTTATCGGCTCATAGTATCGCCTCAGACACAAACCCAGACCCAGAATTCTCCGATGAGCCGTGGAACCTGGTAGCCTACCATGTTCCATGGGGTCCTGTCTATGAAGGTTATGAAACTGGTACGTTACCCGGGCCAGATGGCATTTGCATCTTTCTGCGGAGTCCTACTCCCCTCAAGCGACAACGGACAAGTCAGGCATGCGAGAAATGTAGAGGAAGGAAGGCTAAGGTGAGACGGCCTGTGCTTTTTCAGCGCTCAAGGCGTTGCGCAATCCCCCTTTTGTGTCCATATGTATTGACTGTGGATCGTAGTGTACAGGAGCTCGACCTTCATGTGCCCGATGTCTGTCCCGTGGGTTCAGCTGCGTCTATGGTCCCTCCACTACGGATGGGCAACCTGCACCGCCTCGTGCGTCACTACGACGATCCTCTCACTCAGGGTCTAGTGCACTCAAACCTCAATCCCTCAAAGTATCCACGGTGTCACGAATCCGCATGAGGAGAAGAGGCAGTGTCCCCGGAAGCGCGCTTAACACGGAGGACGGAAGCCTTCAAGATTCCATCCCTGAATGCCAAGGTACCTCTCATGGTGCAGCTTTCTGCGAGGACATTCCTGCAGACTTGGATGGCGCCCTATCGAGTCTTTCCCTTCCTGGTGAAGAATATGAGCCGCCTGACGAGCCTCTCATGCCGTCTTACATCGATGCCTCTCCAGAAAGCGACACCCCCTGCAAGTTCTCAGGTATGTTTCGGTTTCTTCTTCTATACTTACCGATTGACATCGAAAAGGCCTGAGGCGTGCACGCGATCCTTTCTTCTCAAATGATACTTCTCTTTCTCTGTATATGGATCCGCTTTCAACACTGGCCGGATATCGTTTCCCTCCTGATGACTTACAGAAGGATATCGCTCCTTTACAACTACCGCCTACCACCTCCAATGTTCCATTTGACTCGCACACGCCTGTGGAAACTCCCGATGATTCCTTACTGATGACCGAGCCGCATGTATCCAGCGAACAAGGCGTCTTCTGGCACGATACTCAATCTTTTGCGGGCTGTAGCATATACCCTGACGAATCCTTTCCCGGGTGAGGTTATTAGGTTTGGCGACTTATAGTCTTTACTTACCAAACATGTTCTTGATGTGGCAGCTTCTTCATGGATGTGCTTCCTTGTGACTCATCAGAACCTTCCCAAGGAACTAACTTTTCGCAATGCAACTTCGTGCAGCGTGCACTTGGTGACAACACCACGATGCCCGCTCACTTTCCTTCCTGATGCATTCTTTATCTCTACTTGCATATATGATCCAGAAGTTTCCGATCGTTACTTATGTGTTAAATGTTGTCGTACATCACTGTTTCTCGCTTTTGTACCATCTTTGCTTTGTTACCTCGTTTTCTTTTTTCTGTATTCGGCCTTTCTCTGTCTACAGTCACTCATAGGGACAATTTCCGTCCTTCTAATAGTCATCTGTTGATCAGTTTTGTGTCCTACCAGCGGACATTGTAACAAATTCAGATTCCGACAGATGGCATTTTCGGGCAACGCGTTACAAACAATCCATCCTGCTTCTCCTCTACCATCATCCTCGACAAGTTTGATCGCTCAGTAAAGCCCCCTCATCGCGCCGGATCGCGTCGTTCTCGGTAGCATCCACCTAGATATGTCAGATGATGATGCAAAAAAACCTGGAGGGTACCGACTTGAGTACGCCTCGTCAGGGTGCGTACAGCAAGGAATACAAGAATTGCTATCTCACTCTTTTTTCTGTGCCTTTCAGTCGTGCCAAGTGTAAAGATATGTCTATTTTTCATCCTCGGTCATAGACTCCTGGCTAATCTGTACGTGCTATGATAACGCCGCAAGCCTTGCAATGGTGGGTCATGATAACGTGGTCATAAGGAGTGGCTTACCTATCCGTTATTATAGGCACAGTGATTCCCAAGGGTGCCCTCCGATTAGGCACCCAGATAGAGTTCAGAGGCAATACAACCTTGTACGTGTTCTATTTCGCGTTGGATCTGTTGTTGTTTAATAGTTGGATTATTAGCGTGTGGCGTCATTGGGGCTGCGTTACACCCCAAATTATTGGCAGCTTTAAGAAGTCTTTCGAGAACCCAGATGAATTGGATGGCTTTGAAGAGCTGAAAGCCGCTGATAAAGAACGGGTTCGCAAAGCGTGGGAAGACGGAAATGTTGCAGACGAAGATATCCCCGAATCTGCCAAAAAAGGTACTGGCGACGAAGAAGAGGAAGAGGAACCAAAGCCCAAAAAGAAGCGAGCGCCGCCCAAGAAGAAGGCAAAGGTCAGCCAATTAATTCCATCTCACCTTTAAACTGTTATCAACAAGGGGTATCAGAAGGATGACGATGACGATGAAGATGACGAAAAGCCCAAGAAGAAAAAGGCACCTGCCAAGAAAGCCCCAGCAAAAAAGAAGCCGACTAAAAAGAAGAAGGTCCGTTAACAGTTCGCCATGATAAGTACTGGCTTTGACGTTCATGCAGGACAGCGACTCTGATGGTGAAGACTTTGGAGAGGACTTGGACAAAGTCACCGACGACGAAGATGAGGATGCCGATGGTGCCGAGACTGGCAAGAAGCGCAAGGTATGCACATGTGTGGACGTTCGAACAATTTTCTCATCCTCCTACAGCGAGCTTCCCCGAAGAAGGCCGCCGGCTCCAAGAAGACGAAGAAGCCTGTCTCTAAGAAAAACAAGAAGGAGGAGTCAGATGATGAGGCAGAAGATGACTGAACAAGGTGCTAAACAATTGTTGTCGATGTAAAACTAAGGACGATGTTTGCGCAATCCCTTCTATCTTGGTGGCTCGTCATTTCGCTCCAGCGTACGTCGCTTGGATTACTTTACAGACGTCTTGGCTGTTTATAACCCTCCATGTTTTTGATTACAATGGTCGTTTGTGCAATTGAGCTTCTCGACTCAAATGTTTACTTTCTCCCTCTTGCCTCGATCTTCTTCGATGTGCATCATTGTGGAACAGCCTGCGTATACCCAAGCCTGTTCTTCGCCCGCCAGCAACAACAATAGCCTAGTCTTTGGCAGAAGAAGGCCTGTCGGGCGTTCTGGACGTCGTCTCGCGCGCACTCGTCCCAGTCGTCCTTATTTTCATGCCCCAAGCCTTGTAGATTGCAGAATCTATTGCGATTTCTGCTCCTGAATCGCTAATCATCCCCGAAAATTTGCTCAAACATTCTTGCTAACACGGCAGCCAATGATCTACTGGTCTGCTGTTACTCTGTGGGCATATATGCACGGGATGCACCCTAGCACCGGGGGCGTTCAGCGCGTCGACGAAGTTCCAATCGTGAGGCGGAACTCGCTCCCTTCTTCATCGATCTTCAATTTACAGCAAGTTTGTTTCTGACTCTCTCCGCACGGTTCCCGTCCCCACGTCATGTGAATGTTTGCTTCCCAGCAAGTAAGTTTATAACCCTTCCCTCTCCCCCGCCTTCTTCCTCCTGACCTCACAACGAATGAACCGTTGCTTCTTCTCGTAAATAGAGGGACTTCGCCACTGCAACGGAAACAGACCCGCCACGTAAACACATCAAGTATGACTTTCTACATCTGATGCACAAAGCAATTCGATGAGTTCTAATGTGCATTCACCCACAATAGATGAGCCACGCCATGGCCAGGCTCATGAGTCATGCAGGGTTGGGCCCACCACATGCATGTCCATGTCTCCAAGAATGCAGTAGTACTGTAACTCCTGAATATGAATATGCACGAAAAGGTCAGGTCATCGGTGGGAACATGAGTAGAGAGAAAGCAACTTTGCTCTGGAGACGAGGGACACGATGGAGGTGAGGCGTCAGGCCATAGCACTGTCCCCCCGCGCCGCTTTCGGACGTTCATGTTTGCTCCCCCTGGTCCTGCAGCAGTGGCTAATCGTGGATGGACTATTGACGACACCGCCGCATTGCAGCGCCGTGGCGCTATGGGGCCCTCCTTGGGCGATCACATCTGCTCCCTTCTTCTGCAGTAAAAACGATCTTCGCGAAACCCTTCAACGACGCCTCCTACGTCAGCGCGGTACCGTGCTTCCCACCAGCTGCATTTACATCTGTTTCCATCTGCAACAACATCCATCTCCTGCCCGGTCAACGGGGTGTAATAACGAGGGCCAGGGGAAGGGGCAGCTGCTCTATGGCTTACTTGGATCATGAATATGCAACCAGTTAGTTAGTGTACATGCGGACGAGCATACAGGTATCTGCCATGTTTGTCGAATTGCAAGCCACATAGGCCTCAGAGGTCAATGAATCAGCCATGTTCTGGTCGAAATAAACGTGAGAAGTGCAGCCATCGTGAACATATACTGATGTTAGATATTCCATTATAGAGAGCTATACGAGCCTACAGCCTACAGGTGAGCCGTGCCTGTCCCATGTAGGCAACGAGTCTTTGTCCAGAACCTTCTATCGTGACAAGACTCCAGCATATAGTGAGTATTCGGGGGAACCCCAAGGCGTCGAGCTGGGTCAAATAGAAACAGTGGACCACCTTTGGCGTCAGGATTTGTGCCGTGTGGCGAGTACTTCCACAGCCTCTTAATCAGTTTCTTTCAACGGCTCACCTGTCGACAGTTGACTCATTGCCAGTAGGTGGAATGTGCAACTAGCTCCCAACCGTGAATCTGTGAAGGAATGTCATAAGGCACGTCCATGAGGGCAAGTTTTGGCTAGCAATCACCTCTTTACGGAACTGGATGGTCACGTACGTGACTTATGCAGTTGCGCGTAACTTCACAGACAAAACATCCGGATCTCGCGTATCCATTTTTGAATATAAAAGTTATCAAATGTATGTGAGAAAGCGCAGAATATTACAAGCGCATTTTCTGCGTCATACATTGGTCCTAAATATCGCTAATGAATAAGATGCCTCTGGCCCTCTCAGGTTTTCCTGCCTCCTGAAATGCTCTTCCCGCATATTGAGAAGAAGTCGGCTCCCCACTGCGCAGGTCACGGCACTGGCCCAACTGAGATACACCATATTTGTGTTAAACCCATTATGAAAATGCGTATACACTCACAGAAACCCGGCGCCGCCAGACGGTGGGCCTAAAAAATTAACTATGCAATTGAAAAGCAGAATGGGAAATATGCTGTTCGAAGAGTTAAAAGAGTCCCATGGAGGACGAGGGTACTTGCGTTAAGAAATAGAGTACGCTGACTTTGCTGGTCAGTTTGTTCGGCTGCTAAGATACCCATCGCTTACCTGTCGCGAACTATCAAGTGCAACAAGGGCGAGTTACCGTCCTGCACGTACATCCGCCACGCTCTATGCAGCATGAAAAGGCATAACACGGTGTGGCCTACGAGAGGGGAGACCCAGACGAAGTACACTGGCCTCCCGAAGTAACACCCTGGTAGACCATGAGGCCCTGCGACTCCTGCAAGCATCCATGAGACAGATGACATGGTTACCCTTAGAAAGAAAGAAAATTTTACCACCAGGAAAGTTGAGAAAATTGAGCAGGACTGAGCTGATCCCCGAGATAACTTGGGTCCCGGCCGTTATATATGTCACCTTCCAGTTGCAGTTGTACACTGCATGGATCTGCAATGGTTTATTCAGGCCCTAGATGCTGGAATCAGAGGCCTAACTCACACGAGAAACAAGGATAACTTTGCACGTTAGTAAGTCACGAAGACAAAATAATGAGTATGAGACATACAACCAGTACTGACATGAGGTAGTATGGCTCTGTCACTGCGTCTAAGAGTCGTTTTAAGGCCAACTGAGAATAAACATACGATGTCGTCATCCATATGTTATACCGATAACAGCTAGCTCGTTATATATTAGAAGCCATCAGTTTCCTTCACAGCATTGTACCTACAACTGTCATGCCCAAAGTCAGCGACTGCACTGCGCGTAGTTGATGCGAATGAATCATAAACGACCTTATTTGTGAGAAAACTGCGAAATGATACTTGACCAACTGTCAGCGAAATCGAGAACAGATGTAAAATGTATACTTACCGTATACTGTGATCAGGAACCAAATTAAGCCGAAGTAACGATTCTGGTCCCAAAACAGTATAGTCATTACTTGCGTATTCACCCTGTTCAGCGAAGGGAAAATGTGACACTTACAAATATGAAGAGCCCTTTGCCAAGTGACCATGGTGTTTTCCAGACATAGGCGATCTGTAAACGGCTCTGTCACAAAAACCACCATTGTAATTTTAGGAGCATGAGTGTACCTCGGTGTCAAAAGTGATGACTTTCAGGCGCCCGTGTATTCAGCCATTTGGCTCTTTGACGGGCTAACAGGACGCACCATGATCATACGATAGATACGTCAATGCCGCGACAAGGGAGGATTTTGCGGTGATCACTACACGCTTGCGACGGTGTCAGTCCTTTCCGACTGCTTCAATGCCGACTCACAAACTGCAACCAAACTGGGCAGGTCTAGGGCCATCCTCAAGTTGTTCGGACGAAAGACGCATCGAGAGGATCCTATGGCAAGTATTTATGCAGGGGAAAGCCTCCACCACTGGCAGGGCCCGCCATCAGCAAAACGGGGTTTGATCCGTGAGCATACTTACTTTTGCAGTTTGACAAGCATACAGTACAAGCGGAATCCAGATCTCAGGACAGAGTTGCGCCCACGCTACCGGTACCGTAGAGCTGCAATTAACCACGATTTCGCCTTCGGAAACGGCCGCAAATTCCATTGATGTCTGCAGTGTGCCCGGCTGTGAGATAACGTAAGTGGGGTCGTATACTACGCGAACTAAGTAAGCCGGTGTTCACACATGTGAGTCCGTTCAGGTGTACTGATGGCTTGTGGGGTTACAGAGTGAAATCAAGTGAATGAATACCGCAACTAATGGTCTTGGCAAGCCGAGAAGGTGAGCGGGCTCAGACGACGCTATTACTAAAGACAATAGTAAATTCCCAGTGGCAGCAATAGACACTGGACATTTGTACACTACCTAAAGACAACTTTAGTAAACCACAAGCTTGTTAGCTATGGATCTCGTTACATAGGATAGACACTGGGAAGATACTATACTATGCACACGCGCATACATAAACAAGTATATGCGTGTGTCAGAAGAAAAGGAGTGGACTCCGGAGCGTCGAGCCGAGCCGAACTACCGTCTTCTTGAGATGTGCATGAAGAGTCTGTCACGGCTGAGTTCGAAGGAGAACGGATAAGACTATGTCTATCACTACGTACCTGAGTTCGAACTCAGAACTGAACTAGATGTCTGCGTCACGTGATGCAGCGCGAGCAACGCCCCTGACGCAGTCAATCTGCTGTTAGAAAAGTCCCATGGCGCGTCGATGCCGCTCCACTAATTCGCGAGATAGTGCCTTGGTCAATATATCTGTCGGTATGCTGTTTGTGGGCACGCAACCAACTCGAATAACGTTCTGGGTAACTTTCTCCCGCAGCCAGAAGTACCGGAGATCCAGATATCCAGGTGCTTCATCCGCCCATAGTGCTCGGGAGTTTTGGCAACCGAGAGTGCAGACTGCGGACTGAAGTACTGAGTATCGATGAAAAGGTGAGATGGCTCCTCAATTTTGGTGCCAAGCTCATTCAATAGACTTCGCAACCAGGCTAGGACCGACGCGACCCATTCAGCCTCCGTCGTGGATAAGGTAACTATATTTTGTAGTTTGCTGGCCCAGCTGATAGCTCCAGTCCCGATTTTTGTGAGGAATCCCGAGGTTGATCGGCCGTTATCTCGATTTCTTCCATGGTCGGCATCTGTCCACGTCTGGAATGACTTAGCCGATTGGTCGGGCGCGAGGGTGAGTGCTCGGTCGATTGTCCCCTTCAGGTAGGGCAGGGGGTGCTTCACAGCCATCCAATGTGCCGGCCCCGGGTTCGAATTGAATCGCGCAAGGCATCCGACAGCGTAAGCAATATCTGGGCGAGTTGCGATGGCCAAGTAATTCAACGCTCCAACCGCGTTCAGATATGATATGTCCTTCATCTCCTGCACCTCCTCTGGGGTTGATGGACCCATGGTTGAGCTTAAGTTGAAGCCTGGGGTCATGGGCATGAATACAGGTCGACAGTCTGACATTTGGAACCGATTGAGAATGTGTTTTTGTGAGAGCTTTAATGTCTTCTGTGAGTGATCATACTCCACCTCTACACATTACAGTGACGTCGTCGGACCCAGACCCTTCAACCTGAAGACTTTGGCTAGCTTGCCCTTCACTGGATCCAATTCCTGTTTCGAGTTCGACACTAGGGTTAGGTCGTCAACAAAAACAGGTATGATAATCTTGGTGCTGTCATTCATCTGGATGTACATGCTTGGAGTGGATTGGAGACATTTGAATTCCCTTCCCTCCAGTGTGGTTCTGAGTCGCTCATACCACAATCTTCCGCTCTGTTTTAATCCATACAGTCCTCTCTCCTCAGTTTGCACGCCCAGTCTGGTCCCCCCTGATGATATCCTTCTGGTTGCTGCATATATATTTTCACATCATCATCCAAGACTCCATCCAAGTAAGCATTTGATATATCAATGGATTTGATGTGTGCCCCCTGAAGTGCCCCCTGAGCTAGTATTGCGTGCAAGGCTGCCCAATGTGTGGTAGGAGTGAACACTTCATCGTAGTTGATCCCCGGTTGCTGAGTATACCCCTTTGCTACTAGATGGTTCTTGTATTTGTCTAGAGGTCCATCTGAGTGAAGCTTGATTTGGAACACCCACTGGGAGCTGATAGCCTTCTTGCCAGGTGGTAGTTTTACTAGTTCCCATGTCCCATTGTCTAGAAAGGCTTGGATCTCTCCATCTGTTGAATCTTTCCACAATGGTGTGTCAGAATGTCACATTGCTTCTGCAAATGTCTTAGGGAAATGGTCATCCTTTATTGTCACATTCAGTACTAATTTGACAGTATCTGGTGGTATTGCATTTGCACTGGCTGTATCCGGCTCATCGTAGATGAATTCCAGCGCCTGGACCATTGAGATATCAGCTACTGCACCCCCCTCAGGGCCTGGATCATCATCATTTTAAGTGTCAGTGTAGAAGGTATATACACATTTCAACCAGGGCATTCAATTATAATAAGATGGCCAACATATAGTCATTTTACTGGCCTGGTATCCTCGATATTTTCATGTATAGCCTTTCTGGGTGTAATGTCTGTCACTGGTTTATGCAGTGTATGACAGCAACAAAAAGCTTGTTTATGGCATCACTGGTGTCTGTTTGGTGACACTTGTTGTCATTGGAGTTGTTTGGGCACCTTATCTCCCCCCTGGTGGGATTACCAGTTTCTATATTCTTCCTCATATTTCTCATAGCGTGATCAGGCCTGGGACTTGCCCCCATCAACAGCTTAACTGGCTGCTATGCTCCCACTACATTGACTTTGTTTGGCCTTTGTTTTGTCCAGTCAGGTGTGACAGAGATTGTCCTGTGCACATGCATGCTTTACAAAACATGGATAACACACAAATACAATTATTGTAAGGGCAACCCTAGCTGGCTGTGGAGGTCACACTACCACACAACTGACAAGGGGAAATCCAAAGAGAAAAGTCCAAGGACCCCCAATGTCAGCGAGCCTGTATTATACTATGCTAGTCTGCAGCCAGGGACAACACTTGGCACTCACCATCAACCCTGCATCCCCCTGACCTCCCTGACCCTTGATTGATACTTGATGCCACCTACTACATGAGTCGCTTGACTCCCGACACTGTTCCGAGAGCAGAAGTTGGAGAGTGGAGTGGAATTGGCAAGGCAAATGGAACTGGTGGAAGTTTCCCCAGAAGCGGAACTGGAAGTGGAATCGGAAATGGAGTTGGAACTTGGCATGGTGTCGGAACTGGAAACTAAGATGTCCCCTGACAATTTAGGTCTACTACTACTAAAGCTGCTCATTGTGGACAGGTCTGTTTTCATCATCATTTTGTTTTGTGCTGCAGTGGGCAAGCTCTAATGTTACTTGCTGGCATTGTTCTCTATTTTGCCAGGTCATTGGGTTCGTCATTGATTGATTTTCCAATGCCATAATGATGGCATCTTCCACACAGTATCTTGGCTGTTCTGCTTACAAACACCTTGGTCATTTTCATCACCCCTTGAGGCCTTGTGCAAATTGCACGTGGGTAGATCATTTATCATAGTTATACATTGATGTGGTTGTGACCCATTTGCTATCTTGTACACAATATTAGTCTTCTATTAAGCATACAACACAAATTCATTTGCAATGCTTTGCACATGTTTTAGCGTGTTTTGCTTTCATGTGACATTGTCAGACAAGTTTTCATTGCTATTGTTTGAGACAATAGTTACTAACCATTCATGTCATTGGCTATAGGTGCACGATGGGAGGATTGAGTTCAAGAGTTGGTTCACAAGTGAGCAAGGTGAAGCACAAGGAAGACATATGATAATTGAACTGGGGAAAATACGTGCTGGATGAATCCTTTTTATAGAGGATACATGTATGCTACTGGAAAATGGGAAAGAGGCCAGGTGGCTCAGAATATTACAAAGGATGCACAGTCGTGTTACAAACAAAGGGGAGACATACTGTATAGAGTGAAAACTTCAGCGAAGCTAATTATAACAAGAAAGAGGGGTTTCTGAAAGATTAATAGAGATTCAATGCCTCAGCAGTTCCTACCGTCCTGCCCTGCAGCGGTACTAGTCCCATTGATCCCAACCTGCACAGAGGCTGCAACCGACGCTGTCCGAATGCATCCTGAGCATAAGGGCTATTCATGGAGTGGGAGCTTTACAAGTGATGGGTTCTATGATGGATGATGGCGCCATGGACCGGGGTCCAAATGGGAATGATGTGATCAGCAAATGTGAACAGAGCACTGCAAAGAATACTTCGGCAAAGGGTTCGAAGGTCAGACAGCTTGGATGTTGAATTGCTGGATGTGGATGGCTGGTTCATAGAATAAACGAATCATGACACATTTATCCCTACAGCAGGAGATAAAGTGACATTTATACTTCCAAGGACTGGGGAGGAGATGAAGGGTGATGTTAAAGAAGTACTTGACCTCCTGGGGAGAGCAATTATCATGTATAAGAGAGTGAAAATCCCACCTTATGAAATACAAGTGCCGATATCCCTACCTTTTGTGGCACTAACAAAAGTAGAAGATAATTGACCAGCCCAACCCTGTTTATATACTAGAAAAAATAAAATTGTCAGACCTCACATTGGTAAGCTTTTTAAAATACTTTTATACAACTATATTTTTATCATCTAGTAAGGTGTCTGATTTGTTCTCAGATTAGAGAAAAGAAGAGGGTGAGAGTGTATATGGCAATTTTGTTGTAGGGAAATAAATAAATCTCCCTCCCAAGTGATAGCTCCACTGATGGGGATGTTTTCCAGAAGCTTGTTAACTTTCCCAGACAGTCATTCTTGTTGAGTGAGAAAGAAAAGAATGTGATAAGCTATATAAAATGTTATTATGATATGTATCATTTTTTCAAATATATTTAATGATAAGAGTAGGGTTGTTTTAGAAGATAGAGATGGATATAAAACCTGCTCTAAAACAGTTGCTTTTAACAACCACACAAATCCTAACAATCTAGAATGTTTTTGGTACACCCCCTGGAATATTATTCTCATGGATTGCTTTGCTGATAATATGATAATAACTCCTCAACATACATTTGTTTATGCTGTAGAAAACAGAGATGAAGATATAGAATCGTAGAATCCAGGATGTTAATCCCATAGTTTACAATCACTAAATATATTAAGAAAAATAACTTTATAAATAGTACTACATATTTAATAGTAGAAATAAAAAGAAGTGTTCAAACTACAGAAGAACTTGAAAAGATCTTTAAGGATACTCAGGAGCAACTGATAAATCAGGTAACAGTATTATTCCTAGATACCAATTATGAAAGTGTATATGGTATAGCTGCTATAGGGGAATATTGGAGACTTATTAAATATAAAATTTTAAATCATAAGCAGAAACCCCAAAAACATAGAAGTTCTTGGGATAGTGAGAGTTATGGTAAAAAAGTCAAGGTAGTAAAAATAGTACAAGTATATGGACTGTTTGATATTTACAGGGGTACATGTGAGGAAGATCTTGATAAGTTGAAAAGATTGGTTATGTGCTTAGAAACAAATTGATATACATATACTTCTTCAAAAGGATATTAGATATGTACTTCAGAACTCTATTAGGATAGAAAGTAACAGAAGAAAAAATGATGGAACAATGTACTAGATTGGGCATGAAAAATGCTGAAAATGATTCCAATTATCTCAGTAAGCTAGTTAAAGTCATAAAAGTGTCAAGATTGGATTATAGGCGTTAATATCGCATGTTAGTGGCGAATGCCCGAATAGCGTGTGCGATCTAGTGAATCGCCCAGCGAACAGTACCGAAGAGGTAAGGATTAAGAAGTAAGAGGGTTACTCGAAAGGAATTCGCCCTGATCTACAGTCATAGCGAAATAGCCCATGGCACTTGACGATGTAACGTGCAAGGTGTCACGGAAAGGTTGTCTAAGTGGCGACAATCCTTTCGCTGGCAAAGGCACTCCTTCGGAGCCCTTCGCTGACAGCACAGAAAATAACTCGAAGGCTAAGGTAACAAAGATGAAGTATGAGAACTCACCAGTGATGCTTAAGTCCTCTTCTGGTCGAAGATAGAAATCTACAGGAGAAGGCTCAAGACGATGATCACAGCGAGGTCAAGTTTGCACAAGATGGACGTATGATAATTAAACTGGAGAATATACATGCGAATGTAGACTACTTATACCGAATGCTCATATGGTGCTAGTGAATAGGAAAGAGGCCGTCTGGAGTCAGGGTTGGATAGGGGTGTGCGGTCAGGATACATAATAGATGAAATAGACATCCAATAGAATGGAAGAGGGGTGTGAACATGAAACGACGGAGAGGAAAGAAGGCGAAGGCCCCTATGTACGAAAACACGCCTTGGGACCTGCATATACACCACCCTGCACGGACTCTTCATCTGCTGGATTGGTCCCACATGACCTACGGGTAGGATGCCCCACGAATGCATTCTGGACATAGGAACACCCAAAGGGGGTTGAGTTGAGAAGATGATGGGACCGGTGATGAACCATCAACCTGGGTAAAGGATGTCGATTGTGTTTTGATGGCGTGCCTGCTGGCGAATGATGCGAGTAGCGAATGGTCATATGGCAAATGTGGCGAATAGTGAATGGAGCGAGGAGTGAATGGAGCGAAGACACGCGAAAATGGAAGAGTGGTGAAAGGGACAACAGGGATAGCTGGGTACAAGAAATAAATGAGTAATGACAGCCTGCACCTCCTTGCAATTCATGATAGGACCAGTGATGAACCAACAATCCAGGTAAAGGATGTCGATCGTGTTCGATGGCATGGCTACTGGCAAATGATGCAAGTAGTGAATGGCCAGTTGGCGAATGTGGCGAATAGTGAATGGGGCAAGGGGTGAATGGAGCGAAGCCGAGTGAACATGGAAAAGTGGTGAAAGGGAAAACAGGGATAGCTTGATACAAGAAATGAATGTGTCATGACAACTGTGTAGTGAAAACTTCAGCGAAGCTAATTCGTTCTGCGCTGCAGTGGTGCGAGTCCCAGTGAGTCCAACCTGCATGGAGGCTGCAACTGACACTATCCTAATGCATCCTGAGCATGTGGGTCTGGCGTGCTGGCAGGAATGATGCGAATAGCGAATGCGAAAGCAGTATGGCGATGAATATTTTGGCAAGATATTCGCTGATTCACGAAGTCGTTCGCTGGTTCGGGAAGTCATTCGCCTTGTGCTGAGGGATGATTCGCAGAATAAATGAATCATGACAAAAAGGTCTTAACTGTCTTATAGTAAGATTCTCTTTAGAAAGACAAGAAGATAGAAAAGAAAAAGGTAAAGATATCCCTTTCATACAGACAATATATGACGGTCTCAAAAGAAAAGGAGAAATAGATGTAAATGAGATACTAAGTATATTTCCTGACATGTTTGAAACAATAAAAATAGATCTTGGAATAAAAGGAGAAGCTCAATCCTTTTTAGGCGAACCATAGAATATAGTATTTATATGTTTTAAAATGCTTTCCTAGGAGGATGGTGAGTGAGTGAGTGAGTTAATCAATTAGAGTGCTTGAAGCGCTTGGCGCTTATGGTGCACTATAGCCAGTCATACAAACAAAGGACTAGTCTAATCATGTGATGCCGCTTTTAACCCTTCAGTCACTCCGACTCGCGTGCCTCACTCATCCATTCAACACCCACCGCCACATCATTATTAGTCATGGGAATGTGTGACAATTCCTTCAAACTTGGGGTAGTAACGCAATAGCGTTTCATAAGGTTTGAGCATAGCCATGGGACCATGGGTTCTAGGGCTAGGCCTAGATGTTGAGCGAGAAACACCCAATTTCCCGATCCGGTAACATCAATATTGTTGAGAATGAAAGATGGCCATTTTTGGAATGGGGAGCTTTCACCCCTGTGACATCAATAGGGTTTCAGGGGGGTTACACAGTCGGGTTTTTCCGAATATTTTGAAGTAGTAGGTAATAGTGTGTGCCGGGAGTAGTGGTAATGGGCAATGACTAGTGGGCAAATCAAGGGTGGGGGTGCAGGATTTGAACCCGCAAGTGTGTCATGACCGGTTTATTTCTCCTACCGCGCTACCTCCATGTTCCCCCTCGTCACTCCCTAGCATCTTCGTCAGAGTTCGCCGCACCTACCGACCACTCCTCCTCTAGGTCCACTCTACTCGCTGTTCGCCCCATCCTCCGAACCGCTATTCGCTGCTCGCGCATTTATCCAGCAGGCACGCCATCAAATATGATCGATACCATTCACCCGGCATGATGGTTCATCATTAGCCCCATCATCTTCTTAATCCAACCCCATTGGGTGTTCGTATGGCCAAAGTGCGTTCGCAGGGCGTTCCTTCCATAGGTCATGCGGGATCAACCCAGTAAACGAAGAGTCCGTGCAGGGTAGCGTGCATGTGGGTCCCAAGACATGGTTTTGTCCATAAGTGCCTTCGCCCCCTTTACTCTCCGCCGTTTCATATTCACATTCTTCCCTCCCTCTATTGTATGTTTATTCCATCTACCTAGTATCATGACCGCGCACCCCTATCCAACCCTGACCTGTGACGGCCTCTTTCCTATTCGCTGATACCTTACGAGCATTCGACATAAGTAGTTTACATTCGCATGTATATTCCCCAGTTCAATTATCATACGTTGTCCATCTTGTGCAAACTTGACCTCACTGTGATCATCTTCTTGAGCCTCCCCTTGAAGATTTCTATCTTCAACCAGCCAAGGACTTAGGCATCACTGGTGAGTTCTCATACTTCATATTCGTTACCTTAGCCTTCGAACTACTCTCTAAGCTGTTGGCGAAGGGCTCTGAAGGAGCACCTTCGCCAGCGAAGGGACCGTTGAAACTTAGACAGCCCTTCCGCGATATCTTGCACGTTACGTCGTCAAGTGCTGTGAGCTATTTCGCTACGACTGTAGATAGGGCGAGCCCCGTTCGGGCAGGCCCTCTTGTTTCATGAACATTCATCGGTTTACTTATTCGCCAAACGGCATACTTATTCGCACAAGTTATTCGGGCATTCGCTGTGTTCACTAATACACGATATTAACACTTGAAAACCAATCCTGACAAAGTGCTGCTCAAGTAAGCGACACCCAGCCGCGGTGGTCCTACTGCACCACCGCACCCCCTAGGAGGATGGTTGTAACTGTCATCTATATGTATATATAGCTTAGCTAATCTATAGTTCATACAATATATCACAATTGAGACAGTGTCCAGCACCTGTAAGGCATGCTTAATCCTAGCCCTAAAGTTCTTTCTCATAGTCTGCAGCTCCCCCAGGAAAGGGTGCATACCCATTGTCTAAACATCAATAGTTATATGTCTTTGTACTATACATGCATATTATTTTAAACATACCTTAAACATACCTTCTAATCAGATCTATCAACCATATATAATAATATAGTACAGTTGTTGTCCATACTTGCTTCTACATTCTGTCATCATACATCTAACATGCTTCATATATACTTCTAACATGTACTTATATGGTCCATACTTGCCTCTACATTCTATCATCATACATCTAAAGAAATTGCTATATATGTTTAACATCAGTCATCCAAATCCTATCTGAAATTGCTCTATTATCTCAATACACACCATGCTTTATTTAGCACATACAAACATATTTTTAAAATATCACAATGTTCAAAAAATTTTAGGACATCCACAATATACAAGTTGCTCAAAATAATGGACAATGAATTCGGTTAGGGTTGATATTTTAAGAGATATATAATATATATATCCTAGAAGAATGTACATTATTGGCAATCTAAACACCCTCCTAGACTCACCAGCACGATCTCCCACAGACTTGGGGAAGGTTCCCTTGCCTTTGACTTGAATGTGGGTAGGTAAGATGTGCCCCTTCAACTATACAAGCCTGGCCTGTGCTTCGCTCCGGCCAGGATTTCAGGCAAGGAGGAAGTGTAATAATTTCATAATATACAATGTTTTCTGTTAGGTGATTGTCTAATCGAAAGGGTGTTGATATCTATTTCTTGAGAGCAGCCCTTAGGCCCGTGGCATCACCAGCTCGCTGAAACCCCATGTCCCCCACCATCCTCCACAGCCACCAACCCCAACCCCAACCCCAGTCCACCCCTGCCCCTGCTGGCCTGGGATGATACAACCTGTGGGTGTAATTGTAATTATATGCATAAGAAGATTTATTTATTTCAAATTAATAAAAAAAGGGGGCATCCCTGTGCATCACAGGCCTCCCGGATGCCTCAACAGGGAGCAAGCCACATGACATGGGTGTCAAAACAGGATTACATTGTCTAAATTTTACCCTATAGCAACCCCTGGGCTGTATGGTGTGAGAAATGTGAGGAGTGTTGCGCAGTGAGTAGCACAGGTATTTACAGAAGATTAGCACCATTTATGACTGTCAACTTATGACCATCTGTTTTGGCATCATCTCTGCTGAGACGTGTTGTCAATCCATCTGCACATCCATCGTCTGAATCCCTCAACACCTGTTTCAACCTAGTCTTATTAGGTCTTCAGAATTCACCCTTGTGCTTGGATTCCTTGTTGAATTTTGATGACCTGCCACCAGACCTGGCCATCCACAAGTTGGTATCCTGTGCACAACAGATGTGAGAATGGCGCTAGTTTCCCATACTGCAGATGGAACACACATGAAAAGGATGAAAACAATGAATTGTCCATCATAGAATCACTAAAGAACAGGCAAAGTTCCTGAAGAGGAACCACCACTCACCAAGAATATCTCCGCATGCTTGGGGTTGGCATGGTATGCGAATCTTCTCTTAATAGTGACCTCAAGCTTTGGTTCTGTGAGCCGCTGATGCAGCGACCCTCTGATGGCACAGATGATGGCCATGATGAGAGAGCAGGGAGGGTGGTGATCCAGGCGGTCTGGGCAGCCTGAGTCAGCCCCCAGTAAGTTGAGATCCAAGTCTGCAAGGTCTTTATAGATCGGGCTTGTTGGTGTGTCAAAGTCAGCCATGGATTGCTGCTTAACACTTCTCTGAGGAGTTCCTGTGTGAGTCAATGAGTCAACATGCATGGACGATGGAAGAATGAACATAAGGGATGGCCAGGAGTGATGCAACAAAAACAATGAATCATGCATCATAGTATCACTAAAGAACAGGCAAAGTTCCTGAAGAGGACACCACCACTCACCGAGAAACCCTCTACATGCCTGGGGTTGTCATAGTATGCAAATCTTCTCTTAATAGTTATCTCAAGCTCTGTTTCCGTGATGGGAGACTGAATGGAGACCAACGCACCAGGATCCCAATGCAGCTCATGCTCAAGGCGGCACTGAGTCCTGAGTATCCATGTACGTAATATGTAAGGGGCATGTATGAGATTTGAAAGAAAGTATGCTCCAGTAACCACAGAAATTTAAAGCAATGGAAAGGTGACCAGGGGATGACTCGTGGATTTGTTTATGAGTCAAAGGATGAGAGTGAATCAAACTTGAAAGTGTGGTGGTGAGAGCGAGAAGAAATGACGGAAATAACATGGAAAGGCAAGAGGCAACATCCATAAGCCAAGGGCAACATGAAATGGACAGAGCAGAATAATGACAACAGTGTCATACAGGAAACTGATTGGTCACAACAGCAGCTACAATTATCCCGATGTATCAGAGATGTGTAATCCTCGAAACAAAAAAGACCCAAGGTTGGTGCAAGGAAGCCAATTAATCGGAGAGAGGCTATGAATGCATGTGTAATCCCCTACAAAAAACCCCTCCAGTTGGTGGAGTCCGATTACATGGAGAGATGCTATGAATGCATATATAATCACTGAAAAAAAATTCAGGAAAAATGAGGGCCACACCCCATTGTTCAAGGGATCAGTCATACGGAATGACATGGACTGATAGGATTAGTCACAACATTGTCCGTGGTCAAGGAACACGGGATAATACGGTACAACAGTGGGCGCAAGTAACCCGATTAATCGGACAGACACTACCAATGGATGAGTAATCCCTGAAAAAAAACACAGATTGCTGCTGCTGCTGACTTGAGCAGGTTTGATGCGTGGGGAACACGATTTGCTTTGGGGCGTAGTTTGAGCTCGAAAAGATTATTGTTGTGTTTATAAGTGAGTAGCTTGATTATATGGTATGCGATGTGTTTGCTGAGGGCTGGACGTATGACACCAAACCGAATGCCCCAACCCAACTTCACAGTCTCTTGAACAGACCTTGACCCTCACCTTCTTGAGCATCACCACACCCAAAAACATAACCCTATAAAAGCTCCCATCCCTCCTGATGATGTATTTTATCCAGATCATTCAACCCAACAAAACCCCGATCCATGTTGAATATCTTGACAGTCTATTCGAGCAAAGTCCGCACATCATCGTAGAAGAAGAACTCTTCATCAAGGAATGGGCCATAGATGAATTTGTCAGACATAATAAGACACACGAACTCAAATTATCATCTTGGAAGGAGAAAAGTCTCGACCAAGTACAATAGGCTATGTAGAGCCTTGAGAATAGGGTCCTTGATATCCAATGTCATATCTTGAGACAATGAGAGCGTTTGAACAGCTGAGGACACCTGTGCAGTGACCAGACGTTCAATCTCTTGAAATGGGTGACCATAAAGCTACAAATAGAGTAGCAAGAACATAACTCGCCTTCTCAAAGAAGGTGATAGGTAATGTGGAACTGAATCGAAACATATGCTGCATAAGATGATTCGTTGGGGCACTGTAAACCACAGCAACCTGTACCTGACTGGGGAGAATCAGAGTCAATCCAGAATAAGAAGTGAGCCGGCTGAGTTGGCGTAACCATCTACTCGAAAGTTCAGTCTAATATAGAATTAACACAACCTATGCCATACCACCGGAATGCGCTTGGCAGGTTGACAGCCGGTCATCACCAGCCCACCTTGGACATCATCTATGCTATCCAGCCTGACGGACGATATCCTCAGGTGTTGGTAGGTCCCCGGAGAGGTGGAAATGGTAAATTTGGAAATCAGACTGAGTAGATGTGAGTCCCTTCCACTTTCAGCCAACCATGGTAACACACCTCTTTCCACGGAAGTGATTTTGTGCTTGAATCATTAGAGGCAAGGTGGTAGTTATATGTCACGTAATGTGTGCATGCCGTGGCACCAAGAGATCACCTTCAGATTTGTCATAATCTAACTCAACGACAAATTTCTGACCAAGGATATAGGGTCTGTTAAAAGCAAGTAAAGAACACGATTAAATTGAATGAACTAACCAATAGCTCAGTGGCCATGTGATATGTGTGGGGAACTCTGATCTGGATCTGACTCTCCATTTCCAAGTTTGACACATCTCTTAGTACACACTACAGAAGCACCCTCTGTGAATCCAAGTTATAATTGCTTGGCCTTTATGCAGCGGCGGCGGGGGCGGTATGGGCGATGTATGTGAGCAGGCTGGAGGGGCCACGGCCAAGGGGTGTGAGTGGAGTGGTGTGTAGTGTTCATGATGTCAGCAGAATGTGTCACACGGTGGGGGTGGGAATGTCTCCATGCTAGCACTCGTATGTTTGCTGGGTATATCCAGTATATATCCAGGTCAACTGTCCATTGTCATTTTCAGCAACCTTTCATTTGATTGTGATGGCAAGTACCTTGTAGTGGCATAGGAAACTAACCTGTGAAATAACCAGGCAGTAGCATCAAATGCTTTCAGTGCCAGGGATCACCTGATATCGAGTCCAACATCACTGTGATGTCACTCCGCTAATATCTATCTCTTCTACTGCATCCGGCAATGATGAGTGGTGTGTTTGAAGGGATACGGCTAGCCAGTGATGACACAGGTGTAGCTCTCAAGAAATAGATAACAACATGCTTTGCCCCCACCTTTATCAAGACCAGGAACATCACTCGTGAGTTAACACCATCAATTCTCCTTACTCTGAACTCTACAGTCATAGCGAAATAGCCCGTGACTCTTGACGATGTAACGTGCAAGGTCTCATGGAAGGGCTGTCTAAGTCTCGACAATCCCTTCGCTGGTGAAGGTGCTCCTTCGGAGCCCTGTGCCAACAGCACAGAAAATAGTTCGAAGGCTAAGGTAACGAATATGAAGTATGAGAACTCACCAGTGATGCCTAAGTCCTCTTCTGGTTGAAGATAGAAATCTACAGGAGAAGGCTCAAGACGATGATCACAGCAAGGTCAAGTTTGCATAAGATGGACGACGTATGATAATTGAATTGGGGAATATACATGCGAATGTAAACTACTTATATTGAATGCTCGTAAGGTATCAGCGAATAGGAAAGAGGCTGTTGTGAGTCAGGGTTGGATAGGGGTGTGCTGTCATGATACTAGGTAGATGGTATAAACATACAATAGAGTGAGGGGAGAATGCGAACATGAAAGGACAGAGAATAAAGGGAGCGAAGGCATTTATGGACAAAACCACGTCTTGGGACCTGCATACATACTACCCTGCACGGACTCTTTGTTTACTGGGTTGATCCCGCATGACCTATGGAAGGGACGTCCTGCGAACAACTTTGGCCATACAAATCACCCAATGGGGCTGGGTTAAGAAGATGATGGGGTTAATGATGAACCATCATGCCGGGTGACTGGTATCAATCATATTTGATGGCGTGCCTGCTGACGAAATGCGCGAGCAGCGAATAGCGGTTCGGGGAATGGGGCGAACAGCGGGTAGAGTGGACGTAGAGGGGAAGTGGTCGGTAGGTGCGGCGAACTCTGGCGAAGATGCTAGGGAGTGACGAGGGGGAACATAGAGGTAGCGTGGTAGGAGAAATAAACCGGTCGTGACACTGATATTGACAAAAAATCAGCTCAAATGGGATGTCATTGCCATCCCCCAGACTGTTTCCACGGGGGAAGGAGGCTAATCAAAATCATAATCAATCACGCACACAGGACTAATAAGAAGTCTAACTATTGTGTGGTGTGATGAGGTGTGAGGATAATTCAGGCTTTCAAGTAAAGCCAAATCAAGTATATGTCTGGTATGCGAGCCGATAAGATTTCTGAGAAGAGTGTATGAAGCTTTGAGAAATACACAAGTGTATGCGTCGATATAAACAGATTGTTGTAAGAAGGTGAGTTCGATTGACTACCGTTCTAGTATACATGCTGCAGCTATTTAACCCTTGCGTAGCATGTGCTAGGACAGAAGGGGGGTTACCGGCGCCGGTAGGTGTGTGTGAGAGGAATGTGCTATGGGGGTTGGAGTGCCAGTTGCTGCAGTATTGTCAAGATTGGTTTTTAGGCATTAATATCGTGTATTAGTGAACACAGCGAATGCCCAGATAACTTGTGCGAATAAGTATGCCGTTCGGTGAATAGGTGAACCAACAAATGTTCACAAGATAAGAGGGCTGCCTGAACGGAGCTCGCCCTATCTACAGTCGTAGCGAAATAGCCCGTGGCACTTGACGATGTAACGTGCAAGGTGTCACGGAAGGGTTGTCTAAGTAGTGACAATCCCTTCTCCGACAGCACAGAAAATAGTTCGAAGGCTAAGGTAACGAAGGTGAAGTATGAGAACTCACCAGTGATGCCTAAGTCCTCTTCTGGTTGAAGATAGAAATCTACAGGAGAAGGCTCAAGACGATGATCACAGCAAGGTCAAGTTTGCACAAGATGGACGACGTATGATAATTGAACTGGGGAATATACATGTGAATGTAAACTACTTATATCCAATGCTTGTAGGGTATCATCGAATAGGAAAGAGGCCGTCACAAGTCAGGGTTGGATAGGGGTGCGCAGTCATGATACAACATAGATGAAATAAACATACAATAGAGTGAGAGAAGAGGGTGAACATGAAATGACGGAGAGCAAAGGTGGTGAAGGCACCTATGTACGAAACCATGTCTTGGGACACGCATATACACCACCCTGCACGGACTCTTCGTCTACTGGGTTGATCCCACACGACCTACGGGTAGGACGTCCCACGAACGCATCCTGCTCATATGAACACCTAAAGGGGTTGGATCGAGAAGCTGATGGAGCCAGTGACAAGCCATCATACTGGGTAGGGGATGTCGATTGTGTTTTGATGGTGTGCCTGCTGGCGAATGATGCGAGCAGCGAATGGTTGTTCGGTGAAATACGGCAAAGGGCGAAATAGAATGATCATCGAAGAGCCGTGGCCCAAGGGGAGGGCAAAGCCATGCGAACATAGAGGAGGACTGTGAAAACAGATAATAGGGATAACTGGGTATAGAAAATAAATGAGTTGCTCCATCCGATCAGAGGAGCATCCGACGGGGTACGAGCCAGGGAGGTGAGGGGACCCGCGGTGGACAATCGAGTCAGGGAGGAGGCGTTGATCAAGTCCAGGTAGCGCTGCTATGTGCGAATGATGCAAAAGCAATGAATGTTTGGCGCATTCGGCAAGGAGCGAACGGGGAGAACGTAAAAGTGGGGTGTTGAAGTTACTGGGTATACAAAATAGACGGGTCATGACAAGTATGTACATACTGTATCTATCAAATGAGAGGGGAAGTATGGGACTAGAATATCAGAAGCATGTGATGTGTGGAATGAAGGGAAAGGAAAGGGGATAGTCCATGCACGGTGGCTCAGCCACTGCCACTTCACGGATCAGTCGCACTCGGGCTCAGGGATGGGTCCGCGGGTTTTGCATCAGACATTGGTCTGTAGCGGTGTGGACATGCTATAGGGATGCGTGTGGGCTTGGGTAGACATGTGTGGGCTGGTGAATCATCGAGTAAGGATCGTAGGGATGTGCATGTGGCATAGATGAAGGAAAAGGGGGGATCACTAAGAAGGAAAGGGGAGGGGGGTCGTGTGTCAGTTGATACAATAGTATTTGTGACAAGGACAGTGGGCCACTACGGTCACATGAAAACTTCGAATTATATTCGAAGGGCATACTGGTGGCAAGATATGGACCCCGACATCGAGACGTTCTGCGTCTCGTGCGCAAGGTGCCAGATGAACAAAACTGGCACCCAGCGGCCCAAAGGCCTGCTGCACAGCCTGCCCATCCTGGATAGGCCATGGCAATTGATTGGAATCGATTTCATGGGGCCAATGCCCAAATCAGATGGCTGTGATTACCTCATGGTAATCATAGACAGGCTCACATTTCACATCCACCTTGTCCCAATGATGATGGGGTCACAGCGAAGGAAGTAGCCTGGCTATTCCTCAAGGAAGCTGTCAGGCTCTATGGAGTCCCCGACTCCATTGTCTCCGATTGAGACTCAAAATTCACATCAATCTTCTGCTGTGAATTTCAACGGCTCATGGGGACTAAGCTCCTCATGGCTACTGCCTTCCATCAACAAATGGATGGAGCCACCGGGCAGGCCAACTGCTCGATAGGACAGATCCTACAAACCATAGTCAGAGATGACCAGAAGGACTGGGCACACAAGTGCCCGATGGTTGAAGTGGTCATCAACAGCAATGTCAGTGCCACCACAGGGTTCACTCCCTTTGAGCTGAACCATGGGTACATGGCATTGATTGAAATGCCCCTGACAGCAGACATTCCTTTCAAGGGAGTGTCCCGGTTCACACATCAGGCTCGTTGGACCCTGATGATGGCGCACGATTCCATACTAGAGCACCATGTGACACAGGCGTTTTATGCAAATAAGAAACACTGGGATAATGACATGTATGCGGTCAGCAACCGCGTGCAGTCAAACCTGTGATAATCCATACCTGAGATAACCCATACTTGGCTACATTCCATAGTTTTGGCTGTCCACCGAGATGTTTCATAAGTAATCTGATCAACTCTGCCATCACCAATAATACATGATTGGACGGTGGTATATAGCCCATGAATTTATTAAAATGTATCTATTTTTGGAAAAATTAACTCCAAAAAGCGCTAAAAAAACTTCCTGTGTGCAAGTGTCTGACCAGATATGACCCTGCCGCCACTTAAAGTGCTGAAAGCAGGCTTGGCTAAGCTTACTGCCAATTTCATGCTTCGTAAAGATGATCTAACCAGTCAACTAAGAAATGAAGAAAAGATCACAGAGGAGGACAAAGCCTGGCTTGATGGCGATGCAAACCTTGTTGATGAGTACCTTATCGAGTTTTTAGAAAAGGATTAGAACTAAGAGACAGCACTGCAGCAGCTTTCACCAAAACAGAGAGAAGTGGTCAATCAGTTGAAGACACTTGCAGACAACGATGAGAAAGAGAAGCTGAGGGGCCGCGGTAGCTTAGTGGTAAGCCCACCTTGGGGGTTGAGCGTGTAAGCTAAGGCTGAGCGTTCAATCCTGGCCCCTCCAGAGATAACACTCTAGACACTCCGAGAAATTTTGGCCACACTGATTGCCAATAACACCCGATTGCCTGCCCCAAATATGAATGGTGGTATACTCAACTATCCCTTCCAATTCAGAACCGACCCTTTAGGAACATGATAACACCTACTTCAATTATCTAATCCATCCAACCGATGCATTGGAGTACCGGGTACCCGTACTATCATGATTTGTCACACCGACAGCTGGAGGCTGGGCCGAAACATCAGCAGTAGACTGCAGCTGCTGCCACTCGTTGGGGTGTGGGAAAGGTGTCGAGGTGGTGTCGCAGCTGAGGGGTACAAACTGGTGTACACATGGGTATTACATGCCCAAATAAGCCGTGGAAGGTCGATTACTATGCGGTTTATGGGTTAGACTGTTTGGCTTTAAAGGGGTGCTGAGGGGAATATCGGCGTTTTGGGGGCATGATACCAATTTATAACAAAAAAGGAACAAAAAGACATCACAACACTCACATAACCGACGACCGGTCTCTGCTCGACTATCAACATTGGACCTGAGGCCCCTTGGATCTCGACACCCGGATCGCATTTGTCGTGCTTACCGCTTTGCGGTTGAGTACTTACGCAGGCAGAATAATACACACAGGAGAATGAGGGCATCACCAAGGTAGATACAATGAATGTAATGACCATCATAGGCATAGCCTGCGGTCAATAAAATGATGAAAAAAAAAAAAAAAAAAAAGAGAAGCTGAATGGAGATAAGACAAATGGTGGGAAAGACTCAAAGAAGCACAAGCGTGTGTAGCCTCTATTCTTGATCAAAGAGACTCCAGATACTCAGCTTGTTGGCAGGATGTGAGCTGCAGAATAAGAAGGAATCAAAAGCTCTGGTATTCACCAAGAAAGAAAACGCAGCATTGGAACCAAGGACTAAGATTCTCAATTGGCACCGTGAGAAGAACCAGACAAAAACTGCGAGGCACTGGGACCCCATCTACCCAAATCTATGCCTCAAACAGCCTGTTATTTCTTCCTGGCTCAAGAATGAGAATAAATGGCGCGATGTGTGGGAAACAAGTGGTAGTCATAGACTCAAAAGGAAAAAGTATGCTGAACATCCGCAGGCAAATGATATGCTCGAGTTATGGACACTCAAAGTGATGAGAGACGGAGTCCATGTCACAGGAGCCGTTTTGAGACACAAATGGACACAGTTCGCAGATCTTATCAGTACCTGAGAATGAGAGGATTGATCTAAGCGAGGGTTGGCTGGGCAGTTTCAAGAACCGTTGTGGATTGAAACAGTACAGGTTCCATGGCGAGGCAGCCTCTGCAAAACCAGATGATATTGAAAAGGAACGTGCAAGAATCAGGGAGCTCATCCAATCTCAAATATCCATTGAAGGACATCTTCAACATGGATGAAACAGGGTTCTTCTATGCATCAGAACTTTCACTATCATATCAGAATCTCACTGATGAGTGATGGGTCTGTTGGAATGCTGCCTGATCGTGGCTTGACAGACAAACCAAGTTCTGGCGTCAAAGGAGATAAGGCATGATTGACTTATGCATTGACCATGAATGCTAGTGGTAGTGAAAAGCTACAGCCTCTCATGATAGGAAAGTGGCTGCGTCCCCACCCATTTCAAAAGAACTTTGGTCACCAATTGGGCTTTTATTACCACAATAATGCAAAAGCTTGGATGACTACCACTATCTACCAAGAGTGGCTTTGTGAATGGGATGCAAAGCTTCGCTACATCCTGTCATGACGCGTTTATTCCTCATACTCAGGTGCTCTGTCCTGCCATTTCTCACCCCATTTCCATGTTTGTTCCGATCACCATTGTCATGTTCGGCAACCGATGTTCGCTGATTCGCGCCCATTACCATCGCCACGCCATTAAACGCACACGACCGACGGCTTTGGACTGACTTGACAAGTCATCACTGGGTCTACCACCTCCTCTGCTCGACCCTCTCCCGATGGTGTTCTGGTAGTTGGATTGTCATGACCTGTGTATTTCCTGCACCTTGGTATCCCCATTTTCCCTTTCGCTACTCCTCCTCAGTATTCGCTCGGCTTCTCCCTCCACCTCGACCTCTCCTCCCCTATGTCACCTCTGTTCGCCCTTCCTTGCATTTCGCCGAATGGCTATTCGCTGCTCGCATCATTCGCCAGCAGGCACACCATCAAATACGATCGATACCATTTACCCGGCATGATGGTTCATCATTAACCCCATTGTCTTCTTAATCCAACCCCATTGGGTGTTCGTATGATCAAAGTGTGTTCGCAGGGCATCTCTTCCATAGGTCGTGCGGAATCAACCCAGTAGACCAAGAGTCCGTGCAGGGTAGCAGTATGCGGGTCCCAAGACATGGTTTTGTCCATAAGTGCCTTCGCCACCTTTACTCTCCGTCGTTTCATGTTCCCCCTCTTCTCACATTCTATTGTATGTTTATTTCATCTATGCTGTATCTTGACTGCGCACCCCTATCCAACCCTGACTTGTGATGGCCTCTTTCCTATTCGCTGATACCTTACGAGCATTCGATATAAGTAGTTTACATTCGCATGTATATTCCCTTGGAGATTCCCATCTTCGACTAGCAAAGGACTTAGGCATCACTGGTGAGTTCTCATACTTCATATTCGTTACCTTAGCCTTTGAACCATTTTCTGTGCTGTTGGCGAAGGGATTGTCGAGACTTAGACAGCCCTTCCGTGGGACCTTGCACGTTACATCATCAAGAGTCATGGGCTATTTCGCTACGACTGTAGATAGGGTGAGCCCCGGTTAGGCAAACCCTCTTACCTTGTGAACATTCATTGGTTCCCCTATTCGCCGAACAGCATACTTATTCGCACAAGTTATTCGGGCATTCGCTGTGTTCACTAATACACGATATTAACGCCTGAAAACCAATCTTGACACATCCTTCTACTACAAGACAACTTTAGTGCCCATAACCCCCCTGAAGATCTGACAAACATCCGAGTCAAAAATTTTGCTGCCAATCTCACTGCTCATGTTCAACCTGCCGACTCAGGGATAATCAGAAATTTCAAGGCACATTACCATGGGTTGTTTGTGGATTGGGCCATTAACCGCTATGATGAAGATGTTCCTCCTTTGGAAATCTATAAAATCAATCAGCTTGAAGCTATGCGAATGGCAGCACAAGCCTGGGGAGAGGTAGATGCGACCACAATCCAGCATTGTTGGTGTAAGTCTGGTATCCTCCCGATGAACCTTATAATCGACAATATTGCTTTCCAACCCCATCTGTCACAATTGAGTCTTTCCTGAGTGAAATGACCACTCAGGACGATCCCTCGTCAGCAAATACTGATCTGTGAGAGCGGAATGTCATGAATGGGTTGTCCCAATTGGAGAGAAGGGGAGTTCTCCAGGCTAAAAACAAAATGAGCATTGAGGAGCTCCTGAATCCGTTCAATGAGACAGTAATGCAGGAGAACATTATAGATGAGGAGGTTTACACAGCTGTGATCAAAGTGACGGAAACGACACCAGAGGATTATGAACCGGTGGAACCAATGGAAACCATTGAGCCGCCACCATCTCGCAAGGATGCTCTGGCTGCTGTCATGATGATTCAAAGGTTTATTGAAGGAATGGATGTGGGCTATGCTCATGAGCTGGAAGTTGTGCTGAGAAAATTTGGTCACAAGACACATCTCGAGCACACTCTCAATGGGGACATCGAAAATAACTACTCCTAAATGATGTAGATAGCGTTAAACGTGTCTCTATAAGTATCCATCCAAAAGTACTTCAATTAGTCACATGATAATCCTAGATTTAAGCGCCACAAAGGTCCTCCGTGCTATCCCATACTCTATGACAACCCATAGGTTGAGGTGTCCATGGAGGGGTATGGATTATCACAGGTTTGACTGTATACCTGTCCACTCAGAACCTGACCCTGCCCAAAGGCAGGGCCAGGAAGCTGGTGCCGTGATACATTGGCCCGTATCACGTACTCAAGGCCCACAATGAGGCCTCAATCGTAACTCTTGAGCTACCAGAGGACCTGAAGGACCGGCGCGTTATGCCAGTGTTCCACACCAGCCTCATAAAACAATATGAGGCCAACAACGACAACATATCTCCTCGTCGAGAAGTGAAGTCATTCTACAACTTCAGCACGAACAACAAGGAAGAATGGCTTGTCGATGAGATTCTATCCCACAGGTGGATAAACTCAAAGGACCTGGAATTTCAGATCCGATGGGCCCTAGGTGACCTGACATGGGAGCCCATGTCAGCATGTAAGGACCTGGAAACTCTGGGTCACTACCTAGAGCTTTGGGGCATGAATAAACCATGCAGCCTGCCTAAAATATACCAGGTTGCGTAGGTCATGTGTAGATCACGTGAGATGTCAGGCCATGCCAACAGTGTCGGGTAAATTTTCACCTTGGATTTTTCTGAGGCACATCACTTCTTGAGAAGCAACCACCATCACCCCATAATCTTCTAACGAAGATGATCCCACCCAAAGACAGTATCGACATCAATCACTCAACATCCATGACACCATCATTGGCCCCCAAGCCAGGGGCCACAGTGATCCTCAGCGCTCCTACAGCATCCAAGGAGCACTGGAAAATCATGGGATGGAAAAATGGCCTAACCATCGTCCATCCCGACGGGTGTGATAACTGCTCCACCTTCACAGCACACCTGAAGACCACCACCAATGCCAACCGCATCCAGTTGGCAGAGAAAGATGTCGGCAACGCTGTGTACATGACATGGCCAACGTGGGTTGACAAGGTCGAACGCCATGCAGTGAGGAATATGCAATCAATTAGCCGTGACCTTAAGCAGGAAGTAGCAGCCCTGAAAGAAGACATCAGGGCCTTCGACAGCACACTCGAGACAGAGCGTGCCAAGTCATGAGACCTGGGGAAGTTGGTCCAGAACTTGCAGCGCAAGCTTGTGACCATGAAGTGAGCAGAGCCGACCCCGTGACCCCTGTGACCTGCAGTGGGCCCATTGGCCCACACGATGGCCCCACTACCGTCATGCACCAAGGCGGGGGTGGCAGACCGAATTGCCACCCCGGATGACACCCCTGGCCAGCCCACGCCAGGCCTCATGGCACAGATGACCAGTCCCCCCAGCCCATCCTTCACGGGCCCCAGTGAGCTGCTGGTATCGATAGACAACATCCCCCACGGCTTCTACTCAGACCACCCAGATCTGAAACATTACAATCTGGACCGCCCACAGCACGTCTCAAAAAAGAGACGTGTCCAAGGTTACAACAAGCTGAACCTATGACCCCATCAGTGACATACTGTCATGACGCGTTTATTTCCCATACTCAGATGCTCAGTTTTCCTATTTTCTCACTCCACCTTCGCGTTCTTTCCGATCGCCATTGCCATGCTCGGCAACCAATTCCCGCCGTTCGCGCCAATTACCATAGCCACCGTCAAATGCACGATCGACGTCTTTGGAGTGACTCGGCAGTCATCGCTGGGCCTACCACCTCCTCTGCGCCACCCTCTTCCGATGGCGTTCGGGTAATTGGATTGTCATGACCTGTGTATTTCCTTCACCTTGTTATCCCCAAGAACAGCAGACGGACACCTGAACGCGTGACGACGACGTTGCACCCCTCGTACCCTAGTAAAGGCAAGGAGAATTCCAACCCTCCCAACCCACAGCAAAATCGCACGCGAATTCCTCCCATCAAATCCACAGCAAAGGCAACGGATGACTGCCAGGCGAGGGCGTGACAGCGGAAGGCACGCCCAGCCAATCGCAAATGAGTCATGACGCCCAGCATGCGGCACCACTTACAGAAAAAAGAGTTTAGGGTCTGTTCTTCATCACTTACTGTGATGGGCGGCTGATGGATGGCCATATCGAAACAGAAACGTAGTTCAATATACTAGCCTCCCATTAGGCCATCATGCGTCTGCATCTAGTGGAAAGGTAATCCAAGATAGCGAACCTGTTTATCTTCGCTTTTGTGCCAAGATTATACTTCCAGCTAGTAGAGCTTCTACGTGGGCTTTAGTTAACCAAATTCATTATTACGTACAATGTTGAATTCTCATACCTGACAAGGAAGGTGAGGTAGTAATGTACACTGGAATAAGGCAGAGCGTGAACGATATAATTACTTTTGGTAAATGAATGTAAATACAGATAAGTGCAGACCTAGATTTAGGGGAAGTGTTCCTCGTTTCGAAATCAAGCTGAGAAATGTTCATTCATGGAAGCCAGCTAGCTTTGCCAGCTTCTTTTGGAGAGTCATGGACTGGTTCCAGTCATTGGAATTCTTGAGAGTACCGGTGCGGTCTCGAATTTTGTGGAGGTTTGATACCATGCCTTACAAGACTGCGACCAATATCCCACTTTGAGACGACTTCTTTCCCATATTTTTGGTTTCGGACACCATGAAAGATCGCTGGACTGGGTCGCATAATGTTAGGACAATGTTAGCATAGTGTTATACGGTATAAATCGAAACACTTCTTCGTGTCAACCTTGTCCACACCGCAGCTCCAATCCTTCGGTGGTAAGACAATCACCCCAAAATTCCACTGAACCCGTAGGACGCGACACATCTCAGAACCACATAGGACACAGGTCACCGTGATGTGGTCGTATGCTCAAATGTCTTCCGTCCATGTGGGACAGCCACTGTGGAATTAGCCATATAAATGACCGCCAACATTACTGACCCTTTCCCCTTGTCCGCGACCCACTTTACAACTTGCAGTCATCTCTCTGGTACATTACCGCCTTTAATCGTTAATCCTGCTCGCCCATGATCAAGCACGTTCAAATACATCATCGCTTTGGTCGTGTTATTCACCACCCGGGCTAACACGGCGCGGCCACCGTGTGTTAGTACGACGGGCGCCGACGAGGTCGGACGCAGAGTTGCTCTTCCCACACGCTCCGACGTCGGGCCCGACGTTGGAGGTGGTGGAAAGAGCAACTCTGCGTCCAATCTCCGAATGGTCGCGGTCTCAGACCGCGACGCTGACACAGCAATTGTGTTCACAAGCTGTTGAATTATTTAAAAGAGGCTCGTTGGAAATCTTTGACAGCTTGTGAGCACAATTACTGTGTCAGCAATATTGTGTATACACTGACCGCAATACCTTCTTTGTCAATGGTTCACAAACGAATGGCAAGCCCGTTGTGTGGCGCCAAGATCCAAGCCACAGCTTGTGAGTCACTCATACTTGGCAATATTCTGCGTTCTTCTCTCTCGCAGCTGGCGGGAAAAACGTCACGGTTACTGTATAAGGCAAGTGCCGCGGGTTGCGCTCAGTTCGACCTCGACATGTCGCCCGCAGCATTCGACCAATTAGCCGATGTTACCCCATGAACCCGTCCTACGTTGGGACGGCTTCATGGCGTATCCTGGAAGCTACTGTGAACCAGTGATCAGTGTTTCATTGTGACCAGTCGAAAGAAGGAATCGGCTTTTCGCAGGCGGAAAGTTGAAGGGAAGTTAATCTTAGACCACTGCTAATTAAGACAAATATACACATATGTAACACACCTTCGCCTCCTGACACGTGGATGACGTGCACTACAACATAAGTCGTTTACGATTTCATAATTCGGTCGCAGTTAAGACGAGGAAAGATACGTACATTGGTTGTACGCACGGACTGTCGACCTTGGTTAAGTGTCCATTTATCGACGAGCTCAGGGTTTGCAAGGAAACCTAACGATGTAGGTTCTAACCAACAGCGTGGCATAGAAGAGATCTTGCTTACTTTCGGTCACCATGTGCCACCAAGTCGCATCTGTCACGGCTCACATGTCAATCCATTACTTCGAACTCGGAAAGATACTCAATACGTACTCAACAGCCAGGCCACGTGCAATTTCCGCCATATGCTTCGCGAGTGCTGTACTCAAAATGGTACTGGTAATTGATGAATAAGTTTCCGGACTCTGAGATTTCTCTATCAACCCAGGAAACTTATATCTTGGAAAGTGGCGGAGGTAGAAGGCTTTGCTGACTCTATCGGGAGATACGCGACACGACATGTGGCACCTTGTCGTAATACGTTGTATATGAATCCAGTGCTGGCTCGGAATGATTGCCAAAGAAACAAGGGAACCAGGCTTGTAATATATCCTGTTAAAGTGAATTCCCTTAAATGCTAGGATGATATAAGCCACAAAACATGAGTGAACGTACCCGTGAAGTGGAAAATCTGAGAAAGACGGCAAATGGCGCTATAGGAATCATGACGAAACTGATTAGACCTAGAACGGCAAGGCGAAGAACAGCATAAGACTCATGAGTGGCTAATAGGAGAGTCCCCGCATCCATCCCTGGCTTGAAAATAGCACTGATGGACGCTCTAGATGCAGGGAACACGCAGATAAGCCGCAGTCATATGAAGGGAGGGAGAATAGATCGGAAAAATGCGGAGGCGCTCATTTTCTCATACAGTCACTGGAAAAGCGGGAGCACAGAAAGATCCTAGCCATCACTCACACCATGACCACAATCTCAAACACAGTGTATGCAACCATTCGGAGGAGGAGCTGTATGTCTACTAAGGACAGCTCGGTCAACGGCCTTGTGCTTTTGCGACTACCATATGTCCGTCGTCTCTGTCGAGCAAGATAATTCCGATAGAACACCACTGAGACCCAGGCTGCACAAGTTGTGAGTATAGGGTGTGAAGTGGAGGCATGACCGGAGTTGAGCCGGTAGTGACGTACATTGTGCTATGAGCCAGCCACGATGACTGTGAACGAAATGACCGGGAAAGACCTGTCAAGTTATGAAACTCATGCGTAAAATCAACCGTTCGAGTGGATGGTACTTGGAGCGTACGTACACACGGGGATTTCGGACCTCGCAGAAAAATAGTCGACGTGTCAAATAGTTTGGATGTCGTGAGCCTACAACGGAAATATGGAGAAAGTATGTGGAAAACGAAATGTACGGGCTGCTGAGGACAGGCGGTCAGCTAGTAGTAGAGGAATTGGACGAAGTCGAGATGAAGGACGGCAGTCAATACTGACAACGATCATACGTAGGTCTAGTGCAAATGGTCGTGGTGTATTGGAGTGAATAATCTCGTGGAAGACAGTACCAGCCTAGAACACACATCCATCAACGCTGAGTGTAGCGGAGCGCTAATGTTAGCTCCGATCGATTGCGTGACTTTTCCGTTACACTCTCAAGTCTCGTCTCGGGAATGTAGTCATATCATAATATATGATCCGTGCACAATTATATGGTCCGTGCACAGTGCAGCCCCTGTCGAATTGGCCATATAAATCACCGCCAACATTACTGACGCTTTCTCAAGTTGTCCACGACCTTGTCCACGACCCACTTCATAACTTGCCCTCAGCTATCTGGTACATTATTGCCGCCAATTGTTAATATTCTCCCAAAAGCACCTCACTACCACTCTCCCATCGTAAAGAATGTTATTCATCATCATCGTTGCCTTTGCTTTCTTCGCCACTCTGGCTTATTCCGCGCCCGTCGTCCAACCACACAGTGGCGACGCCACTTTCTTCCGGCCCGCGGTTGGAGCGTGCGGAGACACAAATACGGTGGCGGATCTTGTCGTGGCAGTCTCTTTCGACTTCTTTCATTCCTTGTGAGCACAATTCCTATGTCTCAGCGATATAGTGTGTACACTGACCGTAATGCCTTCTTTGCCAGTGGTCCGCAAACGAATGGCAACCCCATCTGTGGCCGCCAGATCCAAGCCACAGCTCGTAAGTCGGTACCTTCTTATAATTGGCAATACGTTGAGTTCCGCTTTCTCGCAGCGGGCGGGAAAACCGTCACCGTGACTATCAAAGACAAGTGCGCAGCTTGCGCTCAATTCGACATCGATTTGTCGCCAGCAGCATTTGACCAGCTAGCCGACCGTAGCGTAGGACGGTTGCATCGCGTAAAGTGGCACTTACTATGAAGTATGAACATGTATCGTTAGATGTCGGCTTTTCGCAGGCGGAAAGTTGAAGGGAAGTGAAATTGAATCAAGCATAAACATATGTCGCTAGAGTGAAATCTGACGATCAGAATATATACTCTTCATCGAAAATTCATCCACTAGTCGAAGGATTTATACTAAATAGCGCTTTGCATTCTGAGCCTTCCCTCCACAGATCAGGCGTACAAACAAAAAAAAGGCTTTCTCTAGTTCTGGACATATGTTTATGCTTGATTCAATTTCACTTCCCTTCAACTTTCCGCCTGCGAAAAGCCGATTCCTTCTTTCGACTGGTCACAATGAAACACTGATCACTGGTTCACAGTAGCTTCCAGGATACGCCATGAAGCCGTCCCAACGTAGGACGGGTTCATGGGGTAACATCGGCTAATTGGTCGAATGCTGCGGGCGACATGTCGAGGTCGAACTGAGCGCAACCCGCGGCACTTGCCTTATACAGTAACCGTGACGTTTTTCCCGCCAGCTGCGAGAGAGAAGAACGCAGAATATTGCCAAGTATGAGTGACTCACAAGCTGTGGCTTGGATCTTGGCGCCACACAACGGGCTTGCCATTCGTTTGTGAACCATTGACAAAGAAGGTATTGCGGTCAGTGTATACACAATATTGCTGACACAGTAATTGTGCTCACAAGCTGTCAAAGATTTCCAACGAGCCTCTTTTAAATAATTCAACAGCTTGTGAACACAATTGCTGTGTCAGCGTCGCGGTCTGAGACCGCGACCATTCGGAGATTGGACGCAGAGTTGCTCTTTCCACCACCTCCAACGTCGGGCCCGACGTCGGAGCGTGTGGGAAGAGCAACTCTGCGTCCGACCTCGTCGGCGCCCGTCGTACTAACACACGGTGGCCGCGCCGTGTTAGCCCGGGTGGTGAATAACACGACCAAAGCGATGATGTATTTGAACGTGCTTGATCATGGGCGAGCAGGATTAACGATTAAAGGCGGTAATGTACCAGAGAGATGACTGCAAGTTGTAAAGTGGGTCGCGGACAAGGGGAAAGGGTCAGTAATGTTGGCGGTCATTTATATGGCTAATTCCACAGTGGCTGTCCCACAAGCAGCCGCAAGACAATCCAACAGATCATCAGAGAACAAGTCGTCTCAGAGCCCAACTCTGAGACCATGACGGAGAGCCTAGAGCTTGAGGCCATGCACTGGCAACAAAAAGAGGCCAGCGTGGCGCACCACCACACACACAGGCTCTCGAGCTACTAGCGCAGAATGCCGCAGCCACTGTGGCCCAAGGCCACACTGACCAGCAGCCCGATGAGCTGCTCATGTGTGCTGTACAGGATGCATGGCAAACACGTGCAGCCTACCATAGTAGGCTGTGTCTCCACAACACAGGTCTGACAGGCAACACTCGTCATGTGCCCCTGCTAGAAGCCCGTGCACCGGAGGTGCCTGGCCCCAGTCAGAGCATATACTGACATGGTCCACGCAGCATCACAGCTGCGCAACCGGTCCATGGCCCCAACTGAGGGTCGGGGGATACTGGACCAGCCAGAAAGCGCACAAGAGCCATACAATGGTATCACACAAATGATACGTGTCGTGATGGCTGACACCATTGACATGGACCCTGAGAAGTCCACGTGTTACGACCGTTCATTTCCGACTTCCGACCCTCAGTTCTGCCACACCTTCCGCCCCTCCGATACTTCCGCAACACCTTCCGCCCCTCCGATACTTCCGCAACACCTTCCGCCCCTCCGACATTTCCGACATTCCACCCATTGTTCTATTCCCTTGTTCTTTCGACTCTATTACTCAGACCCACCGGACCCGCTTCATCGGTCATCAAGATCCTATATCCGGTCATCCTTGTAGTTCGTTGTCAGATGTGTTTTCCCGACCCCTTGTTCTTTGCCATTGTTCTACCTAACCCTGAACCCCCCTTGTAGTCCCATTGTTCCCAATAGTTAGTTCCCACACATTGTCTACTCGACTTCCGCTTCCTCCGGAATTTGCTTAGTACCATACCATTACTTGTTGTTCTGTGTTTTGTATAAAACCCCCTCATCTATGTCTGTTATTCTGCAATCAGAGAATCGCCTTCGATACTTGATTTCCTTCACTCCATCTCCTGTTCTTAGTACAGCGAGTCTCGCAGGATCTCAGTCTCTCTCTCCGCCTTCCGTTTTCCGCCCTCCGCCTCAGTTCCGACTCAAGTTCCGACCAACCTTTGGTTCAGTACTTTCCGACTTCCGACTCAGTTCCGAAATACTTAGGACGATAGTTCATTGGGGGCGCAACCCATAAGTTGAAGCCGCTGTCCTTTCCAGTTCTGACTTAGCGGAAATATCGATACGTAACACCATGCTGGTGAAGACCAGTGTGAAGCTGGCCCATCCTGAACCATACACAGGAGGGTCCAACCTCGAAGAGTTCAAGGTCTTCATCGCAGCCATCTTGAGATGGCTCAAGATGAATTGCCTGTTGGGACCAACCAGTGTCTATATGTAGGTCAGATACGTGGGCACTTGCCTCACCAGCGAGGCCCAGGAATGGTTTCTTCGAAAATAGAATGTTTCGACCGCCAGGTCTGCGAGTGGACCTTGGAGACAGTGATCCAGGGCCTGCAGAAGCGGTTCCTGCACACCCTGACATACCACCACGTGTTTAACCTGTCATTCAGAGCACAAAGACCGTTCAGGAGATGCTGAATGATCTAACAAAATACATGGCTCGTATGATACAGCCACCCAACGAATACACATTCCGGAGATGGTTCGTGTCAGCATTGTGCGAAACACTGCGAAATGAAGTCCTCAAAAAGGGCTACAATGCAGAAAGCAGCTCCATCGAGCAGCTCTTTGAAGCAGCCCACATGATTGAGGAAGCATCCTGCTATAACATGGGGATGCGCCGGGCAGAGAGCCTGGCCACAGCAGCCAGCGCATCATGGTTTGCACTGAGCAAACCGTTGCTGCAGACAGGCCCAAGCAGGCCTGCCCCTTTCCAGAGCAGCAGGACATCCCAACATCCCGCCCAGCCCTGTCCGGACGGCCAGCTGAGACTAAACAGCCTCAGGCCTCAGGAAGCTTGTCAAAGCCAAGCTTCCTGTCATGACCTGTCTATTTCTCAGACCCCACAGTCTCTATGTTCCCCTTTATCATGTTATTGGATTCTAGAGGGGTATTTCCTAGGGGCATGCATCATCATCAATGGATTATCCTCCTAGGGGCATACACCATCATCAATGGATTATCCACCTAGGGGCACACAGCATCATCATTGACATCATTAGTGATGTATGCACTCCTAATCCAATGTTCCATAGGGGTTTACCCCTGTTCACCACTGTAGAAGTAGTGCTCCCATCACCATATTTACCGACAACCAATCCTCCATCGCATTTTCCCAAGACAACATCAATAACAGTCGCACAAAACATATTGATGTTCACTTCCATTATACAAAGGAACAGATCACCAATGGGAACATCAAACTACATTATATTCCTGCGATGGACAATCCTGCGGACATTCTCACAAAGCCATTATCTCCACGCAAACATCTCCATATCCTAGAATTCCTAGGAATACGTCGAGTTTGAGGGGGAGTGTTATTGGAGGAGGAAGGACAGTTTCAATCAGGACAATCTCACTTCTGATTTCTCTTATCACTCACCTTATTTTCCCATCATTCCAAGTCGAGTCGAGGCGCATACATGCGTACCATGAGTCAAACATCGAGTCGAGGCGCAGACATGCGTACCATTGAGTTAAGAGTTCATTTTCATGCCTATTATCGAGTCGAGTCGTCATTCCACTGGTCTGACATCATTTATTGCATCATCTCCATCATTTATGAAGAGATTAGCCATATAGGAGCTGTTGCATCACTGTTGACATCATTATGCTCCTATCCCTAAGTAGCATCATATTTCACATGATTATTACACTCACACATGATTATTTCCCCCTATCCTACACTGCTTAAATACTTGGACTCTAGATACGAATAAACAAGTGACTTAACAATCTTTTTCCCTAAAGCTTCGAGTTATAAGCTTCTTTGGACTATTATTGTTTCCTCCTCAACTCTTATTGCACCAAGAACATTGCTTAAATCTAGAACTCTAGAACATTGCTCTCATCTCTCACCAGAACACTGCTTGAGATCTTTATCACATCATTATTCACTCGACCCCAACCCCTTACTCTGATTTATATTATATCACTCCCTAGCATCTTCACCAGAGTTCGCCGCACCCTCCAACCACTCCCCCTCTATGTCCACTCTACCCGCTGTTCGCCCCATTCTCCGAACCGCTATTCGCTGCTCGCGCATTTCGCCAGCAGGCACACCATCAAATATAATCGATACCATTTACCCGGCATGATAGTTTATCATTAACCCCATCATCTTCGTAATCCAACCCCTTTGGGTGTTCATATGGCCAAAGTGTGTTCGCAGGATGTCCCTTCCATAGGTCATGCAGGATCAACCCAGTAAACGAAGAGTCCGTGCAGGGTAGCATGTATGCGGGTCCCAAGACATGGTTTTTTCCATAAGTGCCTTTGCCACCTTTACTCTCTGTCATTTCATGTTTGCACTCTTCCCTCACTCTATTGTATGTTTATTCCATCTACTTAGTATCATGGCTGCGCACCCCTATCCAACCCTGACTCACAACGGCCTCTTTCCTATTCGCTAATACCTTACGAGCATTCGATATAAGTAGTTTACACTTGCATGTATATTCTCCAGTTCAATTATCATACGTCGTCAATCTTGTGCAAACTTGACCTCACTGTGATCATCGTTTTTGAGCCTTCTCCTGGAGATTTCTATCTTCGACCAGAAGAGGACTTAGGCATCACTGGTGAGTTCTCATACTTCATCTTCGTTACCTTAGCCTTCAAACTATTTTCTGTGCTGGCGGTGAAGGGCTCCGAAGGAGCACCTGCGCCAGTGAAGGGATTGTCGCTACTTAGACAACTCTTCCATGACACCTTGTACGTTACATTGTCAAGTGCCACGGGCTATTTCGCTACGCCTGTAGATAGGGCGAGCTCCGCTCAGGCAACCCTTTTATCTCGTGAACATTTATTGGTTCACCTATTCTCTGAACGGCATACTTATTCGCACAAGACATTCGGGCATTCGCTGTGTTCACTAATACACGATATTAACGCCTAAAAACCTATCTTGACACTCCCCTCCAAAGCCATCGGGTTGACCACCAGATGGACTGGCCAACTGTGAGGGCAACACTAATGACGAAGCCACAACCAAAGATACTCAAGGAGATAAGAGCCGATACTAGGACAATGACCAACTGTGTAGTGGGTATCCTCAGTTTATAACTCTACCAACGATAGATACATGGGGACTTGCCTGTGTAGTGGGTATCCTCAGAGATCAAGCTGAGGAAACGCCACCACACGGGCTACAGTCTTATAGCGCTGGCAAGGCTTACATAATAGGGGAGATGGAAACTTGTAGAAGGTTACGGAATGTGACGGAAAGTGACATGTGACAGAAAGTGACATGTGACGGAAAGTGACATGTGACAGAAGGTGACGGAAACTCATGGAAGGAAATAGAAACTTATGGAAGGAAACACGTGAACCCTGACATCACCCCCCTCTCAATGCTTGTCGTCCCGACAAGCACAGCTGCCACCTAGCCCCCAACATCCACCGAGACATCGTTTCCAAGTATGCCACAGGTGGGACCACCATCTCTCCTGACCCTTCCCTTCCTGGTAACGCAGGTCAATGATGAGCTCAGGGGGATTGGGGTCCATGGGCAAGTGCGGCCCTCGGAACCTTGCTCGACGTATTCGCTCTCCTGCCATGTTGCAGAAACGTCGCCCCACCCAGCCTTCGAAAGTGTAGGGGGTTCCACACGGGGGGGTTCCATCGTTGAGGAAGACAGGGTCACCGATGTAGTACGTGTTCTCTCGTCTGTGTCGGGGTCTGAGGAATGTGAGTGCAGGGCGAGTGGGTGCCTGACTGTTCGCTGGTGTGAGGTCCTCAGAGCTGACGGACCACTTTGAAGACCATGCGACGTCGAGATCACGGCAGTCAAGCATCCTTTGTAGCTTGGCTTCACTGGCTGCTCTGGATGACGAGAAGCCGGAGAAGTGCAGGAGGGTGGGATCGACACGTGACATGTTTGGCAGGTCGGAGAGGTTTTGGGTGAAGCTGGGGAGGGCAACAAGCTCAATAGCGGGCGAGGACATGGTTGATGGATGTGGTGGGGTCGATGCAGTGGAAGTGAGCGGTCACAGGTGGAGAGGGGATATATAGCTTATCGGAATGAATTGGTTAGGCGGAGGCCGATATCGCTTATCTTTGGGGTCCTGGACCCTTGACATTATGAGTAGAAGCCCTGCCTGCTGTCCAGTCAAAGAGAGTTTGCCTGGAAGGTTCTGTGAAGTTCTGAAATCTCTGGAAAGGGAGGGACATGTATGTGGCTGCTGAGATATGCTGAGGTGCCTCTGGGTTCTGCCGGTGAAATTCCTTAATGAGTCGCTTTGCCCCAGAGACATCTTTTGCTGGTAGCCAGAGATCGTCGGCAGCTCCATAGCCCTTCCAGCGCACAAGATACTCCAACCTTCCACGGAACATCCTGCTGTCTAGAATCCTTTCAACTTCATATTCTTCGGCTCCATCCCGTATGACAGGGGGGGGTGGAGGGGCATGACGTTCAAGAATTGGGTCATCTTCATATGGCCGAAGCAGGACGACAGAGAACACTGGATGTGTGCGACCAAAGGATGCAGGAAGATTTAGACCATAGGCATTTCGTGAGACCACCTTATTAACTGTGCAGGGACCTAGCCACTTGTGGTCTAGCTTCTTCATTGGGCGAGTGGTTGTGATGTTTTGTGCATTGAGCCAGACCTTGTCACCAAGCTTATAAACTGGGGCTGCTTTATGGTGCACGTCATAGAAGCATGCCATGTCCTCTGCTGCCTTGGACAGGGCTGAACGAGCTTCTCTCGTGGCCACTTCCATCCGCGTTGTGAACTCATCCAGGGCCTCGAGTTGAGTTTCCCGGACTGGTTCCAGTCCCAGCCTTGGATGTTGGCCACTGTCCAACATGAAGGGTGTAGTCTGGGTTGAGGCATGGATTCGGTTGTTATAGGCAAACTCGGCCAAGGATATCCATTCGAACCAATCATCCTGACGCTGGTTGATGAATAGTCGAAGGTATTGCTCAATCTCCTGATTAACCCTTTCAGTCTGTCCATCAGTTTGGGGGTGATAAGCAGTAGAGGCAGCGACTTTGACACCAAGAAGTTTGTTCAGTTCACGCATGAACTGGGAGATGAACTGTGTGCCTCGATCACTGATGATTTCTTCAGGGAGCCCATGAAGTTTCCAAACATGATCACGGAAGAGTCGGGCAACTCCCACTGAAGTTACATCTGAAGTAGTGGGAATGACATGTGCATGCTTTGAGAGGCGATCGACGACAACAAGGAGAGCATCATAGCCATGACTGGTAGGCAGTTCTACAATCAAGTCAACAGACATAACCTGCCACCTACGGTCTGGGATACAGTTTGGTAGAAGCTTTCCAATGGGAGAAGCAGGGAAGGTTTTTGTCCGGTTGCACAGGTCACAGGCCTTCACGTATTTTGCAATGTAACGTCACATCCCAGGCCAACAGTAACTCCGAGCAACTAGTTCAGTGGTTCTCCAACGACCAGGGTGACCGGTGAGAGGCATGTCATGGTGCGCCTTCACTATGTCATGTCGTAGTTTTGCATCAAGCGGCACGTACACTTTGTTATGATAGAGGACAAGCCCATCCTGTTCAGACCACTCTTCTCCTCGTAAATTGCCAGAGGAGCCCAGTTCTTTGAGAGCCTTGACAACCTTTTCATCCCGGTCTACACAGTTCCTTACTCGATTGAGGAAAGCATCACCTTCACCTGGGACTAACTGCGCACCAGCCTCTGGGGGATTCGCCTTGATGTGGAACAAGTCAGGGGTAAGTAAGACTTGATTTTGGTTGTCTTCCTCCCCCCGCTTATGATCCACGCGTCGTGAGAGTGCATCAGGCTTGGCTGAATGACGACCAGGACGATGGATCAGCTCAAAATCAAAGCGAGAGAGGTAGAGTGACCAGCGTGCTTGACGACGGTTCAGGTTTTGTGCAGTGCGGAAGTAGGTGAGATTCTGATGGTCATTGAGAATCTCAATCTTGTGCTTTGTTCCCTCTAAGATGTGGCGCCATTCCTCTAATCCCCGAATCACAGAAAGAAGCTCCTTGTCATGGATGGCATAGTTGCGTTCAGCATCATTGAGGCTTTTGGAGACAAACCCCACAGGCCGCCATTTGCCATCATCACATAGCTGGGACAGTACTGCTCCTGTGGCATAGGCTGAGGCATCTGTTTCAAGACGGAAATGTTTGTCTTGATCAGGGAGGACAAGGATCGGTGTTGAGGTGATGAGGAGTTTGAGCTTGTCAAAGGACGCTTGCTCTGGGCCCTTTGGATCCCAAGACCATTGCACATCCTGTTTTGTCAACTGGTTGAGGGGCTTTGCAATGTGTGAGAAGTCTTCCACAAATCTACGGTAGAAGTTGATGAAACCAAGGAATGATTTGACTTCAGTGACGTTACGTGGTATTGGCCAGTCCTGCACCCCTGCAACCTTGACTGGGTCCATGGCAACCTGTCCTTGAGAGAGGATGAGGCCGAGATACTCCACCTCTAGTTGCTCAAATAGGCATTTTTCAGGTTTGAGGTACAGGTTGTTGGCCCGGAGGATTTCAAGGACACGTCGTACAATCCTACGATGTTCTTCAAGCGACTCTGTGAAGACGAGAATGTCGTCCATGAACACCACCACAACCCCTTCATCGATGAGACTCTTGAAGATGTCATTTATCATCATCTGGAAGGTTGCTGGGCTGTTCGTGAGTCCAAAGAACATGACTAGAGGTTCATACAGGCCCCTATTTGTCCGAAAGGCTGCATTCCACTCATCTCCCTCTTTTATGCGTACATTATTATATCCCCAGCGAATGTCAAGCTTTGTGAAGTATTTAGCCCTTCCAGCAGCAATCTTATTCATGATGCCGCGACTGCATAGGTCGCTTCGTCCATGTATACATGGACGACATCTTCATATTCTCGCTCTCAATACAAGAGCATGAAGAGCACCTCTACATCGTCTTTGACAGACTGAGGAAGAATCACCTTTTTCTGAGCAAGAAAAAGGTGGACCTCTATTCCATCGGAATGGAGTGTCTCAGCCATATCATCGATGGCCGACGGGTACATGCCAACCAGGACAAGATGCAACGCATCTGCGAGTGGCATAGGCCAGAGACGTTCAACGACGTCCAGCATTTCCTCGGGATGGTACAGTATCTTGCACACTACATGCCAGATGTTAGCGCATATACCACCCCACTATCGGGCTGTGCACGTAATAACCGTCCATTCAAATGGACTCCACTACTAGACAAATGCTGGCAAAGCATTAAGGCGTTGGCCTGTAAGGCCCCGATCCTGCGTCCAGTAGACGCAAGGTGCCCAGAGCCGATCTGGGTGATCACCGACAGGTCAAAAGCCGGCGTCGGTGTGGTCTACGGCCAAGGTCCTGACTGGAAAACCTGTCGACCTGCCGATAATATAATTCAACCACTTTTTCCAGTTTTACTCAGGGTTTTTCCCATGGGATAACTTTCCTATTGTCAAGATTGGTTTTTAGGTGTTAATATCGTGTATTAGTGAACACAGTGAATGCCCGAATAGCTTGTGCAAAGAAGTGTGCCATTCGGCAAATAAGATGAACCAATAAATGTTCAGAAGGTAAGAGGTTTGCTTGAACGGGGATCGCCCTATCTACAGTCATAGTGAAATATCCCGTGACACTTGTCGATGTAACATACAAGGTCTCACGGAAAGGTTGTCTCAGTAGTAACAATCATTTCACCGGCGATAATAGTACAAAAGCTAAGGTAATGAAGGTGAAGTACAAAAACTCACCAGTGGTGCTTAAGTCCTCCTCTAGTCGAAGATAGGAATCTATAGGAGAAGGCTCAAGATGATGGTCACAGTGAGGTCAAGTTTGCACAAGATAGACATATGATAATTGAACTGTATAATATACATGCGAATGTAAACTACTTATACCGAATGCCCATATGTTGACAGCGAATAGGGAAGAGGCCATGATGAGTCAGGGTTGGATATGGGTGCGCAATCAGGATACAAATAGGTGAAACAGATATACAATAGAAATAGGGAGGAGTGCGAATGTGAAATGACAGGGAGGAAAGAGGACGGCCGTACCTATGTACGAAAACATGCCTTGAGACCTGCATACATGTTACCCTGCATGGACTCTTGGTCTGCTGGGTTGATCCCACACGATCAATGAGTAGGACATCCCGCAAATGCATTCCAGCCACAGGAACACCCAAAGGGGGTTGATTCAAGAAGATGATGGGACCAGTGATGACCCATCAAGCCAGGTAAAGGGTGTCGATCGTGTTTGATGGTGTGCCTACTGGCGAATGATGCGAGTAGCGAATGGCTGTTCAGCGAATTCGGCGAAGAGCGAATGGAGCAAACATAGAAGTGGAGTGTTGAAAAGAAAAATGGAGTTACTGGATACAACAAATAAATGGGTCATGACACCTATGCCCCCAGTGCTCCATGCTGCTCTCTCATATTCAAGAATCTCTGCCATTTGCTCCAACCCGCAAATTGCTTTATTTCACCGTGAGCCATCGCATGAGTGGACTGAGGTTGGCTAACCATACCAGCATTGCTTCGGTATGCATCTATCCCTTACTGCCTTATGAGTATATCTTCTATGGTTAATCAATCCACTGACTCTGCTAACGCTGAAACAGCTCTTCACATGCATGCTAGACCAGTATTACCGGCTACGGAAGCTGAATGCCTTTCTGGAGCGAGCAGTGTAAGAAGGAGAGGATGTTCCAAAACAGGCTGGAGGATTTTGATGATTCATGTTGTGTCTCACCTCTCCTCTCGGTTGCTGGGATTGACAAATTCCATTGTGGGATTTCCTAGAGCAACGATAGAGGAAATAATGAAGAGTACAAAGTGTGCGAGAATGCATGTTACATTTCTTATGTCAGAGCCTCATATTCTCGGCAAACCCTGATTCAGCTTATGGGCCACTGCCGCCTTTAGAACTCGCAATGACTGGAGCCCGCACACCCGAATGAAGCGGGGTAGGTACATTTTGTGAAAGACTAAGAGATATCAAATATAGAGTTGAATGTGAATATGATTCAGACTTCAAATTGAAGTCAAATCGAGTGAGAGCTCAAGGGCAGAGAGATTGAGTATACACAAGATGTGTGTACTCTTGAGTGAGAACTACGCGTCACAAATATCAAATAACTTCGAGAAAGGTGAGTTCTAATTGACTGGGGTTTTTGGATATACAAGCTGAGCTATTGAACTAGCTACGGGACATAGCTACGGGACATACTGCGGTGTGAAGAATGGGGAGGTGACGTGTGTGTGTGCTCAAGCAGTTGGACTCGGGGGACCGGTGTTCCGGATGCAGCGGCGAGTGTGTATCTTGTCTATCGAATAGGAAGAGATGTGGATAGTCATGGATATCAGAAATAAGGACTGTTTGTTTGGAAGAGAGAGAGAAAGAAAGAAAGATGGAAGAAATGTACACAAGGGGCTAGCCGTCGAGTCGTTCCATGGATCAACACTAGTGATGGGCACGGCCCGGCCCAGGCCGCGGCTTAGCCCGAGCCGAGCCGCCAAAAACCCGAGCCAGGCCAGGCCCAAGCCGTTGGTGCGCCGGGCTTCCGGGCCTGGCTCAGGTTTTGACAAGCCCGAGCCGAGCCCGGAAGCCGCGGCCTCATAGGCGCCCGAACCATAGGATCTTCGGTGGCCAGAAAGGATACTTCTACTTACGGTAAGCTGGCTTAGAACTGCCAGTTTAGGATTTTAGTCATGGAATGTCATCTATTGTAGTTATTGTGGCCTTACATAAAGGATCTCTTTTTCCGCCGCCGCCGCCGCCCGGCTCTTCACCTTTTCCTTCCGCCCACCATCGCCCCTACCAGGGCCTCGAGAGCCCCGCCCCATCTCCAGCCCCTCCTTCTCCTTCACACCTGGACCCACCGAGCCCTTCTCGCTGCCTCCTGCACCCCGCGCGGCCGCGCCGCCCACCCCTGGCCCTGCAGCGCAGGGTTGAATACCGCGCGTGGCTTATGGCACGGCTGACGCACGTCACGTGGCATGTGCAGGTACACGCGAGGAGCGCGAGAGCAGCCTTGCTCCTCAGTGTGCGTGTGCGGGTGTGTGCGGGTGTGTGTGCGGGTGGGCATGGGTGGGCGTGTGCGCGCACATGCAGCTGCGTACGTGCGTATGGGGGCTGCGGGTGCATGGGGTGGGCCGGCTGGTGTAGGGGAGGCGGCCGCGACCGCTGCGGGCGGTGGCGATGTGGGTGCGCATGTTGGTACAGGTGCGATACATATCTACTAGTTCCCCACCAACAGGCCGCGGCCCAAGCCGGGCTTAGCTCGAGCCGAGCCAGGCCGGCTGTTAAGGGCCTGGCTCAGGATTTGGCAAGCCCGAGCCCGAGCAAGCCGGGCCCAAGCCCGGGCTTTGGGGCCGAGCCGGGCCGTGCCCATCACTAATCAACACGTCTCGGGCTCGGGCTTTGTCTCGGGCTAGGGGTGAATCCGCGGGTCTTGGATCAACAACATGTCCACAGATTGATGGAGTAATGTGGGATGTGTTATGTGAACACGTGTGGGCTCAGAAAGTCTCAATCAATGCGTGTGGGTGTGTGTACGTGGCGTAGAGGTTCATATATGCGGTGTTGTGATGTCTCAACTGGGTGTGTAAGGGCAGTGATGAGTTGGTGGTGTTTTTATGACATGTTTTGGCATTAGTTTCGAATACTTCATACAGCCGGACTATACGCGCCAGACCTAATTCCAGATCCAAGGTACTACTTTGCTCCAAACCTCTTCCACGTAAGAGTAACCGAAGCTTACTGAGATACAACCTGAACCCCGTATCTGCCAGCAATGGAGAAAATTTGGAGTGGGAGAATCGAACGACAACTTCAATTGTGTAATGCAGCACAATAGATCTTTCATACTAGTTGTGACTAGCGAGCCCAATTTCATCCCCTTAGTGTACGCTCCTCCACTTCGCACACTGGTCTCTCAGTCGCCCCCATCTTCCACCATTCCAGGTGCGCATTCTCTGCCATTCCTCGGGACAAAGGAGGAAATGCATTTCCAGGAACGCGGCAATGACAAAGTCGGAGAATGTGGGATGCGTGCCCATGACGAGCGTATTCCCATCCTTCCCATTCTTATCCAGCAATGCTGCCAGAACGCCGAACGCTAGATGCTGAGGAGTAAGACCACAGGCTACTGAATCGCAAGCAAGCCACAAGCCTTTTTCTAATTCATCCCACACCCCATTCCACTTCTCAAAGCCTTTAGGGCAGACTTCTTCCAGTTTCCCGCCGAGCATAGCTTCGCGGGTGAGTCTCCAATACCTTTAATGACAGACAGTCAAGGAAGGCTATCCCAATATTGCTACGATAATACCACTCACGGACGACTGCCCTCGTTCAAGTGCTTGAACAGCTCCGGCAGCGCCATGGGGATGGTTACCATCGCGACATTTTTATAGAAGTGGTCATAGAACAGCTGCTGCAAGGCCTTCGTCCCTGGCGGAAACAGGGCACCTGTGGATGGCGTTGGGTAGGTCTCGTCGAGATATTCAGCGATGTGGAAGGACTCTGAGACGACTGTAGGGCCGCCGGAAGGGGCAGTGCGGGATGGATCTACAATCACCGGGAGGGTATATAAAGGGCTCCCATCAGGTTTTTTCCTGGTCGGCGCAGCGCCTATACTGCGCATGGTGGGCTCGATTTCAGGATATTCGAGCCAGAAGGTCTTGTAGGGTACTCCTTTGTAGTTGAGCGCATACCTAGTTGAATTGAGTCATAAGCTGCACTGACCCCAATATTTCTCGCTACCGTCGGGACTTACCTCGCCTTCCACATGTTGGCACTCCATGCTTTGCCATTAAAGTCTGAAGGTGCATCATATAGCGTGATGATACTGTCGGAAGACATGTTACTCACAGTAATGGTCAGGTTGGGGTTGGGCAGACTTATAAGAAAGAGCGCCTAAGCTACGCGGCGTATGAGCGCGTGCCACGCTGCCTTACAGTAATCAACGATATATCGGGTATATATCTACGTGGAGAACTCGGCTAGCATGCACTGCTGACTAGCTTACATCGTCTTGTTCCACACATACCTGTCGCCGGAGTCCGGACTGGAAACTACCGGGTTCATGGTTAGTCAGCTTGAGCAATGAGCTAAGCTAGGAGCTTGGCCTCCGAACTAGCGCACCACCCAATCGTACACTTCCCGGGTGGGTCACGAGTGCCGTAGCGGCCTCTGTGCGGATGGCTAAAGGCACCGTTCACTCCCACTAGTCGCAGGCTCAGAAGTGCATCATTACAAAACCGAAATGCCCGAAAGCCCGTTTTCATACACTTTGTAGCTCCGCATATTGGTGGCCGAGCACGAGCGCTCCGAGCTAGAGGTGCGTCAGCCATCCTACATAGCGCATTCTCATAGCTGTAGCCCGCTCCATAGTCTATGGCGCAGGGACCTCTGCCTATACTGTCCATGCAGGACTATCAACCTGTGCCTGCGGTCTCAAACCTAGTGTATCACCTCCGCTCCAGCCTCCAGTTGAGTTCTCAGGCCCTCTCAGACTCACATACAAGGGACTCAATCCTCTCCTGGGACTCACGCTGATATCACTCCGGAGCTACATGTCTATGGGAAGCTGGGATGGCAAGATAACCTCCTATTGTACGAGACACGGGTTGAAAATCGCATTTTGTTTCATTATTTTCTTTTGAAATCGACACATGCTGTAACTATCACTCGCTGATACTGACGAATCCTCTCAGAGACGTCGTAGAGCTCAGGGATATGGACGTATCCCTGGTGCGCGCTGCACCTCAGATTATGGAACGAACATCGTACCATAGACGTGACGCCGCCGGGGCGGCTAAATGCCGTCCGCCCAGTCCCCACCTGTCACCACTCCCGCCGGTCATGGAAGATGTGTCTCCCGCCTCTCTCGTCCTTGCATCACTGAGCCTGGTCACGGTGGATCTACCTCCGATTCTGACTTTACTTTTCACTCAACGCCACCTTCCGGCTGTCCTTCAGGGCTAACGGTACGTTCTCCGCATCTGAAAGCACTGTCTTATCCTGCAATTTCCTCGCCCTGCCCAAATAGTCTTGTGCGGCATCCCGGCTGTCATGTTCGGCTTGAACGATCCCGGTGTGGTTGTGTTTACCTGCGATATGGTCAGCGTGGTGTCGCAGTGAACCCCACCCCAGTATGGACGTTACCCAGATCCCGTAGCCAGCAATATCCCGCGCCGGAGGCAGAGTCATATAACGTTCGACAGACCCAGCAACCGCGGAGAGCTGGTTGCGTCTATCACCTCCACCGCGCCACTGTCATCAGTGAGCCTAGCCCTTGTCAGGGACCTAGCAGGTGCCACCGCCGTGAACGAAGTTATGAGCAGCCTGACGTCATGTAAGCGGGAGTCATGTGGTAGCCCGAGTTTCATAACGTGCACCCGGGGCCCATACCGATCTGTTTGGCCAAATCAACAAAGCTCACTTATTAATTTCCTCTTCCTTGCGACATCAATCACCGCCGCTTCTTTCTCCACACTGACCACTCATAAGGCCACGGTCCTTCCCGCGGCCCCACTAGACACGGACTATGGGAGTTAGTGTCTACTGGGGCCGTGGGCAGTCACCAGCGCTCATCTGGCTCTCACATCGTTGGCCGATCAGAACAGGCTACGCCAATCCAAGATGAAGCTGACGGACTTCGATCTAGGATTCGAGTCGATGATCCACCTGGGCTGCCGATACTATCTTGTCATTTTCGGCACGAATGACCCTTTCCCCCTTGAAGAAGACATGGATCGCTTCCTGTGGGCGGCGTGGCAGATCGCATGCACCGAATACGACGTCAAGTTCGGCCCAACCCCGAGGTCTTCACCTTGGTTAGTCCTGTCGAACACGTTCACCCCTGAGGTCCTCACTTTTCTGCCCAGATCAAACAGCGCGGGAGTCAGGTTCGCGGCGAGGTGAAGCGCAATGCCCGCCCATTGATTACGGTTCATTACAAGTTTGACGCGAGTGAGGATACCGCTTATGAGGAAATCGCCACACTTGTTCGTGTTCTCACATTCAGTCTCATTTATGAAGTAAGACACCATACCAGCGCACTTGGATTGTACCGCTGAGATATCCCAGGACCATGAAGCCCAGACTGACCTCTTCAAGAACCTATGTGTTGCATGCGTCATGCTCCAATCAAGGTCAAAGATTGAAAACTGTGTTGACCAGTGGAAGCATGGGTGGTTCCGCCAAGTTGACTTTACAGAGAAGCTCTACCACAAGAAATATGAGTGCTATTTGGACAATTTACAGGAATGGGGCGCACGCCAAAGGCAGGTACATTTTGGCACAACTGCAGCAGTGGCTACATGATAAAGCCTGGTATGTCCCCTTTCCTCTTAACATGCCGATGGCAGCTGAGAGGTCATAGGGCCTTTTCTGGGGCCAGCAGTGTTGAGAAAAACATACCAACCACTTGCAAGTTCACTCATGAGGATTTCAACACAGCTTGTATGTAGCACCCCATTTCCATTCAGTGTCACCCAGCAGCGAGCAAAACTAGAACAAAGAATCATATCAAACAAATGTATAAGAAGTGACTTGGATACATTATCAGGGTAATTGATGGTATCCCTCTGATGAGCTCAGCTTTGTGTCAAGATTGGTTTTTAGATGTTAATATCGTGTATTAGTGAACACAGCAAATGCCCGAATAACTTGTGCAAAGAGATGTGCCGTTCAGCAAATAAGGTGAACCAATAAATGTTCAGAAGATAAGAGGGCTGACCAAATGGAGCTCGCCCTATCTATAGTCATAGTGAAGTAGCCCATGGCACTTGATGATGTAACATGCAAGGTGTCATGGAAAGGTTGTTTAAGTAGCAACAATCTTTTCACCGGTGAAGGCACTCCTTTGGAGCCCTTCACCGACAGTGCAGATAATAATACGGAGACTAAGGTAACGAAGGTAAAGTACGAAAACTCACCAGTGGTGCTTAAGTCCTCCTCTGGTAGAAGATAGGAATCTATAGGAGAGGGCTCAAGACGATGATCACAGTGAGGGCAAGTTTTGCACAAGATAGACCTATGATAATTGAACTGGGGAATATACATGCCGATGTAAACTACTTATATATTGAATGCTTGTATGATATCAGCAAATAGGAAAGAGGCCGTCTGGAGTCAGGGTTGGATAGGGGTGCGCAGTCATGATACAAATAGATGAAACAAATGTACAATAGAATGAAAGAGGAGTGTGAACATGAAATGACAGGGGGGAAAGGGAGCGAAGGTTCTTATGTACAAAAACACGCCTTGGGACCTGCATACATGCTACCCTGCACAGACTCTTCGTCTGCTGGGTTGATCCCACACAATCTATGGGTAGGATGCCCCACAAATGCATTCCGGACATACAAACACCTAAAGGGGTTGGGTCAGGAAGATGATGGGACCAGTGATGAACCATTACGCCAGGTAGAGGATGTCAATCCTGTTTGATGGCATACCTGCTGGCAAATGATGCAACCAGCGAATGGCCGTTCGGCGAATGGGGCGAATAGTGAATAGAGCGAATATCGAGGAGGAGTGGTGGAAGGGAAGGGCGAACTTGGGAGAACTGCCAGGAGGAGCGGTGAGGGGGAAGGTAGAGACAGCGAGGCAAGGGAAATAGATGGGTCATGACACTTTGGTTGACTCAAAACCACTACACACCTGTCTCCCCTAGGAGGGTGATCATATCTTTCTAGGACGTGTATGTATTTTCATTCTACTTTTAACTCATAATATAAAGAAAACCTCATAATTGGGATATTAATAGAAAGTATATTTTACATTTTATAAAACAGAAATAAATAATTCTTCTTTTGTCCCTCCCTGAGCGGCAGCTCCGCCGACGAGAAATCTGTATATTTGGGTTTCTACCAACTTTTAATATAATCCATATTGGTGTTACTATATAATTAGTACTATACCCTGCCATACATATCATATTATATATACATATATTCTATATTGTATATCCTCCTTTTATCTATTCTAACTGTCTATCAATCTTCAGTGTCTTACTATAATATTCTAATGTATCTTTTCAACCAAGATGAACATACTCATACAGAAGTTTTATATGTATTAGTGTTGCTCTATAAATCTGATATAATAATATTCTTATATATTAGAAATAGTAGTTTTGAAATATATACCATGTAGGTTCTTATCTCGTAGTACATAGACTTTATGAATAACCTCCCTAGAAACCCTCTTCCACTGTAGAAAGAATGAGTGCTATATTTAAGTTCCACTTGCACTATAGCTAACACACAGTATGGACTATTTAGACCCCAAAAATTATTTCACAGAGGACTACATAAAAAGCAGTACTATACAAGTACTGAAATTTAGGTACAGGACAAAATGCAAAGTCAAAAGGTACCAATGACAAATGAATTATCCTTTTACCTGATCATGATCAATCTCCAACGTCCATGAACACTGTCCCTGGCAAAATCACTGCTTCTGTTGACTACTGTCGACTATGACGGATGTTTATAGTTATCATATATATGTATATAGCTAATCTATCTGTGTTTCATAAAATATATCACAATTGAGACAGTTGCCAGACCCTGTAAGACATGCTTAATCCTAGCCCTAAAGTTCTTTCTTACAGTCTGCAGCGCCCCAGGAAAAGGTGTGTACCCTATCATCTAAAACATCAATAGTTATATATCTTTGTACTTTACATGCATATTATTTTAAAAATACCTTCTCAGCCATATATAATAATATAGTACAGTTATTTTCCATACTTGCTTTTACATTCTGTCATCATACATCTAACAAGCTTCATATATACTTCTAATATGTACTCATATGGTCCATACTTGCCTCTACATTCTATCATTGTACATCTAAAAAATTTGCTATATATGTCTAAGATATAGTCATCCAAATCCTATCTGAAATTGCTCTGTTGTCTCAATACATACCATGTTTCAGCACATACAAACATATTTTTAAAATATCAGAACATTCAAAAAATTTTAGGATATCCACAATATACAAATTTACCAAAATGATGGACTATGAATCTGGTTAGGGTTGATATTTAAAAGATATCTAATATATCCTAGAAGAATATACATTATTGTCAATCTGAACATCCTCCTATGCAGAGACAAGGCTGCTTGTCCACCATGGTCTCAATACATGTCACTGCTTTTTTTTTCATAAGTATTTTGATTCTCCACTACTTTATATTATTGCATGCTCATCCGTGTTGCAATCCTATTAGATTAAGAGAATGGATGTGTTAATCTGCACTCAGGATATGAGTGCTGCCTTGCAGACCCTGAAACATGGAATGTATGCAGGCTGACTAAGCTCATCCTGGTCTGTCTGGCAGCACTTGAGGCTGTCAGTCACATGACTGGTTTGAGAATAAAACAGTTAAGGTCAGAGTATCAATGGCTGCAGAGCTTTTGCTTCTGGGGCAGTGTAGAGTAAACAGTAATAGTAGACTCTCAATGATGAACTAAGGAAATTGGTCGAGAACTAGGTCCTGTAGTGATCAAATGCACATACAGTGATCCTTGGGGTGAGTACAGTTATTTTCTGTCTGTCTGTATTGTACATTGGTTGGTAGCTACTTATACTAAGGTAGTGATGACTACTAGTGTTCAAGATACATCTACCCCACAGGCACCACAGTAGCTTAGTGGTAAGCCCACCCCGGGGTTTTTTTTTTTTTTTTTTTTTTTTTTTTTTATAATCCATGCTTTACGTCTTTTGGGGCCTCGCCCAATGTAAGACGGTAAGTATATTTTCTGTTTACTTGACCACCTTCTCTCCTTTCTCTCTGTCTCTGCTTATGCTCAAGGGGTGAGGCCCCGAGCTTGTCCGTGCCTGGTTTGGTGAGGGCGTGGTTGGTTTCTTGTCTCGCTCATTTCCTCTTCCTCTTTCACTGTCCTTTCCCTCTACCACTCTCTTTTCCTGCTGGTAGCGCCAGGTCTCCGTATGGTTTTTCGAACCTCTTCATGTCATGTACATATCTGAATTGATGTGTCAGAGCCTTGTGTCCTCCCAGTAGCACCTTTATCAATCTCGCCCCTCCTCTTAGTTTCTTTGCGAGCTTTTCTCTTTGCTTGTCATAGGCCAGGCATCGGAACAGGTAATGATGGACCATCTCGTCCGCTCTCCCACACGCAGGGAATGTCGGTGAGTCTACCTTTCCTATCTTGTACAGATATTTGTTGAGCGCCACGTGGCCTGTTCTGAGCTGTACGAGTAGGCTTGCATGCCGGCGAGGCATGTTTCTTGTGATCTTCGAAAATGCCGCTGATGGCATGGAGGGGTTGATTTCTAGAGCGAACTGCACTCTTAGCGATTTGGCGAAGATGGCCTTTGCCTCTCTCTTCAGCTCTGTGTTTTGCCTCTGGACTTCGGCCGCCCTGCTAATTGGTAGCAGCCCTTGACACTCGATTGGTATTTCCTGTTCTTCGCTGGATTCTCCCCTCGCTGCTCTTTTGGCTTCCTCGTCCACCCTCTCGTTTCCCTTTATTCCTTCATGTCCAGGTACCCATCTCATAACCAGCTGTGTCTCTGGTCGGCATTCCGCAATGCCTTGGGCTTGTCTGTGGAGCGCGTTGACCAAGTATTGTCCAGGTATTGCTTTTTCTCTTCACGTTTTCTGGATCACAGCCTGATTGTCCATGGCTATTGTGTACCTTTCTCCTCTCTCTGTGTATAGCATCTTGGCCATGATAGCTGCTCCTACCAACTCTGCTTCAAACACCATATGTTCCTGCTCTGTCCCCATGTACAGTCTTGCTGATTGCTGTTCCATGCCGTCCCTGTATAGTACGGCTGCGGCTCCCACTCCTCCCTCTATGCATGAGCCATCTGAGTATACCGTGACACCTGTTTCTTCTGCTGCTATTTCCTCCATTGCCCACTCCTTGTTGTGTGGAATTCTTATGTGAAATTCCGGGGCCCATTTGGGCCTGTGTACCACTGTTTCTATCTTCTCCATTCTCTCTGGCTGAAGACCGTAAGCATGCATTATTTTGTGGAGCAGTGAGCGGTGCTTTTTACATATCTTTTGGCTGCCCTTTTGACTCTGGCTGCTAACGGGTGTGTGCGTGGTAGGCATGCGAGTCGTGCCATGGCCCTGTGTACTATTTTAGAGACCAACTGTGGGAAGGGGAGCAGGTTGGCATGCACGTCTAGGGTGTCGGTCGCTGTGGTTCTGAGAGCCCTTGTTATATCTAGTGCCGCTTGCCTCTGTATTCGCGCCAGCTTGTTTATATGACCTTTGGTTCCCTTTCCCTTTCCAGTGTCTGGAATAAGAAAGATGTCAGCCGCGTATAATACTCTAGGTACTGCCACTGTTAGATAATAATTTCTCATATGCTTAGCTGTTATACCCTTCGTTGGTTTCGCGAGTCTCCTGTACTGCCCGATGTACGCTTCCCCCTTCCTGAGCACATAGTTGGTGTGTTCCTTAAACCTCAGTTCCTGATCTATGACTACTCCCAAAAGCTTGTACGTTGGCCTTGTAATCGGCCTGGTCTTGTTCGGCCTGTCTGGGTCTTTCTCTGGACGCCTGGTGAGCCCCATTAAGTGGAACTTTTCCACAGCGAACTGGCAGTCGTGCGTCATGGCCCAGCTGCATGCACCCTCGGGTCTGGTCATTATGTCAGTCAGCTTTCCAAAAGCTTCCTGGAGGTCTTTCCCTTCAGCCACTATCATCGTGTCATCTACAAACCCTACGCAGTCTTCCCCATTCTCCCGGCAGGCCCTTTCTATCAGGTCTCTGTTATAAAACTGGTAGGCTATCGCTGAGAGCGGACATCCTTGGTCCATTCCCTGACCTATTGGCCTCCAAGGTGTGCTGAAGTCGTCGAAACTGACTGAGGTGAGTCGCCCTCCGACCTTTCTTCTTATCCAGTCTGTATATTCAGGCGGGACTCCCCTTCTACGCATATTATGGGTAAGCCTGTCCAGAATTATACTCGGGAAAGCTCCCTTTATATCCAGGAATAGCACCCCCATGACTCTTCCTCATCTCCACGCGTCCTTGGCCGCTGCTACTACGTAGTGTATTGCATCAGTCATTGTCCGCCCGGGTCTACAGCCAAAGTGGTTGTCTGGCAATAGGTGGTGCTTCTCCGCCCTTTTTACCAGGTCTTCCACTACACACGCTGACAAGACCTTTCCTATTGTGTCTAGGAGCACAATAGGTCTGTACGCCCCTGGCACCGTATAGTCGGCTTTCCCCAGTTTTCGAAGGACTCTTGTTATTGAGTGCCTCCATTCTGGTGGATATGTTTTGAGCTTGAAAGTTGCATGGAATAGCGGTCCTATGTACGGCAACAAAGTGTCAGCGCACTGTATTATGAGAACATTAGGAATACCGCTTTGTCCCGGAGCTTTAAACAGGTTTAGTTTGCCTATCACTCTCCGTATTTGATCATCCGTCACTGGCTGGTACTCAAAGGTAGGGTTTGGGTACTAATAGTCTGTTGGTACCTGCTCGGCGCCCTCTTCTGGCTGTGGAAAGAATGTGTTGAACAGCATGTCTGCTTTCTGTTCATTTGTTCTCGCCACAAGGTGTGTCCCGTTCGGCTGTGCTGCTGTTAGCATTGGCAGGCGTGTTCGTCCCCCGTCAGAAGCATCCACCGAGGCGTACTTGTGCGCCGTCCAGATCGTTTTCTGGTCAATGTTATCTAGAAAGTCTTCCCAATGGGCTTTCTTTGACTTTTCAATGGAGTCTGCATAGTTATTCCTTGCTACCCTGTAGTCCTCGTGTGCTGTATCTGATGGGTCATTTCGCCTAGCATATGAACGCTTGCCTAAACGCCTTGTTTCCACTCTTGTTCGAGTGAGTTGCAGTGACCACCACCGTTTCATGTATGGTGATGGTTTGCTTTGCGGAACTATCTCCTCAGTTGTGTCTGCTATGGTGGTTATAAGCGCGTTCAGGTTCGTGTTGAACTGCTGCGGCGTGAGGGGTGTCGGTGCATCGATGCCTGCTTTGAGCCTGGTCTTAAGCTTCTCGTTGTATAGTTTCCAGTCTACCTCTCTGTAGTTCCGTTTTGGCTGCTGTGTGCTCGCCTGTAAGGTTACGTCGAGGTTGGTATCTGTTGGGAAGTGGTCGCTTTTTGGCAGCTGTTCCTCGGGTACTGGTCTGCAACTGGTTAGGCTCTTGGCTAGGCAGGCAGAGATGAAGACGTTATCCGTGTGAGTGAGGTTTCCCGTGGCCATCGCTCTGAGTGTAGGCACTCCTTTGGGGAGTGCCATTTGCAGGTCATGCTCCGCCACTGCATCCAGCAGCACTTGTGCCACATCTAAGTTGGCTCTTGTGAACAGGTGCGTGTTTCGCAATTCATCCCACAAAGGGTGGTGCCTATTGAAGTCACCAACCCAGACAATTCCCTCTACATCATGTTGTCAGATTCCACTCCCTGCCGCTCTGTCCTGTAGGAATTTCCGCATGATTCTTAAACTATCCGAGTGTGCGCAATCGCAGTATAGGTTTAGGAGAAGTACGTTACCCATATTTGTCTTTATCTCCATTCCTGTTACATCTGGAGACCCTACATCCACTGCTCCCCATGCGCTCATGGCTATCTTCTTATTGACCAGTATCATCGATCTTGTTCTCTTCTCTTTTTCTTGATAATGGGTTTTTGGGTATATCGAGTGCCAGCTGCTTGTGGCCCTGGTGTTGCCCAAAAAATCAATATAGGGTTCCTGTATCGCTATGATATCATAACAGTTTGGTGTGCACTTAGCTAGTAAATTGGCCATGGCGGTGAGTGATTTGTTGACATTCTGTTGTCGAATCTTCAAGTTTTTTAGTTGCTTGTTTTCTTTGTTCATTCACGGTGTGGGTTATTGTCAATGTTCTCTCTTGTTTGCATCTGCTCTCGGTCGGTTGCGAAGTCATATTCATCCAGGTGCCTTTGTTGAATCTCCCCTTCCTCTCTCACTGTCCACCCTTGGTCTCTGTGGCCTATCTTAGGGTTCGCCGCTCTCCTTCCTCCCCGCTCGCTCCTCCCATTCTCGTTCCATCCTCTGCCCTCCCTTGTGTCTGTCTCTGCCTCCCATCTTCTCCTGTCTAATTGTGCGTCGACTCTTCTGAAGATGTCTCCTGCATCCTCCACCTCGTCCTGGGCCCCCTGTTGTTCCCACGTCCACAGGTCCTCGTTAGGGAAATACTTGTAAGTATGCTCTGGGTCCGTTTTCTCTATTTCCAGACACGCTTCTATGAACTTTGGGCATGTTCTGTCCCACGAGGCACGCCCGTGTGTGTCGCAATTGACGCACTTGAATTTGCTCAGGTAGGTTTCCTCACATTCTGCCGTTCTATGCTTTCCCCCACATGTGCTGCACTTGTCTGCACTGTCGCACTCTGCAGTGACATGCCATGCATTATATCTCTGGCACTTGAGGCAGCACCTCAGTTCTCTTTTTAGTCTTCTCGCCCATGTGTGTTTTCCTGCTATAATTATCCCATCCCTGATGCTTTGGTTTGCTGATTCTGTGCTGGTGAACTTTGCTATTATGTGCACTGATCTTTGTCCCACGGTTCTTCTGTGGATTGGTTTTATCCAGCAGGTTGCCAGAAGGGAGTCGGCCGGTAGTCTGGAGTCTCGCTCTATCTTCCTGAGCTCTGAAAGGGCATCTGGTGAGTGACTCAAGGGGACATATTCTACTATCACCAATAATGCCCTGTCCTTTATCACCGCTGTGCCGCTGAAATTGCTGAGGAACGTTCTCCTATTTGCCTGGACCCATTTCGCCGCTTCTGCAGTGTCTAGCTTGAGTACTATACCGCCATTTGCCAATCTCTTGGTGCCGATGAATACTATATTGTTTAGGGCGTGGTCCTCCCCTAGCTTATCTATGGCCTCGTTTGCCTTCGTAACCAACTCCTGCTCCGTCAAGTCTTTGAGCGTGTCTTGCTCTCCTTGTGGGTCCCTGTCTATTAGTATCTGACGTTCTCTTGGCTTTGCTTTTGCTAGGTTGTTCGGGTGTGACAAGGGTACGTTTGCCTTAAGTGCCGCCGCATAATTCATTCCCCCCGTCCCACTGTCTGTCCTTCCCTGTCCCCGTCAATCTATGCTGCTGACGTGCTGTATGAGGTTGTTGGATTCCTCAGCTGTCTGCTTGGCTACTGCAGCTGTGTCTCTCACTGGTCTGTCAACGTTCCAATTTTTTCTATTATCGGGTTGAGGCTTCGTTCGACATGTCGCAGGACTGCTGCCGCTACGTTCTTAGCCGCCTCTTCCATCATCAAAATCTCCACCGCTCTCACTCCCTCCTGTAGTATCTTTCCAGTAGGGTTGTGCACGAGTGAGAGCAGAGAGTAACTTAGCTGTTCCGCTGACAGCTGGTCATCCTTTGCTAGATAGCCATGCTTGTCTAGGTAACTTCTCACCTGTTCTCTGGTGTGCACTGCTGCCATCGGTTCCGTTAGGAGTTCTGGTCTAGTTCTGCTGCTGGGAGGGTGTTGGTTGCCCAATCTCGTCCGACTCTGTGACGTGGCGGGCATTTGGGTGTTGACACTCGGTGGCATCGTTTTTTTTTTTTGCTTCCTTTGGTGGAAGCTTTGGTTGTACTGCTTGCTGCCGTCAGCAGTAAACTACACTGGTATATACGAGTAGTGTGTTTGAGAAAATGTTTATGGAGTATTTTGGTGGTGGTGGTACGCGTGAGAAAGTTTTTCCACCGGGGGTTAAGCATGTAAGCTAAGGCTGAGCACTCAATCCTGGCCCCTTTGGAGATAACACCCTAGACATGCCAAGAAAGACAAACATCACAACACTCACACAACCAATGACTGGCCCCTGCTCAACTAGCAACAATATACCTGAGGCCCCTTGGATCTCGACACCCAGATCATACTTATCATGCTTGCCACTTTGCCATTGAGTATTTACACAGGCAGAATAATACACACACAGGAGAATGAGGGCACCACCAAGGTAGATGCAATGACTGACTATCATAGGGCGGATGCTTGCAACTTTTTATTTCATGTAGCTCCACCCATTTTATTCTCAGATTATAGAAGAGAAGAGGGTGAAAGTATATGGCAATTTTATTGTTGGGATATAAATAAATTTACTTTCGTCCCTCCCTGAGCAGCAGCTCCACCAACGAGAACACCTCTTCTTATTTGTACACATCTTCTTATTTTTTATACCCACTTTTAATATACACTATATCATTATAACTATTCATATTAATACTCCTCATATATATTACAAATAGCTAGACAAGTACTGTTACTTCATATTGTACTCTAATACTCTCTCATTATAACTATTCATACTAATACTCCTACTCATATCTATTAGAAGTATCTATCCAAGTATCTGTTATTCTATCTTGTAGTCTAATACTCTCTCATATGTACATATATCTCCGAGATGTTTAACTATATACAGAATATTCTAATAACATCTATTATTCTCCTTATAAATACTATTATATATTCCTATATGTTGTTCTTGATAATCTTGTAACATATATTATATACTCATATATACTGTATCACACGACCTTTTTGATTATCCTCCTAGGCATAGCCTGCGGTCAATAAAATGATGAAGAAAAAAAAAAAAACACCTACCCCATGAAGCATCCTTCCCCCTCTGCGATGGTGCAGTCACAAAATCCCACAGGTTCCTGCCCCACTGCACCCCCTGTGCTCCAGTGCATCTATGATGCCCAGCTCCTCTCCCATGTCAGAGAATCCTGTCTCCTTGGATGTCTGTCCATCCCCACCCATCCCTGCACACTGCCACTCACCCCACACAGCAACACACCATGTCCTCAGCCACCTCCATAGACCAGCAGCCTGAAATCCACTGGCACATGCATCCCTGTCTCATCAACTTCCTCATCAAGGTCCCACCTTCCACATCAGCTCTGAGACCCTCTACCTCATGCTCAACATCATTGAAGGCCTTGCCTATGAAATCCAGCAGTATCTGCTCAATTTCCCTCCAATACAGCAGGAACATGCCAGATGACCACTGGCCAATTACCATGACAATCCATGGGTCAATTCCCAGCATGAGCATGTGAGTAGTCCCTCTGATCCTCAAACCGTGACCCTGTAAGCTGCCAAGGGCATTCTTAGCCCAGATGTCATTGATGTGGTTCAAGAACCAGTCCCATGCCATTGGTGCCCAGCCCCTGTCTGCCATCTCAAATGCAAAGAGTGGCACATGAAGAGGTATGAGAGCATCACAAGCTAACAAGCTAAGTGCTGTTTGAGGGCAATGATCAGGCTTGTAGAGTCATCTACCTCTATCAGGTTGATGTCATCACCCACATGGCGTTTGGTCTTCAAATAAGGAATGTGAAACATGGTGAATTTATGGCCCTGCTTGGCCATGCCATGTGATATGATGGAAGATCAGGAGATGTGATATACAGGGTCAAACACCTTGCAGGATGGGATAATGGGTCAGCAAGATGGCAGCATGCTCAGAAGGCTGTAATGGCAGTGGCATAGATGACTGCATCAAAGAGGTTGTCTCTCAGTGCAAGTAAGTGCTTCTGGGTCACAGGTTCTTGGTGATGACACCTGGCCTCCATGGGCATGAGGTTTGCCACACCCCTCTTAGCTAGGGCAAGGGCCTCACCGCCATGCCACAGAGCGCCTTGTATGATGTGATAGTGGTGCAGGCCTGCCAGCCAATTTGCGATGCAAGACTCACTCACTTTCCCTGTGCTATAATTGGCAACAAACAAACACAGGAGCCGCTCTGATGTGGGAATATGATTGAGTTCAGGTAATGAAATGGAATCACAGTACTGATGGAATGGAGAAGGCCTGCCCCCCAGTTCTTCCATGTCTTTTTGACAATGGCATTCATGAATACCTCATGAAGTTGAGAGATGTGGGTTGGTGGGATCACCCCTTGGAGTGCTGCACAGCTGGCAATATAGTGGGGAGAAACCCATGCGGTAATGCAGTCACAGACTAGGATGTGAGGATGGAAGACAGAAGGTGCAAGAAACTTCTTTGGATTTTTGGAAACACGAGGCTTATGAGAGTGAGCTGTCAAGATTGGTTTTTAGGCATTAATATCATGTATTAGTGAACACAGTGAATGCCCAAATAACTTGTGTGAATAAGTATGCCGTTCGGCGAATAGGGTGAACCAATAAATGTTCAGAAGATAAGAGGGCTACCTGAACGGAGCTCGCCCTATCTACAGTCGTAGCGAAATAGCCCATGGCACTTGACAATGTAACATGCAAGGTGTCATGGAAAGGTTGTCTAAGTAGCAACAATCCTTCGCTGACAGCACATAAAATAGTTTGAAGGCTAAAGTAACGAAGGTGAAGTACGAAAACTCACCAGTGGTGCTTAAGTCCTCCTCTGATCGAAGATAGAAATATACAGGTGAGGGCTCAAGGCGATGATCACAGTGAGGTCAAGTTTGCACAAGATAGACATATGATAATTGAACTGGAGAATATACATGTGAATGTAGACTACTTATATCGAATGCTCGTATGGTAACAGCGAATAGGAAAGAGGCCGTCATGAGTCAGGGTTGGATAGGGGTGCGCAGTCATGATACAAATAGATGGAATAAACATACAATAGAATGAAAGAGGGGTGCGAACATGAATCATCGAAGAGGAAACAGGGCGAAGGCAACTATATATGGAAATATGCCTTGGGACCTGCATATACACCACCCTGCATGGACTCTTCATCTTCTGGGTTGATCCCACATGACCTACAGGTAGGAGGTCCCGCGAATGCATCCCAACCATATGAACACCTAAAGGGGTTGGATCGAGAAGGTGATGTGGCCAATGATGAACCATCATGCCGGGTAAATGGTGTCGATCGTGTTTGATGGCATGCCTGCTGGCCTAATGATGCAAGCAGCGAATAGTTGTTTGGAGAATGGGGCGAACAGCAAATGTTGTGAACCTAGAGGAAGAGTGGTTGAAGGGTGGAGCGAACTCAGGCGAAGATGCAGGGGGAGCGATGAAGGGGAACGTAGAGGTAGCAGGGTAAGGAAAATAGACAGGCCATGACATGAGCAAGCTGTGGCTAGGGAGGGTTTGCCTGGCCTACGCCACTTGCTGATGAAGAGCCAGCACCTGCTAGTGTGGCACGCAAGAATGAGGAGCTAGACTTGGGTAAGGCTGGAGCTCACTTGGGAGCTTGAATCAGATGGGCAGCCTTCTGCAGCCAGGCCCAACTTGCAGCAATACATGGGGTCCGACAAGCAAAGAGTTTCATGGCAATCTCCATGGTTGATTTGGGTACAGTGAGGAAGGTGATTATGTGCACAAGGTACTTCAGTCACTTGTGTTTGGGCATGGCCACAGAGCGTACTTGCAAGTCCCAGAGGAAACTGACATAATCGGAGATGAATGCATATATGCTGCCTTTGACTGTCACTGGATGCCACGGCATGCCAAGTGGTAAGGTGATTGCGATTATAGTGTCGGGATCATACAAGTATATGTAAACTGTGGTGCAGTTCCATGTGGGGCCAATGCCGTGTGCTTTGAGTATGTCTGAAATGGCATTGGCTACATGGCCCTGAATGCCTCCTGCGGTCACCAGACCGAATGGGAGTACATGGTCTATGTAGTAAAGGCCTCTCTAGTGGAGAGTGATGTAACGCTTATGGGCGGGAAGCACCGGCAAGCTCCGGTATGCCTTTTGTATGTCCATGCATGCGGCCTGTGTCCCAGGTGGTGCTGTGATGAGCTGGACAAGCAGAGATGTGTGAGTTACTATCGTCAATGCATGGACATGGAGTGAGAAGTGAGGAATGATAGAAGAGGACGGTCATGGTACGGTCCCGTTCAGGATCATTGTGAGTGTGCATGTGGGGCTGCTCATTAAAGTTGGCTGGACCATTCAGTTCGTGCGTGATTCTTGGCGGTAGGTGACAGTTGTGGCGTTGTCTAAGGCTCCCGCACAGGTTTTCGCCATCTGTGCTCGTCGGTGATGAGCCCAAAATACAACTTGATGTGTTTCAGCCATAAGCATGCTGTGAGCCTGAAATAGTGGACTGGCCTGCAAATCCTCCTGATAGCACTCCTGAAATGTGACCAATAAATAATTTATGTCTGATGAAGGCTAGTACTGTACAAGACTTACGGGTCCAACATAGGACTACCATGGATGTTCCCATCGTCATGTTTCCTATGGCTCCCACATTTTAGCACACGAATGAAGTAAGAAAGCACTGTAGGAAGAATAAGCGTTATATTTCAGTTCCGCTTGCACTACAGCTAAATTACAGTACCAACTTGTACTGAAATTTATTCCCCAAAAAATAATTTCACAGGACTAAAAATCAGTACTATACAAGTACTGAAATTTAGTTACAGGACAAAATGCAAAGTCAAACAGTACCAATGATGAATGAACTTTTTATTACCTAATCATGATCAATGTCCGGGTCCATGAACACCTTCTGTCGATGTCCCATGGTCTGTGGGAGTTTCATCTTGATGTAGCACCTCACTCATAAATTTGCGCAAAAGTAAGAAGTCATTTGATACTCCGCCACCTTCCCACACTTCTTGCTTCTACCACCCTACCACCACCACCACACCGACAACACAACACTGTGAAGCTCAGTGGTAACAGGTATAGCAGGCACTGGAGTTCCCACCATGGGAGAGCTAGTGCGGCATAAGGTGATTCCTCTTGAATGTCTCCAGAGGTTCGTGGTTTTTTTACAGGTCATTTTTCTTCCTCGTCTTCCATCAGCTTGGGTTCAGTTCTCCAGAATAAGGAATTCCACTGATTGTTCCAAATTCTTACAATCCCTTCGTTGTACCTTGTCTGCTGTTTGGATGTTGTATCGGTGTTGAGACTTGGGTCAATTCTCAGCTTCAGCTACATGACGATGAGTGAACAAGTCCAGTTGAATGCTACATGAGCATACCTAATTTCACTGTGTAGTCCTCATCGGCTCTCATGAAAATCACCTTCATGAAGACTTGAATACTGCTGAAAGTCTCATCATGGCCTGTCAGATCACCCTCACCATATAACTGCAATATAGCTTTGCCCTGTGTCCCAAGTAAGAAATTCTTCGTTATGATCCACTGAGCTAGCTGTTGTTCAATACCCAAGTGTGATTCTTTGCCCTTATCTCCCGCCTCAGCACCAGCATAGCAGGAGTCCTGCAAATGATGCTGGCCGACAGTCCCGCCATGTGATAAAGAGGGATATAGTGCCACCAGTAAGCACAACTTGCATCGGTATGAGTGTCTTCAACTGTTTATTCATGGAGGGGTTGATATATGCGCTTGCGCAACGATGCTGTCAAATGTGCCGCTCACTATACCTGGGCATCACTAGACTTGAGGCAGCTCGTGCAGATCGAGCCTATATCTCTGCGGCCAAATGTCCTCTGTGTGGTGTTGTTGGCAATATAGGTATGTGCTCATATCACCATTACAATATTTTATATCATGAGCCACAAGCATGCTGATGCAACATCCAGTCTATATGGGTTTTGTGCCTCTGTAGTACCTTATCGCATACCATAATTATTCGATGTCAAGAGCTGCAGCACACTAGATGAAAAGGTTGACATTTGGGAGCACATAGAGGTGTTACACTGTTCCTTCTGTCAATATGATCATGTTTGCTCCCGCTTTATTCCTTAGGATGTATGCCCCACACCCTAGCTTACTCTCATTCCGCAAGACCACCCAGACTATGGAGCAGGGTGGCTCTCTTGCCATGTCTGTTCTCAACAGCGCATACAAACATCCAGAAAATGGTGGGTCATACTCAGAGGGCTTAAGAGGTCTGATTGATTTCATGCTCAAGGTTGAGCGGACGGATATACCGAATCTGTGGCTGTTTGCATCTTCACTTGACCGTGGCGGATACTGGCATGGATGCAGCGCATATTGCATATGCACCAGGGGATGTCCTGGAAGAGGAACTCCTGTGAAGGAAATGGTGGGAGGCGAAACAGGATGTCGTGGGGTAGAGGGCAATGAGACAGGGCTGCCCTACATGTTGGTGAGGGGTGCTGTAGATGTGAATGACACCATATTAGATGGTGAAGGGGGAAAACTGGGGTTGGGAGTAGAAGGAGGAACAGAGCCTTGGTGGCTTCGAGGCGAGGCAACTCGCAGGTGCATGTCATCAGCAGGAGACCAGGGACGTGAGCTGGGGGATTTATCGCTAACAGGGCTCTCATTCAGAATGCTCACATCATGTTCTATGTCTGCCAAAGAGGTAACGACGCTAAGGTGGGTGAGGTATGCAGCTCCTGGGTCCACTTCAACATTAGGACTCCCAGCACTCACTTTCAAATTTTACCCGTATAAAGGTTCCTAGTGCTGGTGACTTTGACATCGAGTGATGATTGACTTGGTCAGTGATCTAGATGAAAGTGAATGTCGTGCAGGTAATATGGGTGTACCTGTATGTTGTTCTTGACCCTCATCTGCCTCATCGTCAATTTCGTCACTGTCCTCTGAATACTTGGAGTCATCACTCTTGCAGAAAGCCCTTGTCAAGGGCAATGACAAATTCATCATACCGAATGCACTGGGCATAGTGGTCATTGAGGTAACAGTTCACATATGCTTGCTAGGCAATGATGTGTGTACCTAAAAATTAGTTCTGAATGTACTTTTTATTAGTGGTAAACAAGCTAGAATTAAGTTCTTTTTGAGCTAAAAAAACAGTACAAAGTGGGTCATTTTCACTACTAGAAATCAGTTCATGGTCGAAGGGGCTGGGAACACTTCCGGAGCTAAAAATCAGTGCTCAAGTACTGATTTTTAGCTGGTTTTGTACTGAAACTCAAGTTCCATTTCATCTGATTTTTAGGTGCCGGCGCTTTCTGCAGTGAAAGAAAGATGATAAAAAATGAACGCCAGCCTTGCATGGGATTCGAACGCAAGAGGTCGATGTGCCAGAAGCGCCTAGTCATTTCACAAAGTCCGCCGGGGAGTTTACCGATTCACCAGCAAGCACGTTTAGACTGGAGTGTCAGACATGGTATATATATGTATTCTGGATCATCCGCTTGCATTCCAATACTCTGATTTTCGTCTGAGTCAAGTTACTTATAAGTTTGTTCGAAGAAGCGGTTTTGAGTCCGCGTCCGACACGTGGATCGATTTGTCCCTAGAGCCCGGCACAATCGCTTGCCGTCCCGCGGCAACGCAACAGAGTAGATCCACTCGCGGTGATCTTTGAATGGCCGTGCAATGACATCGCCGGTCGTTACATCCCATCCATACGATCCCGACACGATCCGCTAGCCGTCCCACGACACCGCGAGAGAGCTGACTGCGTGTGTGTGGCCCTCGAATGGTCCAGAAACGACCTCGCCGGTTGTGATAGCCCTCACCAATGATCATGTCAGATGATGCATTTGCCGTCTTGACAGAACGCCATAAAGTAGACAGTCCAAGTGGGGTCGAAAGATCCTGAAACGAGCTGGCCAGTGAGCGAGGAGGAGGCTCGGGCTTGTGAAGGTTGGGAAAGGTGCAGGGGTACTAGAGGCAAAGTAGAAAGCAGTTGGTCTACCTAGCGTGGGCAACGCGGCACAGAACCATCTGTGGAGCTACGTTGAACCCAGAGTCAGCTACGTGACTTACCAAGTACCGACACTAGCTCCGACCGTATGGGACGCCATCTAGAATCATAGTATGTTGCGACAGGGAAATGAACGCATGTCCTTCATATATCTACTTGGGTCATTCCACGAATAGTTATCCTAATGCACGACTGCGTTGAGAACGATACCCTGAGAACGGCATTATAGAGTCTAAAACGTGTCAAAAACGTTGATACCTGATGGCATCCAAGGCACACCTGTTCAGCAAATGCATCTGAGCCTGAGACTAGCACAAACCAACACCTCACAGATCACAGGAAAAGAAGCGTGGGGTAAGCGGTTGGATTTCAAATACAACGGCTGTGCTCTCAACAATCCAAATAGATACGATAGAATCGGAGAAGAGGAAGGAAGTGACGTACTTGATCCCCTCCTATTCGGTAGAATCACACCCATCTTTCCATTCCATCGATTGCGCGATCCTTGGTGTCATTATGCAAACTCAGTATTTTGATGTAAGTCACTTTTCTGTGCCCAGGTTGAAGGCGTCAGGCCTTCAGGGCGCAGTCAAATGCTGACCATTGCACAGAAGCCCGAGAAAATATTCCCGGTGTACATACACAAGCGCCAAAGTGCCATCACCAATGGCATCGGGGTTTAAAAACGGTTTCTGGCCAGACTGGCACTATTATTTACGGACTCGTGGAAGGATGGCGCTGCCAAGCGAGTGCTGCAGTCGCGGCCTGTCTATGATGCTGGACAGGGAGGTGTGGTGTGACGAGCGAGCGCAGCCCTGGTGCTGACGAGGATGGGCACAGGAGCGTGGAAGGCCGCGCGGTGCAGTTCGCCGAATCGCGCATAGGGTGAATAGTCTCGGGCTGAAAATGACGGGGATGTCTGCGTTCCAGGCGTATGCGAAGGATGTGTTTGAGGCTCCATGCATTCTGATGACCACTTGAAGGGCTGACAGCTGACCCGGCTGTTTTTTTGCTTCATCTGATAGTCTACATATACGAGTGATTATACCCACCCCCGGCTGTGATTGCGACTGTGATGTCGTGTATTCTAGGTGTATGTAATGCGAGCGTGGATGCAGCCATTATGAATTATTCCCCAATCTGCAAAATTATCATTCCGTGAGTCTGCATTGGTTAGCGAGTGTTCAAGTCGATTGCTCTGCCTGAAAACGGTGGGGTTCGTAAAACTGAAGTGTACACTGTGAGCGGAATGTCCACAATCCGAATTAACTTGAAGCTTCTGTTGCGGAGCAAACATAGTCGAAACTACAATTACCAAGCAGAAGGTGAGTTTGGTTGTGCCTGATCGCTCCACGTACACATTCCATGGCCCGTAATGATTGTAAAAATGTTTTCGAATAGCGAGCAGCATCTCCGCTCACGTCCGTGGTAGGGGGCAGAGGATCGAGGGAATGTGGGTGTGGTTGAATTGCACGGCAGAGCTCACCGACAATCACTGGACGAGAGCCTGGAGAATGGCGATTGGCTGATAAACTATCGGGTTCCGAGAAGGTCCCTGGTCACGCTCCGGCTCGCTGGCGGTAACATTTCGAAATAGGTGCGTTGGAATGGAACAGACACGTGCTAATTACAACCTTCACAGGTCGAAGCTGTCCTCAGCAGTGCCATCCTTCCACGTCCATAAATAGAGGCACTGCCAGGAAACGTTTTTAAACCCCGATGGCACTTTGGCACTCATGTACACCGGAATATTTTCTCGTGCTTCTGTGATTGCTTAAACCATGGTTAGATATTCTTGGCTAGAAGCTAGCGTTTACACCTCGTGGTTAGAGTGTCAGGCACGCCTTATTATTGTGACTCGACTGGATCGATCCGAACTTGGTCAACGTTTGACTGCTCCCTGACTCGGAGGCCTTGAGCACCGGGACGTGACTGAAATCGGGAATAAAGAGTTCGCAATTAACTGAGATATACCACAATCTATTGCATGGGAAGATGGGTGATTCCCCAGGATACTGGATCAAGTGCGTCACTACCCGTCCTTTTCCCTGATTCTATCGTATTCAAATTTGTATCATTGAGATCTTGAGCACAGCCATTATATTTGAAATTCTTAACCCATGCTTGTTGTCGTGTGATCTGCGAGGCGTTGATGCATGTTTCAACGTTTTTGACACGTTGTAAACTCTATAACGCCGTTCTCAGCGTATCGGACTCAACGCAGTCGTGGATTAGGATGACTATTTGTGGAATGCTCCAAGTAGATATATAAAAGGCTTGCGTTCGTTTTCTTACCGCAACATACTCTGATCCCAGATGGCGTCCCACACCAAGTACACGCACTACTCTACTAGTACGACGTCCCCGGCAACTGCCTCCGCGCCATATTTTCCCTCGCAGCAATCCCCTGTCCGGATCGAGTACAACAGTCCCCAGGATAGTTTGTATGAGCCACAACCATCAGTGGCAGGCCCGAGTGAATATGCTTGGACTAACCGGCCCTTTACACAGGAAACAAGAGTTAGCATTCTTCTCAAGCTTGAGATGTACGCCACTAACAATGTTTCAGGGTGATGTAGGCGTGTCAGAACACTGGAGTGACGAGGTTTCGGCCGCATACGCCACCCCATATTATGCGGCTGTAGATCACGTCCAGCAGGACGCACCTGTCGTCGACCCACAAGCATGTCTGTTCGAATATCCGCTAGAGCAGCTTGTTGGAGATGTGTCAGCTGGCACCTCGGTCACCCCAGGTTGGACTGACAACGCCGGTCAACATTCTGAGTATGTTTCGCCACGTTCTATCAGAATGAAGACAAAAAAGCTCACTGGCTGACACACAGAGATGCGCCGCTTCTGACGGCAGATGACTTTGTTCCGCAGTTTCCACCATGTGTTTCCGTTGGACCAGTCGCCGATGCAGAGTTTCAACCAGGGACGGAACATGTGCCATATTACTCGGCTGGTCAGATAGATTATAGGTAGGTACAAGCATTCTACAGCATGCTAGAACAGTACTCACCTTTTTCTCAAGCAGCCAACAGGGATGGCGGCATTGCGCACCCCGGATAGACAATGTTGCGCATGTTTACGGCGAGCGGACACTCCAGAACAGCGCAGCAGTTAGCAGTGCTCGCTCAGAGTACTTTCAGTTCCGCTCCGTCCGGCAGGACATACCCTACACCGGTTGTGACCACGTAGGTAACGAAGAGCCTGTGGCAAACATTATGCCGTACCGCGCGGCTCATCACACCGGCTCGACAAGCTCACCTGTCGGTTATCGTGTGGAGGAGTATGCTTTCGGGTAAGCACGTGGCCGTTATGCGTGACAATATAAAATTAATCATTTTGTCCTAAGCCGGCAGCCGGAAGGATTTTATCACCCATGGCCCATTAACAGTTATCCATCTCAACCTCCGAATGGCATACCACTCTCTGGCACCCGCTCCGAGTATCCGCAATTTGTGAGGCAAGAATTCCCCCCCAGTGGACAGACAGATGGGATATTCGCTGAGGATTCAAGGCAATACTTCGGGTAGGCGCAAACCTTTTTGTGCAATAGCGCATAGCTGACGTGTTTATAAGCGCTCAAGACACGGGACCCAGTTTTCTACCGCAAGCTGCGTATGCCGACAATGCTTCTGAGCTTGGCGCGGAAGAGTTTGGGCCGATCTCATGCCACGCAGCTCCCAGTCAGACAGAGCGGGCTTTCAGCTCATATTCAGCCTTGAGGGAATATCCCGGGTAGGCAAATATTTTTTAATGGGTGAAATAGCACATATCTGATCTAGTTCTCAAGCGGTCAAGACATTAGAGGCCTTTACCTACCGCAGAAAAATGTGCCATACAGTGACAATGGTGCACCACCATATCACGGAATGTCCTTCTCCTATGATAGCGGAAGGACAAACCATACAGATGGTGGGCAGAACATGTGCGTGGCTTCGCGTGTGTTCGACAGACAGAGACATAACCCTGACGCATGCTACAGGCCCACCATCAGAAACACAGATTTAGATTACAACCAGAGGGTGGCGTGGACCACCACGGCCACCCCACCGGCAGCAAATGCTGCCAGTTTGGAGATGGTGGGATCCCTGGCAATGCAGTCATATCCAGTACCTTCCTCTCCAAGCCCGCACCCCGGGCCATCAAATAACGTCGACGGCGATGGGCAGCATGCGGAGACGGCACAGCACTCAAACCAGTGCCGTTTGGACAGTGGATGCGGCAAGACATGCGGCGCAGATGTATCCACAAACGGCAAACAGCACTTCAAGTCCCACCTCATGCGTGAGCTTAGGCGCATTAAGAATGGGTCGATGGACCTATCTGATGCCAAGATCATCAAATCAGAGGCTGACCTTCGCCGTGCGGAGGAGCTGGAGGTGCCGTGCCCCTACGAGTGCACAAGATATGGTGTGCCGACGACGTACGCCCGGAAAACTCATCTCCGGAGACATCTGGAGGAGACGTGCTGGAAGCCGCTCGACGACAACGAGATAGATGCCGTGGCCACAAAAGCCTTTTCATGCAGAGGCAAGACAGTCGCGGAGATCATGAGGGTTTTCAACGAGAGACAGTCGGCCCATGTGAAACTGTAACTTTAAAATCATGTGCTCGTAGAAGGCACGCATCCCATACTTACCAAGGTACTCATCGAAATTTGACAACCTGACACAAGTTGCCTCAATGGATCGTATGATGAGCGACGCACATGCATCACGTGACGCATACGCGTTCCCAGGGTACCTCACCGCTGCTTACTCCGTCTTGCTCCGTGCAGCATATCCTTATTCCCATACAAAACTGGTCATATTTGCCCTGAATGGACGCTCCCTATCTGTCTTACTGTAAGCCCCGCGTCGCGGGAACATGTTCAATTCCTGTGCGACCTTAATAACTGTGCGTACTTGACTTTCTACGGATGTCTACTTATAACACGGTCCTCATTGACGATTCGACCCGAAGGGCACACTTAATTTCCGTACCTGGATGCATGTGGAACGCAATAGAGACTTGATTACGATAGTAAATATCGCACAATTACCGAAAGAAGCACAACAGCACAGTTGTTCCCCAACTGACCCCTATAAATCGTGCATCCCTGCTAAATGCCGACACGCGTATACCTGGTGGCTGTCCAAGCATTCCAATTTGCTTGCAAACATTGTAGGAGAGACATCTACCAACAACAGTTTCTTCCATTACCTTTGTCTCTTCGTCCAGCACGGGGATACTAAGCTGATGAAGGCTATCTCACACGGTAGAAACTCGTTGTTTATAACGCTTCTGCTTGATTTGCAAGTCGGCACCGACAGTGAATTGGATTTCATTATTATCAGCTCTCGATCGCTGATCCCATTGCGGCACGCCCTGTCAATGGTCACGGCCATGACAACTTGACGCGGCGCGGTGCGTTGGTTACACATGTCGCCTTCAAACGCTAATTTCTCAGACACCTACATTTGCCACTGCTTCCCCAGCCTTTCACAGAACCTATCCTATCGGCCGTTCAAAGTTTGACTGAGTACCCGTAAGCAGTTGGGGGTCTCAATGGGACTGACCGCGCGATATCCATTCCAATCAGTCTGCGACTTTGCGTTGGGCCGGCTCTCATTTGAACATGCGTAGCACCATTCCCCCAGCTTTCCCTTACACATCGACATGTAATGTTGCAAGGCTGTCGAAGAGTGCTGTTGGGTCAAAAGTCGCTTTCACACTTCCGAGTCTAACAACAAACATACAACACCAGAGATAGACACGACCGAATGGCATAGATGACAGACAAGCAGGTTGCAAAGCAGAGAGATCTGACGGAGCAATGGAAAAGAAGAGGAAAATCTTGATAGTCAAGATTGGACGAAATAATAGATGCTGTTATTGTGAGAGAGGGAGCGGGTGCTGGTGTGTTGTATGGTAGGAATGCGACATTGTGCGTGTGCAGAGGGCGAGGATGAGGTCCGAGACGACGAGGGTGGCCGCGCGCGATGCGCACGGTATATATCGTGTCCTTGTTCCTCCTAGTTGCCTGTGGCCTAGTATCGGCCCAGTAGATCGTGCGCAGACAACCACGGAGGCAGCACGGAACAGACCCAAGGTGAAGCCACACCTGCAGAACCTCAGGCATCCCGAGAGTGAAGATGACTTCTTCCGACATGTTGATTGGTCAATATCTGTTCTCATTCGTGCTAGGCTGTTACTTATTTTACTGCAGGTGTAAAACCGTGATCCAGTTACATAATACCCGCCAAGCGAGTACCGTGACTGTCGATGCTCTTCACGGCAGCGACAACACAACGAGACTCCCTAGACTGAATACATCTGACCCGCTATATGAGCGTGAATTTCAGGGCGCACAGCTGGCCCGTCGATGTAAAGAGAACGCAAGCCGAAAACGCAGGGGCCCTTTACGTGCAGCGGGTAAACGCCACTCCTGGGATACAATCAGCTGACGGCGCAGCTACAAGCTCACGGCGGTTAACAGCGTAGGGTACTCCACGACGGGCTGGGACACCGCAACAGAAGAGCGAAGGTGTCAGTTAACGCGCCACACACACAGCCCACCAGCACCCGCATCAACACCCAAGCTCACACAGCTCGCGACGCATCTCCTCCACTCGTATCAGCTCCCTCCCCCGCCACACACCCACTTTTTCACACTCTCGCCGGCTCCACATGCACACCCCACCGTGCACCCCTCTTTCCAGCGTGGGCGTCCGCTTCAGCACCGACAGTAGAGTCTGAGCCGCCGCCTCCCTCCTCGCGCAGCCAGAACTTTGCGTATCCGCCGGTTGGGGGGATGGTGCCGGTGCCGGCGCAGGGAATACCGGCGCCGCCGCCGCCGGCGTCCCACGCAGCAGGCCCAGCAACAGCTCGCGAATGCGGGGGTGCAGGCACAAGCGCATAGGGACAGGGCGGCCAGCACCAGGCGCAGTCGCAGAGCCAGATAGTGTTTTCCCAGGTCGGGCTTAAGCCCGGGCTGAGCCCGTGCCGAGCCCTTGAAAGCCCGAGCCGAGCCGGGCCCAGCCCTCGGAAAGCCCGCTGCGAGGAGAACGACCCGGCCGTTCACAACTCGTCCATGGACTTGGTCCATGGACCGCTAAACCCTAATGTTTAGTAATTGTGGGCACATACACCCACAACAAATTATAATTCAATTATTATTCAATTATTATATAGAACTCGGGCACCGATAACTCTGCTCGTCGTCGGCCACGCTCACCGGATACATCGGGTGGATATAGATCGGTGCATCGCCACCGTAACAGATCTCGTGAGCACAGACAACCACCCTCGGTTATCGAGTACTTCGCAGCCGCTCCCAGCCTCACCATCCATCCTGCGGATATAACCGGTCACCGCACACACGAAGACACGGACCTTGACTCGACTTAGATTAAGTTGTACGCGAACACAAATACGCCGCTCACCATGGGCCATGATCACCTAGGAATTTTCTTGGAGTATCCGGCACTCACACAGCTCCCGTTCGACACTCTCGTGACATTCATCGATCTCATACGCCACCTTAAGGAACGAATACTCTGGAGCCAGCACTCTGAGCTCACAGATCCACCTGATACCCTCCCCGGCAGCGTCCATTGTTTCATACGAGATTCTCTCGATCTCTCCGACGATAACACCAAGATTTTGTGGGAGGTTTTCAAGGGGATCGGATGGATTGAACAGGCTGACAATCGCCTACGGTTGAGGATGAGGCAAGCGGCACTGCTTCCGCTATTCTTGAGAGTCGGTCCAACTTACGGTGTCGGTGAGTTTCTCAACATTTCCCTGTACTAAATAATCATTGAAGCTTTCGGCTCACAGCATTTTATGAATTCTACCCTCCTCATCGGACCTGCATTAATACGGCCTGCACTAGCCGAACAAGGGCCGGGGTAGACACGAAGCTCCAAGAACTTCGTGAGCCAATCAAGTTTGCAGCTACAGTCCTCACTAAAGACTATGGAGCGCTGCCGGGCTATAACTCCTCCTTTCTCTGCAGAAGTGAGTGATGCTTTTATAGGAAAGAACTCCAGTCTCATGCTACCTGAATAGATTGTCAGACACGCTATTATTATAATTATCGAGTTGGCACGTCTGTTCGAACGTACTACCCAGGGGTACCTGATTACATACAGGCCTCGCAACGTTTCTTTATCAAGACGAACCTCTGTGAAATATTTGCAACGATGATGAACTGCGCCTGGTATGTGAACTTTATTGCAAGTTTAAAAACTAGTGCTCAATGTGCATGCAATTAGGACCTCTGCAACCAATTGTGCTCGCATATACAATTTATCTTTTGCGCCTGAATATATCAAAACACTGCTTCCTCCTGACTGGCGCCCAAAGCTCTATCTATACCATGACGACGTATGGGACTCATTCTTCATCCATGGCCTTCTTATAGATCACACAGCCAATTCTACCATACTTCAAGTTGAAAATCAAGCAAAGACACAAGCAGACAGGTTACGCCCGGCTTTAGAAGCGCGAATGCTTCGTATGATGGGAACCGGGCAGGCAGAATGGAATCATGCGTGTGAAGTATGCACACACGTGTCTCAGGACGACAATGGGGAGATGCGTATGTCATCCACTATTGTATGTGTTTTCTGCCAAATCAACATCGATGTATAGGTAAAGTTCGTTCCGTGGTTACGGACGGCGTTACCCTTGGACACCCATGCTGTGCTGGCGCACTCAACTGCAAGAACCCTCTTCCGAACAACCAGGCAATATATTGTGATTATCACAACCATAAGAGGTATGAATGTGCAGTTGTCTCGTGCAAAGAACAAGTCGAGCCTGGCTACAAAACATGCAACCACGTCGATCATCGTGCATGTGAGGAGTACTATTCCAAGGCGGGTAAGGGGATGTTTCAACTGAAGGCAAGGCTGGAACGCCATAAGCTCAGTCAGACCAGCTCCGCCATGCCTAACGAAACTACAGAGCATTCTGGCACGGACCATAACACAATCCGATCAGAAGACAGTGTTGAGGAGACATTTTTACAGAATGAAGGAGATGGTCTACATGATGAAGAGATTGAGATCATCGTGGAGAACGGTCAAAGGATCTTACAGCCTGCCGATATGCCCGCCGAGGTGGATGACTGCCCAAGTAAACCAGATACAGGTAACCAAAAAATTCGAGCACGTTTTGGATGCAAACGCACACATAACGAAGAGTTGTGTGTTGCATCTTGTGGTGTAATACTCGGGCGTGCAACATTTTATGGGTCAGAAGGTCCCAACGGTGTTCGAGTGAGTTATTTATATAATTTGTAATGTCTGTACACTGTTTGATATACTTGTAGGAGTTCTGGCGGGGACTCTTCCCCACGAAAGCCTCACTCCCCGAGGTCCTTTGGATGGACACAAACTGCATCATTTCAGCGATGCTCGTGGCTGAGGGAGACACTTACTTTGACAGATGTGCTTTGCCCGTAGATGTTTTCCACTATGACTGCAAACATAGTAAGAAACATATATGGTGCAAAGAAAACTGCAACCCTCTCATATGGCCCGAACTGACAACACCCGAAGGACGTTGGCGGTTTAACTCGTCTGTTGCAGAACAGACGAACGCATGGTTTGGAGGTTATCAGGCCATGGTTCGAGAGATGAGGGTAGACCGGTATAATTTTTTTCTGGATGAGATGATTCGGCGACGCAATAAGTTGATGGTGGCTGAGCTGCGACGAAAGCATCGAGTCCCATACAATGTTCCCCGGGACGTTCTTCTTAAAGGGTAGATTCTTTTTGTGTTATTTCCCCAATATACCATTAATTGCCCACACTATCATCTGCTAATGCATTGTGCAAAAATTGATAAGACTTGGCTATTCTATTCAGTAGCCAGATTACATTGTTTGGTCTGTATGAGGACTACAATCGTGCAAGGTATCGAAAAATTTGGTTGGTACGTATGGAAGCAACCGAGAGCATACTGAGCAATGACAGCAAGAAGTACTACAGCAAGTGATGATGATGTTAGACTGAGATAGCAATGGTGAGAAACAACGAGGGTACATTATTTCAGTGACGTGACGGTAGCAAAGCAACGAGCAAGAAACAACACATGCGAGTGAGTGAGGCTACAAGAGACAACAACAAAAACATCTATGATAGAAATGAAATAGCATAAGCGATAACAGAAAGGAAGAGAGACGTAACTTTAATCATTGTCGTTGATAACGTAGACGATGCCGCTGCCCATACGTTCCATTGTATAGTCAGCTACCACACGGACCTCCTCTTCCTCTTCTTTCACAGTGACCAGGGACTTCTTCTTTTCCCCAGACATCACGCCCTTGCCTTTGTCAAGTTTTCTCTCGGCATCGCGTTGCTGATCGACCATGTTTGCGTATTCCACATCAACATCCTCTCCGGCTGTACCCGTATGTAATGGGAAGCGTGAGCCACCCCACTTTGAGCTCAATACCACAGTTTCCATCGCCACAATTCGTGTGCACCCTTCATGAGCAGCAATAAGCCGCCACGTAGCCTCGGGAACAAGCACAAAACGAAGAAATGTGTCATGTGCAAGCAGCTTGATTGTGTCAGGGAGGGGAATTTCGGCCGGGAATATTTCTTGTAAACACTGTAGTATTACTGCAAACCCTTTCTCACCAAAACTAGAACAAAATTGTTAGCTTTTTAGGCAGTTTAAGGAAAGAAATAACCAGGCGTACTATCCAGCACTTCTAAGCCACCCTCGCCGTTTGTGCGCATAAACCGAGATCGGCGGATTGCTTGTAAATTCTCCTGCTTCGCCAAGGCTGATGAGCTCCGTGACATTGAGGAACTGTTCATTAGCCAGTGCATGCGCGATGACAATTTCCAAGTGAGCCTTCGCCTTGAATACTTCAGCCCTAATCCAGTCCATATTCAGTGTCGTTGGCCAGTTCAAGCACTTGCCACACTGGGTGTCTCCATCCGACTCCATTTCATGTAGAGCGCAAATCAACTCAGTGTGTTCTTTAAAGCGATCGTTGCCAGGGGCAAAACCATGCTCGTACCAAGCGTAAATGTCAAGCAGGCGCTGAAGTCGAAAGGAAACCGGGTCTGGTAGTTCATGGTGACATATTGGACAAAAACCTGCAAAGAATACATTAGCTCAGATGAGGGTTCACCAGTAGAGGAAGTACCTTCAGTATTTGCATTGATCTTTGACGTAACATGATCAAGCTCGTTGTCTGACTCTACATCTTGAGTGGTGTCCAAGATCCTTGACAATAGCACATAATAAGTAAGGGAATAATACAGACAAAAGTAATATACCTTCTGTTCCGAGTCACACTTCTGAGTAAGTCCAACCGCTCCTTGCCTCTGAGGGGCTTCCCCTCTGCTACACTCTCGAAATGAGCCCATCGTGCCTCATCCACCTGTCCTTTCATAAGGTACGTGTCATACAGTTCTTCATTATTTTGCTTAATTTTTTCGAGAAGCTGGCGTTTGTTTAATAGAGTTTGGCGTACACATGGAACACCAAAGATTTCGACGAAGGCCGTTTGCTGATGCTTGCCTTGTTTGACCTTGATATCATACAGGACTAATCCATCTACAACGTCGATAAAAAATAACTCGTGCGGCCATTGCAATGGTCCAAGTTCCATTGCAGGGTCAGTTGATGAAGCAGGAGTAGAAATGGGTGTCGGTTTGGATGTGGAAGTGTTAGGCTTGATGAGCTTGAATGCTGTGTTCACATTCAAGGTAGCAGGAGGTGGTGAGACACTGTTGGAACGAGAGGATACAGAAATTATACTCGTGCTCCGAGGACTCGGTGTCATTTCGAGCGCGTTCAATTGAGTTGGCATAGATGTTGATGCAGGCTGGCACATGGCCAAGGACTTAGAAGGTGGTTGATGTGCTGAAGAGAAAGCGGCCCCGTGAATGGTGGCTTGGAAGGATTTTCTGGCAGCCTTCGAGGGAGGTGATATGGCCTGTTCACCTTGACGTTTGAGGCTCTTCTCCTGGGACATTTGGTAGCCCGGCTGTCGTTTAAGTTCCCGATCCAAATCAAGACAAGCCTCCAGGGGAAGCTCATAAAGTCGGTACAGCAAGCGCTGACCTGGCTGCACCTTCCATCGAGTCCCCATCTGGTGCGCTCACCACTCGCCTTGGACATAAGCATAACATAAAGAATTGGGATGAAGCCCGAGAATTTCCATAAGATCAAAATGAGTTGATTTTACCAATTTCAGTGACATATACAGTGAGTTAAGCTGTATTGTCAATACCAAAGGAGCGATGTGTGGCTATGAGACTGTATCAACAAGCGCATCACTGGGAATCAAATTGCGACACACCTGGGCATACCAAACAAGGTTGTAGGACTGTTGGAGCATTATATGGCTGTCCTGTAACTGTTGTGCGTGATTCAAAGTGTTTTTCTCAATCTGAAGTGAGCGCATGGGTGCGTCGGCCCAACCAGAAGGCAGGGGGTTTGACAAGTTTCGAGTAGGCGGCATGTCAGGAGCGGCGAGGATAGCAGAAGCGATGGGAGGAGAAGAAACAATAGGCAGAGAAGAAGAGGATGGAAGTGTCGCAATGGGAAGAGAAGGAGCAGGAAGTATTGCCGGCTGGTGTGCATATCCATTCCTACGTAGTTGGTGAGCGCGATAGTTGCATGGTGTATGTCCTGGGTTTCCAAGTGCATTCTTTACACAGCATTTTTTACAATATCCCACAGAACAATCTTTGTTCCCGTGCAGACTCCCACACTTAGGACATCCACCATTGGGAAGCAACGGTGCCGGCTGAGGAGCAGATGGTACTGAGGGTGTGGCTGAGGGTGCAGCTGAGGGCGTGGCAGACTGTCGAGAAGGTGCAGGAGGAGGCGCAAGAGCCAAGTCGGCGTTCGGCGGAAAGGTGGCCATTCGCTGATGGATGAATATCGTTCCGCAGCCCTTACACTGCATGACAATATTGTTAGAACGGCTAATAATACTGAGCGAGCAATTACCTTTTGATATGCCTTGCCTACGTTATTTCGGGTTGATCTCTTTACAATCTCGGGCAAGTCGTACTCGCCGATGCAGTTGCCGTGGATGCAGATGCGTTTTGCAGGGATGCGTCGTAGGGATGAGATGAAGCTAGCTGCCGAGTGTCATGTTGAAGAGTAAATGGAACCACACTGTTGTTGACTTGCATGCAACTCAGCGTGAGGAAACAAGGAAAAAGAATTTTTTTTTAAGGTTGTGAGGATCGATCGTATTGATGATAACATGTTGAATCAGGGGTGTGTATGGGAAGAGCTGTAACAGCAGGTTCTTTGCTTGTTATGTGAAATCCCAAAATTCTCCATGCAGCTTCCCCTGCTGACAAATAACGCGCATCCCAAAACTCAGCAATTTCATCAACTGATGAATCAGAGGAGTCTCTCAAATGTACCCATGTGCGATCAGGACCTACATCTGTTTAGAAAAAGCTTGAAAGAATACACTAGGAACTTACCTTTGTGTATGTATTTAAAAATATATTGAAATAAATGACCTGTACTTGCAGCTTCAAAGTTGATGTGGCATCGATATTTCCGGATTAATGGAAGGCAATGAGGAACCACCATCTCATCTCCAGGAATACGACGTCGATACAATACCCGGCCTTCATCATCAAAGGTTGTATTTTCCTGAAGTTGGCATGGATAGTTGAACCTGCAAGTGCAAAGTCCATTATTTTCACGCTGACAGTAACGTGATGCAGGCCGGTTACGAGGAGGATGATGGTGGAGCATATGAGTTCTAATTAGAGCAGCATCTTCATCATTAGAGGGAATTTCTGCGGAAATGACTTTGTTGATGTCATCAGGTGTGATGCACTCGGATTGAAATTTGATGAGAATGTGACAATGGGGTAACCCGCATTTTTGAAACTCAATGCAGTATATCAAATATAATCGCCGACCTGGATTTGGAAACATTGATGATAATGTTGACAGAAAGTGACCCAATTTCCGCTTGAATACTCGACAAACTATTAAAGGTGCATCTTCAAATCCTTGCCCAGGACGCAACTGCTGGGATATTTCAGGCCATTGAGGATTGCATGTCATAGTGATAAAGAATGTAGGCGGTCCATATGTCGCAGCTAGGGCAAGAGCATCTGCAATCTGTTCGGAGGCCCATTTTCTTGAACCAAGAAAAGATGCAGGTAAGTAGATGTTATTAGTAGATGAACCCCGATCTTGAGAGGCTTTTTGTTGATTGTGACGGATGTAGTTCAGTCTACATTCTAGGTCGCGAGTGAACATATCGACAATATATTCATTGCATAGACGGCCAAAGAGTTGAAACCGAGGTTCACGAAGGAGTGTGCCACGGTAGTACCACATCTGTGTAGAGACACTCTCTGTGTCAGCATCAGATGCAGAAACACCCAAGCCTTCATTTACACCCCAGCCTAGAGTGCCATGTGGGAAAAACAGGGGATATACCAATGGGTCCCAGAGACAGCTAATGGTGGGGATAGATTGATTATGTCCATCAGTCTTGGCAACTGTGAGAGACCGTGAATGGACATCAGATTGGGTAGTGTTGCGAAAGGACATAATAGCAGCAATATAAATGGCTGTAAGTATAAGTATGACGTGTGTCTTAGAAGCTATCACCTCATTTGAAGGCGATGATTCTTTGAGGACGATGGATGCTTCAGGATAAATAGATGGTTGAATGGACGACAGTTGGCGCAATGCATGAACAAATAGATTAACCCGTAGCAATGCATCACGCATTGCAATTGTCCAGACGCGTGGTAACGAATGAAACCAATTTTGATGAGGGGCTTGAGAGGCTAGAAAGCCATTGTATAATAACCATCGTATAGCAGAGTTCTGATGTTTTGGTCGTAGGCGGTGATAAAGTCGACCTTGAACAGAGAAAAAACCTGGAGGTCCATGTAGTCCAGGGAAGTCTGATGTAGATTCCAAAGAAGCAAAAGAGTAGATCAAGTTTAAAACACCCGATGAAGATGAAATGTTGGGGTCATGGGTGAATACATTGAACTCTTCAGGCAACGGAGGAAGTGGCTTAATGTCATGCAGTCGTTTTCCTCGATCCCCACAACAAAACCCTGCTCGTTCACCTGTCAAAAGGACTAAGTGACAATAAGGGCATTCATGTATCCGTCCTCCACGGTTTTGCCCCATACAAAACTGGGTGATGAGATATTGCCGATAGCCCATGTGATGGTAGAACAGAAAGCCATGTTATTGTAGATAGGAGTTGGATGTGACCAGATTAAAGAGATTGTTTGTTGTAGTTATGGACAATCACCCCGTGTTCATCAGGATCTGTGAAGAATAGATGTAAACGTGTAATGAATCTCCCCTCGTCGAAGAAGAACACGTGAAGCTGTATGAAAAGGTCAGGTAAACCTCATTGGCTGAAAGAAGACGTACATGGATGGGTCCTCTCCGTTGGAATTCCGCATATATTTCAAAGGTCATGAAGATGTTAAGATTGCGAACTGCTAACGGGAACACGATCATTATATAAAATCTCGACGCGGCCCATGTCAATTACTCATCTAAGAATGCCGTACAGGCGAATGACTCAGCGGACCATCTGAATGATAAGGTTCATCAACTAAAACTTGCCAGAGATCGCGCCCCTATCTTGGGATGAGACAACGTCGTCACTCCGATAAAGTCCGAGGGTAAGGATGTGATGTCTTAAAGAAAGGGTTGCAGTTTATACGACATTGTCTCAGCATTAGTAACCGGACACGGCCCTGTGTAATCTTCGCGTCATCGCCCTCTTTCTAACCCATGCCGGTCCATCGGGCACAGCAAATTAGAAAACCCCTGCATACCTATGTGAGCTCTGGCGGAGGCTTGGATTTAAACCTGCTCTGTCTTGGGAAGAAAGAACCGAAATGTATAGAACGGTGTCAGGTCTGAACGTTTTGTGATTTTCAATTTCATGTCAAGCAACCTGTCAGTAAGGCACACAGATGACGACGCCAACCTGAAAAACTTAAAAACAGATGCCATAGGTTTTACTTACCCCGTTCCGCAGCCACGAAACCAACCCGTACCTCAAATCTAAAGAACATGAACCAGCAGGATCGGCCCCATCAGCTTCCACTTTATTTTCTCTGCAGGGGCGAAGCTACATGACGTCCTTCCCGTCAGTTGTAGCACGATGCTGTAAACTTATCCATGCAGAATCATACATTGCTGAAGCTTTTCAACTTCGCAAGCGCTTTGCAACCCGGCCTGACAGTCCCTAAGGAATCACGAGTTGTCGCAGTTGGGATGGGTATCCCATCTGTGTGTTCAGAATAAGGGTCTGCGGTATTCTTGGGTCATTTCCGCTTGAAGCTCTTCAGTAGGCGCTTTGAAAGACCCGTACGCTCACTTGGCATGGGTTCAGTGAGTCCATCAGCAGCGATGAGCGGCCCCTGGGTGAGGGCCAAATCGAAGACGGACGTATGCGCGGCGGAGGTCGGCGAGGGTGTGGGGGATGCGCTGCTGGGCGGGGATGTGAGCGCGCGGCTTGGTGCGGCGGGTGTGCGCGGGTGGCGAGGAGGAGACAGGGCGCGTTTGACAGGGGCGGAGGGTGACGTGGAGCGGGTGCGTGCGTTGGAGGACATAATAGAATGTCAAGGGATGAAAGGAGCGGAGATCGGGTACTGCATCCAGGTATCGAGGCATAGAGAAGAGAAGCGATGTGGACCGTATTGGCTGCATCACGCGGCCACGTTGTGAAACAGAGTAGCTGCGTTGCAGTAGCGAGTGTGCTGCCGAGGAATATCATGATGACAGCCCCCGTGCAACTCATGAACGTGACATCCGCAATTGCGACGTTGATGACTGCATTCGATATATCGCATGCCAATCAAACGATGATCATCCTCGATGTAGAAGGGAGATGAATACAGCCGACTTACCTGCTACTGCGAGACCTGGCAGAGCTTCAGCCATTGCGCCGAGTCAATGTTTAGGGTGAAATGTGACAGTCCGGTGCAGCTACCTCATTCCGTGGCAATGCCCATGTCCTGTTTGGGGCCTGCCTAAAAATAAGCTGTGACAGTCGAGCCCATGCAGTAGTTGCCCATGCAGTGGTTCACACGCGAGGCAAGGTGGTTCACACAGGCGATATTGGAGGCATCCAGAGCAACTTTAACATACAGTTTGTACTTGGACCTCGAAGCCTGGGCTATATATCCACCAGGAAGGAATCGCCGTCTCCATCACAGCTATGTAACAGAAGAGATGGACGCTCCGAGACAGGTTCTTCCCGTGCCTAGGTATCAGCCATGGCGACCAGATGCAGTATATTTTCCTGGTTAGCTGGCCATTCATTTCCTAGACGCGCAGTGTTCGAATAGTAATTCATCCGTAGGCAAGGGATCTGCACGCCTGTTTGTTCTGTGCTCGCATCCAAGACATACCCACAACTGATACCTGCCCGGGATGCCCGGTTGGGTGAGAGCCAGATGACACATGGTTTCTGCATCGATGTGTTCTTGAAATGAGTGATGCTTCCTGATTTCCTTATGGTATTTACTAATGGTTTTCCTAGTCTGATGTCACCTGTAACCATCAGTCAATGCACTGAGGTGTAGGTGTCATCCAGGCTATCACATCCTCCTGGTCAGTTCTTTCCACATAAATCTGCTGAGAATACACACGCATGCCATCCTCAAGAAGTATCACAGACAATAATAAATTTACAAATCTGCAGAGAATACACATGGATGTCAAAAAATACATGTAAACACTAAGACAAAATATGTTAAGGCGTCTACGTCGCACGACACTTACCACTCCTAGTCATCAAATTGGAGGAATCATCAGCCACAGATGCCATAGTTTCCTTTGAGGGGCTGTAGGTGGCAGGCACGCTGGTTTCATCCCTCTGATTGACATCATCTGCCCTATATTCATCAACAGCTGCAGCTGCGAATTTCCTGCGACAGCGACTGCCTTTATCACCCCTGTCTGGACCACCTCCCCCCCTCCCAGCAATTGTTCCAGACCCAAGGCTCCAAGCAACATGATCCACAACAATGGACAGGTTTCCCTGCTCATTAACATCCTTCAGCAACCCATACACATAAATCGCAGTGTTTATGTTAGGAGCTGGGGTGCGACTCCAACGAACAGAGTTGCCATCATAAATACAACTGGTCACCCAAAAGTGAACACTGACACCACAAAAAAAAAAACAGATAAGACACGAACCCCAACATGAACGACTTTGTGCCATCTCGAACATAGTCAGAGACAGCCAAGTTAAAAAAGCGCATCTTAGAATCTGCTCCATACTCCGCATTATTGATCACAGCCCCCACCCCCCAAATGGTGCCACAGACGTGTCATCTAGAATGTTATCTTCATAATTGTCGGCCTTTGGATCTCCAGGATATGGTACAATAGATAACACATCCATCAAAACCTTGGAAGATGGGGGGGCGAAGATGCGGCCGACAACATGGGCAACAGTGTTATCTGGCAACAGACATTCCCCAGGAGGACTATAGACATGGAGGTCGACGGGGATTACCACGTCCTCATGGCAGGTCTGCAAGACAGTATTATAATGACAGTAGTAAGTAGGAGACGCCGTCTGACAACGACCCCCAGTAAGACATAAGTTGGCAGTTAGATTGACGGTAGACATATGTATAGTACAAAAACTATGGCCTGGACTGTGAACTTATACTCCAGAAATCACGTGATCATGTCCCATATCATGCACCAACCCAGAACACCCAAAACACGGATCACGTTTGTAAGTATGTTTCAGATAGGCACATCCATTCTACAGCCATGAACCTTGGTTGGATTTGTAATGACTTAAATTCTAATGACATGTCTCATCTGTAAACATTTCCAATGACGACACGACATGAGACAACCGAAATACAGCGACTTTGCGTCAACTAAACAATATAAATACTTATCCAGAACCCCTACTACCACTCAATCAGTTTCACATCAACCACTCACATGCCCGGGCGCACAACTAAAGCAACAGAGAGAAGGGGCAGGAGTAGAAATGTACAACAACTTAACTCCACACGTGAGAACAGCTAACGTCTATTTCAGACCAGTCACCCCGAAGTCTCAATGGAGACCACAGTGGACCAACTGATCGAAGTCTTCGAGACTACGCACCCTCCTTACCATCTTCGCGGCCTCTCTGCTAGAGACTGCACGTTGCCGTTGCTGAGAGACATTGAAATCCTGGAGTACGAAGTGACGACGCTTCCTGTGCCTGTGGAAGCTTTAACGCATATCGCCAATCATATCCAATGCGTGAGAGGCCACTTACTGGAAATAGTCAACAATGATGGATGAAGGTACCGGTGATGGGTACACAATAGTGAAAGTGAATTGAAGCAGGAGACGAGGCAGTTCACCATTCAGCCAACTACGTGTATTAATAGCAGACCACATTGTTTTTTGCCTCCCTACTCGTCGAACGATGCATAACCAAGACAATTACCTCTGCTGCGTAGGGTAAGTATAGGACGGTGTGTGAGAGAGAGAACGCACCCCATGCATATGGGTGCCAGCGCTGGAAAACCCGCCTGGCGATAATACAGAGGCAAGTGTGGGCATGCTTGCGGGGGACTGTAGGGGCAGACATGCATGAGCGGGTGAGGCGAGGGGTGAGTTGCGCTGGGTGCGCTGGGTGCGTACCTCTCCGGATATGCGGTGCGCAGCCTCGATGTTCCCCTCGACCATCCAGTCCACGACGTGCGGCCACAGGGTGAGGGCCAAATCGAACATGGACGTACGCGCGGCAGAGGTCGGCGAGGGTGTGGGGGATGCGCAGCTGAGCGGGGATGGGAGCGCACGGCTTGGTGCGGCGGGTGTGCACGGGTGGCGAGGAGGAGACGGAGCACGCTTGACGGGGGCGGAGGGTGACGTGGAGCGGGCGCGTGCGTTGGGGGACATAATAGAATGTCAAAGGATGAAAGGAGCGGAGATCGGGTACTGCATCCAGGGATCGAGGCACACAGAAGAGAAGGGTGTGGACCGTATTGGCTGCATCACGCGGCCACGTTGCGAAACAGAGTAGCTGTGTTGCAGTAGCGAGTGTGCTGCTGAGGAATATCATGATGACAGCCCCCACGCAACTCATGAACACAGTGCAGGTCGCAGCTGGAGAGCTTCTCGATCCAATGAAATCGCCTCCTCCAGGTCTTCGCGTGGACCGTACTTCGTGCCACCCTTTAAGACATTCCAAACATTAGGGTCTCCCTTAGACACACCGCAGCAAACCGTACGCACCTAGTAACCTCATCCACAAATACACCCAAACTTTCGGTGATGCTGTTCACAGTTTCGTAGGCATTATAAATCAGCTTTCGTGCACATGTCATGTGTAGACGGAAAGTCTAGAATATGTTAGATAATCGTGTTCGCCATTCTTCAAGTCGTGCTGTGCGTGTTGACATCGCATCCCTTACCTTGTAGAAGATGAAGAGCTTATTGGAACTCTTCTCGAGTCCAATGAGCGCATCATTCAAGGGTTGAGTAGTGTACTGTTGGGAAAGAGGAGGGGCACAGGAGGCTGATGAAAGAGGAGGGCAGGTAGGCGGAGACAGGGGAAGAGCACCGGAAGCAAAAATTACGTCATCCCGAAGGATGAAAAAGGTGGTTGACCTCCCGCGGTCCTCCCACGATTTGCACCAAGCCATTTTTAAACCTACCTCTGAACCGTCCCGACGCAGCCAAGTCAAATAATCGCGGTCTGTTACATGGCAGCTGTGTATCATGTGCAGCCTCTCTGTAGCACACCGCGTCTGTTCAACTTGGCTGTGTTGGGCCGGTTCGGACACGGAGGCTCTAAACTGGGAGGAGCCGTTATGTTCGTACAGAGAACTCCTACACATGTTCGAGCATTCCATGCAGATATCAATATTTTAAATCATGACTTTGACAGATTCATTACAGTGCGTCTCTACTGGTTCAGGATATCCTCAATGTTGCGAACAATGGTCAGTCAAAAATTTCCTCAGGTTGTTTAGGGCATCCCCCCCTTCCTCCCAGTCTTGCTTCCACTTGTATCAAATCGACTCTGCATTACGTCTCTTCCTCTTGCCCTCAGGTCCGTGAGCTCTTTGGAGAATGTCGCATGCCTCAGCTGTCACGGCTTCGATAGTACCTGTTGGGTGCACTCCCCGATAGAGTGGCTTCAGTCCATGTCCCGTACAAACTTCAAGCATTTCAAATGCAATGTCGATACCGAGGGCGAGATGTATAGCATTGGGTGGCTGATCAGCGTTGAGTGGCCATGCAATCCTGGTGGTGCAAATAAATATAGAGTACGCACAACAGTGGACATGAACGTACATTGGTATTCCCTGCGCCAACGCTTCCGTCACACTGTTCACCATGCAGTGTGTTAGGACCCACCCAGTAGCCTGGGATATATAATATCAGGCTTCAATCCATCATTGTACTTGGCACTAACAGGATGACTCAAGACAGTCTGTTGTGGGGACCATTTCAAGAGAAGTCCTATTCCGGATTGTTTGATCTTTTCAACATATCCCGTCGGTATGACTGCCATGAGTGAAGCATGAGACAATATCTGAATCATGGTCAGCGCATGTCTCAAGACTAAAAGAGCAGTGGTGCTTATGAAAGGGAAGCCAAGCTGCAGAAGCGCATCTACCAGCACCCATATGTGCTCATTATTTTTAGGCCACCAAAAGCTTCCGAAGGAGACCTAAAACCAAGGACGGTTATCAGCCCGTAGCATTTCACGTTCAAGTGTGATTCACGTAGATAACAGACCGCTCTCCGTGTCTCTTGAGCATGTCGTCAAGAAAGGTTTGAAATTCTCCACCGTTTGTCGACGAAGCAATATCCAGCTGCTTTGCTGCGTCGGACAGTGCAAATTCTCCAAACCCAGGAGGAATCAACGGTCCAACAGCATATACCAGGCGGTTTGTCTTGGCAAGCCACATGCGCGTCGCATCGAGGCCTATTGATTCATAATTTGCATTGAAGATTGAGACAAATCCGTCACATTCAGAGGCGAATCTTTCACAAATGGGAGGTGATCAGGTGGCAAAATCCCATGTGAAAGACGCGACATTGGAGTTCCATGCACATATACGAGACACGAAATATTTCAGTAATAGGAACTCCCGGTGTGCGCTAGCGGAAATATTGGTACAGAATTCGGTTAGTTGACTTCTGTGGACATGCATACCTCCTAAGAAGGGTTGACGGCAAAAATGAAGAAGGTACGGTGAGACAAACGGTGAAGGCTGGTCATGAGTCAACATTGGCAATAACGATGAACCAAGAGCTCGGCTAAAATGAAGAAGCTACGGTGAGACAAACAGTGACGATGCACGGAAAGGTTTCATGGCAAAAATGATGAAGCGACAGTGAGACAAATGGACCTGTAGCTCAAAAAGGTTTAATGACAAAAAAGAAGAACGAAGAGTGAGACAAATGGAGCCGATGCTCCCAAAAAAAACAGAGAAAGCCGAGACAAACAGGGGCAAAGGAGCACAAACTTTCACACATTGTATGCTTAATAGAAGAGTAATCCTGCTATCTTAGTCATTTGACTTCCCACATTTTACATGCAGCAACCCTCTGATAGTCTCACTTGAGCAAAGTCTGTCCTGCAGTGCATCTACCATGTAAGCTAACAATTCACACAAGGTCATCATAAATGTGTGAAGGCTTTGGTATGTAAGTTGAGTATAATCTATGCTCACCTCTGACCCAGATTAGCTTCACATCACTCACCACATCTGCATGCTATCCTGTCATATGTATTGTGCAGTTCCCCAGCATTGGGTGGGTAGCTGTGGTGGGTGATGGATATTTGTGTCCAGGAAAATGTGGGTGATGCAATATGTGCAGGCTCATCATTATTTTGTGTTTTTATATTCAGGTGGTGTGGGTTCATTCATGCACCACATACTGCTTTTCACCTCACTCTGCACCTTCTATTTCCCATTGTTTCTTCTCTGTTTCCACCCCCTTGCATCCGGACCTCTCATTCAACCTCACTTCTTCTCCAGAATTCACCTTTTTTTTCCTTCTCTTTTTTTTTTTCACCAATTGATGGTTGATTGCTTTCCATAGAGTCAGTTGACTGCCTTTGTCATATCAGAGAATGACTTACTTGGGTTCATCATCAGCAGGTAGTGGTTCCCACTAATCCCCTTTATCAAGCTCCCATGAGCCTGCTGCCATAGATTGAGCAATCTCCTTGAGAGTCTGACATTCAGATCGAGTAGAATCTAATGCAACCTAGTGTGAGCAATTGGACAGCTAGTCTAGACGACACCTTTTCAATGTTCAGACAATTCAGCATGTGCACAAGCTATTTTGAGCACTATAGTGAGTATGGATGCTACCATCAGTTTGATAGGTGGATGTCCAGCCTTTCACCTCCTGTAAAACTTGAGCCCTTGAAGGCAGCATAGGAAGAGGATAACTGAGAGCACTCAGAGTTCAGATCAAAAAATATATAGTCGATGGTGGAATGTTGTGGACAATGCAGATGATGATGAAAACACAAGTTGGAGAGATGCACATGGTGGGGACCACATGCCTTTGTTGGTGGAATATGTGAGGCTCTTGTTGAGCCCACAGGCATACATGATAACTCCTTTTTTCTATGAGGCAGAATTAACAGAGGTACTATTCGAGGTATAGACTTTGACTGCTAACAGTATCTTACTAGTTCGGACCATCCACCCAGCACCACCTTCTAATTATACATAATGGAGAGGGTACCACAGGTGTTCCAAAGGCAGCCACACCCCACAATAATCTCAGCAATCAACTGGCATGCCGCAAGGCTCACACATGTTCAATGATGCTGCGGTTGTGGCATTTGGCGACCCCATTGTGTTGCAGTGTATCGTGTTAGTGAGCTTTTGTTCAGCACATTTTAATTTTTAGGTACAGCATCAACTCCTTTCCTAGATATTCACCACCCCTCAGAGTGTAATGTTTTGACATGAGCATTCAATTGCAGGTCACACCACATGTCATACTCTTTGTACACCAGGAGAGCCTCATCTTTGGTGCGTAACAAATGCAGGTGCATCAATCTTGACATGTCATCTGTAAAGGTAACATAGTACTGTTTGCCAGCCTTCATGGCAGCTGGGGCTGGTACCCATAGATAACTATGCACCTTGTTGCCAAATTTTGAGGCACAACTGCCTTCCCTGGCCTTCAGGACAGGCTTGCGGATTGCCTTAGCATATATGCAAGACTTGCAGAAAAGGGGTTTCTGGTCAGTAAGACTTCCAGCTTAACTCATGTTACCAGACCATTGGTAACAAGTTTTCTAGCTGTCTCTGGGCCGGTGGAATTGCTCACATCTGCAGCTTTATTCACTGTGTCTGACTAGCATGAAACACAATATAGGCCATGTCCAGTTTTCAGGACTGTGGCAATAAGCTTTACATTTTTCCTTTTTATGATGCATTTGCTATTTGAAAAACATCACTGCAAAGCCAGCTTCCCCGAGTCATCCAATAGATATGAGGGTGTAACTGACCTTGGGTGAGTATAGCACCTTGGTTAGCTTAAGTTGAGATGTCATTGTCCTGTTTGGTATGTTCATCACCATCTCACCTGTCCTATAGCATTGAAGCTGTGTCGGTTCACGGCTTGGAATAACTCAATTTTAAAGTATCTTAAGTCTAATCAAATCCATTATATTTTTGTTTAATAGTCTTGACTCCTATAAGTTTATTTCAGGCTTGACAGTTTTTACGAATGCAGAAAAATTTATGAAAAAAATTTATAGAAAGTTAAAATATAAACTTTTTCAATCGAATTGTCATCTGCAATTCAATGACACAAAGAAGGAATTTTGAGTAATTGTTGATCACTTCAGACTAATTGTTGTAAAGTCTGTTACCCCATCACAGTATGGAGTGATGTGCCTTGTGCAACCAGAGTCATAAACTTTGATGTGAGTCTGGTTTTCTGCTGTCACTGATTTGGACAGTATGCGCATTTCCTGCCTCTGTGACCACTGTATCATCATAGGTGCTGACAAGGTGATCACACTCGCTTTCATCAACATTATCCTGTGAGTCAATACCCCTAGCATCCCTGACTCCACCCTCATCTGCATATATGGCAAACCATCCCTGTTACGTCCATACTGCTCAGACAGCTCTACACCCTCCACATCACCTCTGCACCACCTCCGACTCTATTCTGCAACATCCACAACCCTCGACCCTCAATTCCCCTTGTTCTTTCTACACCCCCTTACAACTCTATTTAGTGGCCCTCTGTGCTTGGCCCTTAGCACACCAAGTCCAGAACATTAGGAGTTCTGTTCAGTCCAATGTCCATTAGATTATGTTCCCCTTGTTCTTTTGCCTATTGTTCTTGAGTCTACCCTGCACCCCCTTGTAGTTCCCTTGTTCCACATTGGTTAGTTACTCTATTTGTCATAGTTACTTCCACTCACACCAGAATTTCTTACCCTCGCCCCATTACTTGTTGTTCCAGCTCTTTGTATAAAACCCAGTGATGTATGCTCTCTATTTCTGCCATCAGATAATTGACTTTGATACATGATTCCCTTCGCACTGTCTCTTGTTCTTAGCACAGCAAGCTTGCAGGATCTGTCTCTCCGCCTTCTGACCTTCTGTCTTCTGACTTCTGACCTTCAACCTCTGACCTTCGACTTAGCTTGATTCTTGAACCCTTCTCTACTTCTGCCTCTTCTGACTTCCGACTTATGTTCCAAAATACTTAGGATGATAGCTATTGGGGGTGCAACACAAGTTGAAGCCACAGTCATTTTAGATCTGAACTCTGGGATTCCTGATATGTAACATTCCCTAACAGAATGATGGGCACTCATTATTACCAAATTCTCAATGAAGGGAGAGTTTGCACAAGCAGATATGCATACCCATTTTATGGAGTCAAGGTGTCCTGACAAATCTAATGTCCTTGAATTCCTCAATGGGCTGCATGTTAAGATGGAAGAGTTAGCCACCTTTGGTGTAGATATCAAGGAAAAGGATCATCCCCTAATGATAATTAAGTCCCTCCCACCCCACCTCTCTGCCTTTGCATCAAATCTGCTAGCCCATGCAAAGCTATACAGCTCAACAAAGACCATTGAGCCCGATGAGCTCAACATGCTTGTCCTCAAGGAGTACGAACATCATATAACTCAATGGTTTCAATGCTCAGGCCAAGCTAGTGGAAAAGGCAGTGATAAAGATGAGGGACTACCATGTCATCACATGGAAAAGGGAAGATGTTTGATCAAAAGCCAAAGGGAACCTGCTGGAACTGTGGTGGCACATGACACTACAAAAATAAGTATCATAAGCCTGCACAAGTAAATGGCAATGGCAGACCATCACCAACCATAAGGGTAAGTACAAACAAACCTTACACTGGCGACATGGCAAAAATTCCTGAGTTTGAAAATCCACAGGAAATTCTGAGGGTATTCCACATTTCTTCAAAATTTCCCAATTCAGGAAATTAGATGAAAATTTATTGTTTGGTCAGAGTTTTGGGCTTCAGGAAATCCTTCAAAAATTGTAAAATTATCACCTCAAAATCTTCAAGAAACACACAGAAAACATTGAATTTCCTCTTGCATGAAACTAAATAAAGTTTTGTCAGGTAGGAAACTCTATAGAGACACTGATTTCTGCAAAGTTGCCTTATCAAATATTCAGGAAACCAATGTTTTAATAGAGTTTCCAAAGTGAGGAAACTTTGTTAAATATTTAGTTTCATGCAAGAGGAAATTCAATGTTTCCTGAGCATCTCTTAAGATTTTGAGGTGATAATTTTACAATTTTTGAAGGATTTCCTGAAGTCGCAAAACTCTGACAAAACAATAAATTTTCATCTAATTTCCTGAATTGGGAAATTTTGAAGAAACATGGAATATCCTCAGAATTCCATGTGGATTTTCAAAGACAGGAAATTTTGCCATGTCTCCAGTGTTTCTCCCTTACCGTTCTGCTTCTTCCCCCACCGTAACTCTGCCTAGCGTATACTCCCCAATGGCCCATGACAACAGCACCGCCCCTCCCTTGCAACAACACAATCACCAATATAATGATCCACCAACCGACACTACTAGAGAGCGGGCTTCCCCCATCAGGCCAACCCAAATGTCTTACACAATTGAACCAACCCCTAAGAGATTGAGGCTATGGCAACAAAACCTAAACAAGTCCACAAAGTGCAATACGACATCATCAATTCCACCTTACACAATGACTGGGACTTCCTTCTGCTTCAGGAGCCATATATCAACACCTACAGCAATACCAAGGCCAATCACCACTGGCAAGTGCTATATCCTACCTCACACTTGACCAACACCTCCCAAAAGATCGGTAATTCTTGTGAATGCTAACCTTGATACAAACACATGGTCGCAAATATCATTCCCAAATACCAACAACGTTACAGCAGAACAGATAAACACCCCATGGTAAAGTATCCATTTTCAAGATTTACAATGACTGCACACACTCCAACATGCTGGACATGCTGGATCAATTTGTTTGACTCGGAATGGCACAACCTCATCCACCTGGAGTCAGATGCGATGATCTGGTGCAATGACTTCAATCGCCACCACCCCATGTGAGACAAGGAATGCAACCATCACCTCTTCATACCCTGCACAATGCAGGATGCCGAAACACTCATTTCCCTCCTTGTCAACTACAACCTCATCATGACACTGCCCAGGCATAACCCCACACTAAAGTCCATGTCCTCAAAGAACTGGACCAGAGTTGACAACATATTCTGCACGGACAACATCACTAATACCGTCATCTGATGCGAAACAGAACTCCTGATGTTCTGTACTTGGTATCTTGCTGTGCTAAGGGTCTAGTATGGAGGGCCGATGAATAATGAATAGAGGCATAAGGGGGTGTAGAAATAACAAGGGGAATCAAGGGTTGAGGGTTGCAGATGTTGCGGAATAGAGTCAGGGGTGGTGCGAAGGTGATGTGAAGGTTGCAGAGCTGGCTGAGTGGTATGGTCATAACAGGGATGGTTTGCCATGTATGCAGATGAGGGTGGAGTCAGGGATGCAGCGAGTAAGAAGTTCTTTCACAGTACAATCCTCCTTAACCCACTTAGCAAGGCTTCCTCTTCATCAGTTGTGGGCAGTGCACTGACAGCCAGCTGAGTGGTTGAGCCACCAAAGTATCCACACAGGCCTTTGGCTTCAACAGCATCTTGGAAATGCATTGAGAATGGAGTCCAATTGGGGCCATTGGCCATGATCTTCAGGACTGAGGAGGGGAGGAGGTTGGCGGTAAGAGTTGTAGTAGACATGATCAGAAAGGGACTGCAGGAGGTCTAGTTTTAGGTGCAGAGCCCAATAAACTGGAAAAATCATGTAACAAATACACTGGTATGATAGTCTCAGTGTCTGAAAGCTGTAGCATAGTCAAACAACTATGTATATTCACCTAGTGCAATAGTCTATAATGTACACGTGAGCAAAAAAGGAATACATATGAGCATTTACCTGTGTCTGAATGTGTAGCGTAGTCAAATGACTGAGGGAAAGGCATCCTAACTAACGTCACTTTATAGTTTCTATGACTATTATCATGAATATAGGGAAAATAAAGGAAATGTCTCATGTTTGAGATGCATATACCGGACACGAAGAATAATCCTTTTGTGACATCACGCGAGGGCAATCACGTGTTTGTCTCTCTCCAACCATGGCGCGATTCTTGGGCTCCGGATTGACTAGCCATCTGACCCGATCTTCACATGTATACCCATTTTCAATGGACATTGTCAATATGTGGTAAGTCGTGCGCTTATCCACATCCAGGAGGTTGTGACGATCACCGGTTGCGCTGGTGGGCGAGGATTTGTTGCTGCGCATATCACTCGGTACGCACTCGGTACTTATATAGAGTCGGCCCCTTGGGGCATGCGATACTCAGCCAGTATGTCGATTGTTAATTGGGCTGTGTGAGGACTAAGGTTTGAGGCGTGGTTGAGGTCTGGCCGGGACTGGGCCTAAATCGCCCCATGTGTCAATGAGCTGGAGGTGGCATTCCGTCATGAAGTGGGATTCCGACTGGCGTGTGAGCCGGGGTGAGGTAAAGGTGCTCTTGTATTTCGTGGTATCTGACTCCTGAGTTACGTCAGTGAAGAGGCCATCAGTGACGCCGAGTATGAAGTGTGAAATATTAGCCTAAATGTTAAGTTCTTCAGCAACTGATTAACTGAAGGGTGAGGTGTACCACGTGCGGTGGCGGTGCTCGCTGACGCTGGTGCCGGGCGTGCGAACGCGGTCTGGTGGGAGGGGTGAACAAAGGAAAGGATAACTAAGGGTGCCTTGACATGAATTGGGACAAAGGTGCGGCAAGGTATAAGGTGTGGCCTGACTTTCGAACTCAAAGGTTGGACAGCGGGTTCGTTACTCCCCTCTTTCCATTTCTTTCCCTCTCCTCCGGCGTCTTGCTTCTCCGTCCTATCTCTATCACTTCCTTCTCTCACACACTTCTCCCTCTCCCTCCCCCACCTCCACCCTTCCCATTCCCCACCTCTCGCTTCACCCTTCCCTCCTACCGCCCTCCTCCCTCCCCCCATCCGGTCTCCCACTCCGCGGAGAAGGATTGGGCGGGATAGAAGAGGTCGTGCGGAACCGGCGGGCGTATGAAACAAGGGCGGGTGCCCGCGTGGATTTCCATGCCTCGGTAACCGAGGAACGGTATCGTGTTCTATTGTCTTCGACCTTCCGACCTTCCCTCATTCCGTCTTCCCACACTTATGCCCCCCTTGGCTCAACCCCATCCGCCCACCGTTCCTCTGCACAATTTCCTCCCACCATTGACACATTCCTCCAGCCGTCCCCGCGCCCCTCCGCGCAGGCATGGCGCCTCCTTGTCACGCCTGCGTGCCTTGTGAAGGAACAAGTGTGCCGTGGCGTGGAAGTGTGGGTTGTGTAGGAGCGATGGGGGCCATGAAGGTGTATGAAACGTCGTATCTGTAGGCTGGAGATTCCAGGATTGGTGCCCGCGTCGGGCGGAGGGGGGACTAGACATGCATGCTTTGTTTCCGTAGTTTCCCACGCACGTGCATGTGTGGTGGCCCCCTCGCCACCAGCCCACATGTGTCTCTCACGTGGCACTTTTGTTTTCTTCCTCCACGTTCGACTGCCTCTAAGTTACTCTACGCCGCAATATCATTAGGAGCGTTCGGCCGTGGAGGTGTATGCACCGTCCTATCTGTGGGTTAGAGATTCCGGGATTGGTGCCCACGTCCGGCGGAAGGGGACTGGACATGCTTCGATTCCCTCGTTTCCCACGCACGTACATGTGTGGCGCACCCCTCATCGATGTGCGGTTTCTCAGGCGAGTCACCTGAGAAACAAGGCAGTGGCTGGAGTGGAAAACTCAAGGCCAGCGGTGATGATGGACGTCGACAGCGAGTGTTGGAGGTATCCCTGGAATGGTGGCTGCCGTGGAGAACTCAAGTCGAGCGGTAAGTGTGAAGACAGAGATAGGAAACCTGTGGTCAATGTTGCCTGGCAAAACCGTGACGTCAAGCCCGAGTAAGTCAGATCATAAGCGCAGCGCAGATGATCTGACTTGTTCAGGCTTGTGCTGCTGGCTCACATGTGTCTCTTACATGGCACTTTTCTTTTATTTCTCCACGTTCGACTGTCTCCAAGTTACTCTACGCCGCAATATCAGTTTACGCCTGCGGTTGCAAATGCCCAACACCCAATACTCTCACACTTGCATTCAGTTGAGATGCGGTGCACAAGGTGTGGCGTGTACTTGTTATGTGTGTTTCGTGAGTGGGTGTCCCTGCTGTGCAGGACTCTGTGAATTGTGCAGGGCCTGTGGGGGCCCCGTGGAGTGGCGCAGTTCAGAACTAGAAAAATAAAACAAAAATCGAAAGCGGTGCAGATCGTTTTCCTTCTCTCACGCGGCACATGGACGATTCAAAACACATTCCGCTTACCCCACAAAATACATGGCGCCTCGATGCCAACTACTGAGCTCGGACCTCGAACGATGCCTGCATCCCTGGTTTCCATGAACCCTGATTTCCGTCCCCCAACGGCGAACGCACGAACACACGTGGCAAATGTTGCCCGCCTGGATTCTTGTCCTGCATCCGGATTCTAGACGCTTGTCACGCCTCAAGCTCAAGAGCAAGACTATGATACTATGGGCGGACCGTGGACTGTGGTTGCCAACGTTGCGTGTTTGGCGATGTGGGCGATGTGGTTATGTGGTTATAATCAGGGTTTCTTCTGCGGTGATATCTTCATGCCAAAGCATTCCTAAGCGATTACGAGCCCCCGGTAAATCGTTCAGCCCCACGATGGTTGAATGCCTGACGCGCGATACGCACGTGGAGTCCAACTTAAAGCTTAAACACTCATCCTCCAATGCCCGATAAGCAAGCAGGCTTGTCAATGCTGGATGGGCCCTGGCCCCTTCTCGACGTCCGCTCGATGCTTGCAAACGATCTGTCAGTCTGATACATTTGACCCTGCGCTTCAGCGTGATGAGTCGACATTGAATCGCGACCAAAATGGCCCTAGTACGCAGATTCTGGCTTATTGTTGCTAGTTTATTGTATGTGGTGCCACCGCCTGATGCAACGCTTCTGCGCTCCCGCTCAGGGTCTCAAGAATTCTTGCCATCCCTGACTCCGATCGATCCCGTGTATCCACATCCGGTACATGAGACGGAACGGGGGACCTGGATAGGGTCCTCGGCGAATCCGCTTCTGCCGCGCATGATGGCGTCGAAAATACCCATGACGCCTCCGAGCGCGGGTGCGGGTGTTCGTAATGAAGGCGTAGCCTGCGTACGCCGCGCGAGGCTTGAAACCGACTGTCAGATTTTGCGCCATGCCACGACGTCGTGCGCCGTGCGCTCGAGAACTGGACTATGCGCGTCAGGGTGTGATGAATAGATGTTGAATATGCCTGGGGGTGGTTGTTGTTTCTGACTCACTGTGATTACTGGCAGTTTATTATTTCTATTACGGGTTGCGTGATGAAACGCCTTTCTGTTCCGGCTCAGGGTCTGCACTACTCTCCCTTCGATTCCTAATCCTGTTTATCCCGTTTTCCACATCCAGTACATGAGACGGAACGGGGGACATAGGTAGGGTCCGCGGCGAGCAACGCGTCTGCCGCGCATAATGGCGTCGAAAATACGCCACGACGCCTCCGAGTGCGGGTGCGGGTGATGAAGGCGTGGCCTGCGCCCCGAGAGCGGGAGCGGGGCAGGGGCAGAGGCAGAGGTAGGAGCCGGGGGGACCCGCGGTGCGGCTACGCTGGCCTTCAAGCGGGGGTAATCGCAGACTCGACGTGCCCACCCACCTCCAAACTGACCCCGCGGATCGACGCGGCGCGTGTGGCGGGGACGCAGACGCAGACGCAGACCAGAGCCGCCATGCGGTTGGACCGCCCTTCACGCGGGGCTAGGGCTTATCTGGCATGGACACGACGTGCCCACGTCCCACATCCCGTTGCAGCACAGAAGGCGTCGCGCGCCACGTGGTGGCGGGGGAGCAGCCGATACGATGGTGAGGTGCAGGGCGGGGTGGAGGGGGGTCGCGTTGTGCGCGCGGCCGCCCGGGCTGTGGAGCTCGATCCGCGATGGCGGTCACAGGTCCACACCCGTAGCCGTGAGTGTGAGGAGTGGGTGGCGTGTCTCCGCGCGGAGCGGACGGGTGCAGAGCGTAGGGAGCAGTGGTCGCATCACAGCAGGAGATCTCCACCTACCGCGAGCTCCCGAGCTCGCGCCTCGCCTCGCCTGATCGTCACGACGGCACGACGGCACGATGCACGCCACACACGCCCCGGCGATCCAGCACTCCCCACCCATCCACCAACCATCTTCTCGATCCCTGCCGTGATGCATGGAATTGTCACGCCGCAAGCCGCCCTCATTCCTGCAGTCCACGTTCCACGTCCGAGTCTACCCAGCCGGGGATGCGCCAGCCAACCACACACGCATCTCTCTCTCCCTGAGGCCTGAGGCGTAGTCACGTGAATCACGATCTGCGCCGTGATGGAAAGCCATCAGCCACAGACGCATGCATCTCTTCCCTGACGCCACGATCGTGTGCCGTGATGCACGGAAATTGTCAGGCCCCCAAATCGATACGTGACATGCGTCGCGTCACGGCGATCAGACGTTCGGACTTACTTACGTCAAATGTCCGTCCGCGGCCTCGGCAACGTGGACGCGGGCATGGCTGGCCGCGGGGCACGGAGTGCCAGAGTGGTGATTCGAACACTTCCTGAGTCCTGACGCAGCGAACGGGCCACGCACGGCGCGGAGTGAGACATGGCTGAAAGGCTAAAACGTCTAAAACGGACACGGTAGCGGCGACGTGTGCCTGAGGATGATCCACGATTCACGATTCCCCGGACCAGCCGCGGGGCGCGTGCGGGGACCGCGATGGACACGGCGTCCGCCGGTGCTTCTGTTCTGCGGTTCTGCGAGTCGCGGCGGCGAGGCGTGTCGTGAGGCGTGACTGGGGAGGTGCGCGTACGACGCAGGCAGGCAGGCCTCGTGTCGAATCGGCTTTTCGCAGGCGGAAAGTTGAAGGGAAGTTAATCTTAGACCACTGCTAATTAAGACAAATATATACACATATGTAACACACCTTCGCCTCCTGACACGTGGATGACGTGCACTACAACATAAGTCGTTTACGATTTCATAATTTGGTCGCAGTTAAGACCAGGAAAGATACGTACATTCGTTGTACGCACGGACTGTCGACCTTGGTTAAGTGTCCATTTATCGACGAGCTCAGGGTTTGCAAGGAAACCTAACGATGTAGGTTCTAACCAACAGCGTGGCATAGAAGAGATCTTCCTTACTTTCGGTCACCATGTGCCACCAAGTCGCATCTGTCACGGCTCACATGTCAATCCATTACTTCGAACTCGGAAAGATACTCAATACGTACTCAACAGCCAGGCCACGTGCAATTTCCGCCATATGCTTCGCGAGTGCTGTACTCAAAATGGTACTGGTAATTGATGAATAAGTTTCCGGACTCTGAGATTTCTCTATCAACCCAGGAAACTTATATCTTGGAAAGTGGCGGAGGTAGAAGGCTTTGCTGACTCTATCGGGAGATACGCGACACGACATGTGGCACCTTGTCGTAATACGTTGTATATGAATCCAGTGCTGGCTCGGAATGATTGCGAAAGAAACAAGGGAACCAGGCTTGTAATATATCCTGTTAAAGGGAATTCCCTTAAATGCTAGGATGATATAAGCCACAAAACATGAGTGAACGTACCCGTGAAGTGGAAAATATGAGAAAGACGGCAAATGGCGCTATAGGAATCATGACGAAACTGATTAGACCTAGAACGGCAAGGCGAAGAACAGCATAAGACTCATGAGTGGCTAATAGGAGAGTCCCCGCATCCATCCCTGGCTTGAAAATAGCACTGATGGACGCTCTAGATGCAGGGAACACGCAGATAAGCCGCAGTCATATGAAGGGAGGGAGAATAGATCGGAAAAATGCGGAGGCGCTCATTTTCTCATACAGTCACTGGAAAAGAGGGAGCACAGAAAGATCCTAGCCATCACTCACACCATGACCACAATCTCAAACACAGTGTATGCAACCATTCGGAGGAGGAGCTGTATGTCTACTAAGGACAGCTCGGTCAACGGCCTTGTGCTTTTGCGACTACCATATGTCCGTCGTCTCTGTCGAGCAAGGTAATTCCAATAGAACATCACTGAGACCCAGACTGCACAGGTTGTGAGTATAGGGTGTGGAGTGGAGGCATGACCGGGGTGAGCCGGTACTGACGTACACTGTGCTATGAGCGTAAAGGCAGTCAGGATGACTGTAAACGACAAGACAGGGAAAGACCTGTCAAGTTATGAAACTCATGCGTAAAATCAACCGTTCGAGTGGATGGTACTTGGAGCGTACGTACACACGGTGATTCCGGACCTCGCAGAAAAATAGTCGACGTGTCAAATAGTTTGGATGTCGTGAACCTACAACGGAAATATGGAGAAAGAATGTGAAAAACGAAATGTACGGGCGGCTGAGGACAGGCGGTCAGCTAGTAGTAGAGGAATTGGATGAAGTCGAGATGAAGGACGGCAGTCAATACTGACAACGAACATACGTAGGTCTAGTGCAAATGGTCGTGGTGTATTGGAGTGAATAATCTCGTGGAAGACAGTACCAGCCTAGAACACACATCCATCAACGCTGAGTGTAGCGGAGCGCTAATGTTAGCTCCGATCGATTGCGTGACTTTTCCGTTACACTCTCAAGTCTCGTCTCGGGAATGTAGTCATATCATAATATATGATCCGTGCACAATACATGGTCCGTGTACAGTGCAGCCCCTGTCGAATTGGCCATATAAATCACCGCAAACATTACTGACGCTTTCTCAAGTTGTCCACGACCTTGTCCACGACCCACTTCATAACTTGCCCTCAGCTATCTGGTACATTATTGCCGCCAATTGTTAATATTCTCCCAAAAGCACCTCACTACCACTCTCCCATCGTAAAGAATGTTATTCATCATCATCGCTGCCTTTGCTTTCTTCGCCACTCTGGCTTATTCCGCGCCCGTCGTCCAACCACACAGTGGCGACGCCACTTTCTTCCGGCCCGCGGTTGGAGCGTGCGGAGACACAAATACGGTGGCGGATCTTGTCGTGGCAGTCTCTTTCGACTTCTTTCATTCCTTGTGAGCACAATTCCTATGTCTCAGCGATATAGTGTGTACACTGACCGTAATACCTTCTTTGCCAGTGGCCCGCAAACCAACGGGAACCCGATATGTGACCGCAAGATCCAAGCCACAGCTCGTAAGTCGGTACCTTCTTATAATTGGCAATACGTTGAGTTCCGCTTTCTCGCAGCTGGCGGGAAAACCGTCACCGTGACTATCAAAGACAAGTGCGCCGCTTGCGCTCAATTCGACATCGATTTGTCGCCAGCAGCATTTGACCAGCTAGCCGACCGTAGCGTAGGACGGTTGCATCGCGTAAAGTGGCACTTACTATGAAGTATGAACATGTATCGTTAGATGTCGGCTTTTCGCAGGCGGAAAGTTGAAGGGAAGTTAAATTGAATCAAGCATAAACATATGTCGCTATATAGAGTGAAATCTGGCGATCAGAATATATACTCTTCATCGAAAATTCATCCACTAGTCGAAAGATTTATACTAAATAGCCCTTTGCATTCTGAGCCTTCCCTCCACAGATCAGGCGTACAAACAAAAAAAGGCTTTCTCTAGTTCTGGACACTTCCGAAGCCCTTCGTACACCTGGAAGCGATAGGAGGCGACCCACTTCTTATGTAGTACACCTTCACCTCCTGGCATGCGGTTGACGTGCACTACGACATAAGTTATTTATTATCACAAGGTTTGGAGGTAGTGCAGACCAGGCGAGATACGTACATTCGTTGTACGCACCGACTGTCGACCTTGGTTAAGTTTGCATCTATCGATGAGGTCAGGGTTTGCAAGGAAACCTAATGATGTAGGCTCTAACCAACAGTATGCAATAGAAGAGATCTTCCTTACTTTCGGTCACCATGTGCCACCACGTCGCATCTGTCACGGCTCACACGTCAATCCGAATTCACCACGCTGGCTAACACCGCGCCCGGCGTACAAACACACACCGATGAGGTGACTTTCTTCGGCCCCAACCCTGAGCTCGTCGATAAATGGACACTTAAACAAGTGCAACTAATGTACGTACAGTATCTCTCCTGGCCTTCACTGCCCCGAAATTATGAAATAGTAATGTTGCAGTTCACGTCATCCGCGTGGAAGGAGGCGAACCTGAGGTGTGTTACAAAAGTCCCCACCTATTGCTGCCACGTGTACGAAGGGCTTCGGAAGTGTCCAGAACTAGAGAAAGCCTTTTTTTGTTTGTACGCCTGATCTGTGGAGGGAAGGCTCAGAATGCAAAGGGCTATTTAGTATAAATCTTTCGACTAGTGGATATATTTTCGATGAAGAGTATATATTCTGATCGTCAGATTTCACTCTATATAGCGACATATGTTTATGCTTGATTCAATTTAACTTCCCTTCAACTTTCCGCCTGCGAAAAGCCGACATCTAACGATACATGTTCATACTTCATAGTAAGTGCCACTTTACGCGATGCAACCGTCCTACGCTACGGTCGGCTAGCTGGTCAAATGCTGCTGGCGACAAATCGATGTCGAATTGAGCGCAAGCGGCGCACTTGTCTTTGATAGTCACGGTGACGGTTTTCCCGCCAGCTGCGAGAAAGCGGAACTCAACGTATTGCCAATTATAAGAAGGTACCGACTTACGAGCTGTGGCTTGGATCTTGCGGTCACATATCGGGTTCCCGTTGGTTTGCGGGCCACTGGCAAAGAAGGTATTACGGTCAGTGTACACACTATATCGCTGAGACATAGGAATTGTGCTCACAAGGAATGAAAGAAGTCGAAAGAGACTGCCACGACAAGATCCGCCACCGTATTTGTGTCTCCGCACGCTCCAACCGCGGGCCGGAAGAAAGTGGCGTCGCCACTGTGTGGTTGGACGACGGGCGCGGAATAAGCCAGAGTGGCGAAGAAAGCAAAGGCAACGATGATGATGAATAACATTCTTTACGATGGGAGAGTGGTAGTGAGGTGCTTTTGGGAGAATATTAACAATTGGCGGCAATAATGTACCAGATAGCTGAGGGCAAGTTATGAAGTGGGTCGTGGACAAGGTCGTGGACAACTTGAGAAAGCGTCAGTAATGTTTGCGGTGATTTATATGGCCAATTCGACAGGGGCTGCACTGTGCACGGACCATGTATTTGTGCACGGATCATATATTATGATATGACTACATTCCCGAGACGAGACTTGAGAGTGTAACGGAAAAGTCACGCAATCGATCGGAGCTAACATTAGCGCTCCGCTACACTCAGCGTTGATGGATGTGTGTTCTAGGCTGGTACTGTCTTCCACGAGATTATTCACTCCAATACACCACGACCATTTGCACTAGACCTACGTATGTTCGTTGTCAGTATTGACTGCCGTCCTTCATCTCGACTTCGTCCAATTCCCCTACTACTAGCTGACCGCCTGTCCTCAGCAGCCCGTACATTTCGTTTTTCACATTCTTTCTCCATATTTCCGTTGTAGGTTCACGACATCCAAACTATTTGACACGTCGACTATTTTTCTGCGAGGTCCGGAATCACCGTGTGTACGTACGCTCCAAGTACCATCCACTCGAACGGTTGATTTTACGCATGGGTGTTTCATAACTTGACAGGTCTTTCCCTGGCTTGTCGTTTCCAGTCATCGTGACTGCCTTTACGCTCCTCATAGCACAATGTACGTCACTACCGGCTCAACTCCGGTCATGCCTCCACTTCACACCCTATACTCACAACTTGTGCAGCCTGGGTCTCAGTGGTGTTCTATCGGAATTATCTTGCTCGACAGAGACGACGGACATATGGTAGTCGCAAAAGCACAAGGCCGTTGACCGAGCTGTCCTTAGTAGACATACAGCTCCTCCTCCGAATGGTTGCATACACTGTGTTTGAGATTGTGGTCATGGTGTGAGTGATGGCTAGGATCTTTCTGTGCTCCCGCTTTGCCAGTGAATGTATGAGAAAATGAGCGCCTCCGCATTTTTCCGACCTATTCTCCCTCCCTTCATATGACTGCGGCTTATCTACGTGTTCCCTGCATCTAGAGCGTCCATCAGTGCTATTTTCAAGCCAGGGATGGATGCGGGGACTCTCCTATTAGCCACTCATGAGTCTTATGCTGTTCTGCATCTTGCCGTTCTACGTCTGATCAGTTTTGTCATCATTCACATGGCGCCAATTGCTGTCTTTCTCATATTTTCCACTTCACGGGTGCGTTCACACATGTTGTGTGGCTTGTATCATCCTAGCATTTAAGGGAATTCACTTTAACAGGGTATATTCCAATCCTGGTTCCCTTGTTTCTTTCGCAATCATTCCGAGCCAGCACTGGATCCATATACAACGTATGACGACAAGATGCCACATGCCGTGTCGCGTATCTCCCGATTCAGCAAACTCTTCTACCTCCGCCACTTGCCAAGATAAAAGGTTCTTGGGTGGATAGAGAAATCTCAGGCTCCGGGAACTTTTTCATCAATTACCAGTACCATTTTGAGTACAGCACTCGCGAAGCATCTGGCGCGTACCCACAGTTATGGGGCTGATTGAGGCATACCTTGACCCTGGGAGGGCAGAACGCCGCAACGCACCGCTGAGTCACCGCACGAACTTCATACTTATCTCATCATCAAAAATGTGCCTCCCAGGCCATAATGCTCAAAGGATCTTCTTTGCCAACCAGCTGAGACCGGGTTGTGCATGGCGCAATTAAGACTTACCACGCGACCGATGCGAATTTCCTCGTGCCGGCGTTAAGGAGGTTCAAAGCGCCAAGCTCGTCCGGGGATACCGATTCGGCCTGTGACTCTGATGTAGCGATATACTCATAGAAACCCCATATAGAACCAGGGGGGTCGCCAGCGCGAAAAGGGAGCGAGGACAGGGAGGGAATTCGACATCGTCGAAGGGAGCCCGGAGAGGCGGAAGCCATTACGTGATGGGTCCGAGTATGCGCCCAATATATGGTTCAATTTCAACGAAATGTCGCCCTAACCCGGGACAGCGATAACTTGTACAGGTGAGTAGCCATGCTTATGGTACAATGTCCGAGTGATCCTGTTCCACTTCTGGCTCGTATCCCCCCAGCCATCTGTATATCACCCTTGAAGCTCTGTCGCGACAATGAGGGTCTTCTGAAGCTGCACTGCACGCTGAGAGACCAGCATCTGCGAGACCAAGAGACATGTCTTTCTTCATCAGCTGGACCTGTTCCCAGGTTTATGCAGGAACCTAAAATGAGGAAAACACATGCCTTGAATCCACCCTGATGATCGCGACTGGTTACCGCGTCAGGGCAGACGCCTGGTACCGGTTGACGGTGGAATTAACCCAGCTACTTCCCGAACCTGTGGCAAAGCAATCCAAGAGCACTTTTGCATCCAGACCGCAACGCATACACACATTCATAGCCTCCGTCGTAGCCAGGGCAATGAAGCCAGAGAGATAGTTGTTCAACAGCTTTGCAGCTAGTCCAAGGCTAGGTCCGCCACATGGATTCACGGTAGAACCCATTGTCTGCTTGATGAGAGGGAAGGGTCGTCTGCTGCGGGGCGGCTCCTACCATGAATGTGAAGCTTCCCTTCTCGGCTCCAGCTGTGCCGCCAGACACTGGGGCATTGTTAAAGCGAGGCGGACTGGAGGGATGTCAGGTAGCCACGGCCATTCCGACGTCTAATGACGACCCAGTCAGTGTCAATCGTGGATCTGAGGCAGCCGTGAGTAGGGTATCCGTAGCAGCATGCCTGTCTTGCCTGTCCAGGAAAAGCTTTCCCGATGTATCTGTAGCAAGGAGACCGGTTTCAGGAGTCAAATATCCAGCCTTTCATGGGCCCCTTCAGGTACGATGGTGATGACGCATTCCTGTGACAACTTTGAGCAAGTCGGACACATCTCAACCCGACAGTCAACTCACGGCCCGCGCCGCTACCCCCCTCGCACTCAAAGCTATGTGCCTCTACCCACATCCCTCAGTTGCCTGCACAAACTGCTGCTCATAGATAGCCAGAGGAGTAGACGATGGAAGCTTCCGACGTAGCTGGACCCACCATCGGGAATCCCATCGCACCTAGGGCAGTGTAACCCACATCAAATGCTTCCGCGACGTCCCGTCATGGTAATGAGGTGTTGGGATTGGAGCCGGCAAGCGTAGAACGCAAGGATGTATCGGACGCACCGGAAATAGTGTAGTAACCACGGTCATGGATGACCGTGGCAGTATATTACTCGGACACGCCAGCTAAAGGCAAGTGAGAATGCGGTCACCGCTGCGAAAGGCCGCCGGGGGAAACCCAGGCACGTGGAGGCACCTCCAACACCATGAAGAGCGACGTGGAGTGCTGGAAATGCGGAAAACGGTTGGCCAGCTGTTAATTGAAACAAGTATACAGATATGTCGCTATAGTGAAATCTGACGATCGGCGGGGAATCAGAATATATACCCTGCATCGAAAATCCATCCACTAGTGGAAACGTTTATACTAAATAGCGCTCTGCATTCTGAGCCTTCCCCCACAGACCAGACATACGAACAAAAATTCTCTCTCTAGTTCTGCACACTTCCGAAACCCTTCGTACACCTGGCAGCAATAGGTGGCGACCCGCTTCTTATGTAGCACACCTTCGCCTCCTGGCATGCGGTTGATGTACACTACGACACAAGTTATTTACTATGAATGGTTTGGGGGCAGTGAAGACCAGGAGAGATACGTACATTAGTTGTACGCACGGACTGTCGACCTTGGTTCAGTGTCCATTTATCGACGAGCTCAGGGTTTGCAAGGAAACCTAAAGATGTAGGTTCTAACCAGCATTATGCCATAGAAGAGATAGAACATACTTTCGGTCACCATGTGCCACCAAGTCGCATCTGTCACGGCTCACACATCAATCCATCACTTCAAAGTCGGAAAGATAATCAACACGTACTCAACGGCGCATCGGCAGGCCACGTGAAATTTCCGCCATATTCTTCGCGAGTGCTGTACTCAAAATGGTACCTGAATGAGTTTCCGGACGCTGAGATTTCACTAGCAGAGCAGAAAAGAGAGAGGGACTTACGCTGCGCCCACTTCAGTCTGGCTATCAAGCTCGGGGAATGCGCTGACGTTCGCGAACCATGTGTACGCTTCCATGACGCTATACGTAGGGCATGTCAGTGACATGGTTCGAGTCATGCCTCAAATAGTAGACAAACTCGAATGTCTCAGAGTCGACTTCGTACATGCTGAACCCTGCAGGCGACATCCGTCATGCGTGAAAGCGTGAACACCAAAAGACACGTACCGGAGTTCAAGCCCGTAAGTGGTGTGACAGACCCCCCGACCCAGGTTGTAGTGAGCGCGTTTTGGGCATCCATGGTCGTGCCATTGTTCCTGTTCATAGTCGAGCAATCGGCCGCACAGAACCAACATTAATACTAAATAAAGAGATAGACGGCGCCGGGGAAAAAGAGGAAAGCAGAGACTCAAAATAAATAGTAGAACAAAGAGAGAGCTGTCGGAACGTCCATCCAATCATGCGTACTCACGCATAATATAAATAGCGAACCTCATCGTGAATGTGTCCCATAAACACATTCGCGATGACATGGGGAGAGAAACGGTCAATGATTTGGTAGAAGAGATTCGGTCCGTTAGGAGAGCGGCGGTGCCGTCCCAACCTGTTATAGGGTTTTATAGTGAGAGTTAGAGGGTGAGGGAGGGAGAATGGGTGAGGGAGGGGAGAATGGGTGTTGAAGGAACATGTGGTAATTAGCGTTGTGGTGTAAGGGATGCCGGTCAAAGGACTGAAAGAGGGAACGTGAATATAGCCAACGCACCTGGCAGCACGTGCCCCAAAATCCACACTCTCTGTCCACTATCCTCCGCTGCTTGCAGCTCATCCGTCACAAACCGCAACATGCCGCTCACGTCTGGGTTCGTGGTCTGTCATGTGACATCATTCTTTTGTTAGCAAGGAAACGTTCAATGCTTGATCGTATGTATGTACGTTTATGAAACTATAGGCATATGTCATTATGCGTGTGGATGAAGGCGGGGAAACGTCTTACTTGAACCAGCTACAAGCAATGAGCATGTGAGTTTGCGTTCCACAAATGATAAGCGGGTAGGGGGTGCGTACTTATCGTTGTACCAAAAGTCCGTGTTCATGCTGCAAGACGAGGATGTACGATTTACATAGAACAAAGGCCAACACGAGAACAGTTGCGACGCACGTGATGATTTTCAATCCTTGCGGGGTTACGGTTGAGTACGCAGAGTATCTTCGTACGCACGCACGCCTTCAGCGACGGAACATGACGCAATATGACGGGAGTACTCACGTCGCCTTCGACACATTCGCGACTTCTTCGGATATCCAGCCTTCGGTCTGCCACAGGCTGAAGAATGCAGGGTCAGTGACAATGCGTCCTAAGGAAGGGTGGAAGACACTCGGCACGAGGGCCGGAGAGCAGAATAGCGCCGCAATTGAATCGCGGCTGTGCAAACAGGATTGGAAAATGCAATACCGACTCTGCCAGATGGCCATAATTCCATTCAAACTGATTCGCAAGCTGCTCCGGCTGAATGGAATGCGGCGCATCGAACGCCTGTGGCCACGTATCGTGATTGCCCTGTTATACCCAGAGCCTGTGTCAGCGACTTGCGTGGCACAGACGGATATTCGAGAGAAAATACGATGGTAACTGCCACGCACCATCGCAGCATAGACAGGCCCTCCCCCAAGATACGCCTTGAAGCCGCTGTACACTGCGCTTTCGACATACTCGACGTAGGCGCGCGAGAGTTGATTGTCGTTGTCATGCGAGGTGAGATCACCTGTGAAAACAGTGAACGCTGGCGGCGTGGTCTTTGCCTTGGACTGCCCATGACCAACGTCCGACGCGTTTGCGACACCTAATCCACTCTGAGTATGTGCATGTACCTCTTTTGTGTTGGTATAAGGAGTGCATACTACTCACCGCTCCCTGTACCTGTCAGTGGCCCGATGGCATGGAGGACGGCCCCCGCCAGGTTCCACGGAGTGTCACAATCGTACGCCCCGAAGCGAGGTGCAGGGAGAGAGAACTGGCCGGGCGGGAGGGCGAAGCTGATATGGATTGCGTGAATATGCATGCGGACGAGAAGGCGTGGCAGAGGGGGTGTCTTTGCGAGGGAACACTGTATACGTACTTTGAGCCTCCTGGGCGACAGCACAAGAAGTCGCTACAGTTAGCTTCTGCGCCAATAGTGTACCCTGTTAAGAATATAATTTAATGAATGACAGTACACAGTGAGGATGCAAGAAGCGCACGCGGATCAATATGGCTACCACGCATACAGGATTCGTGTCAGTAAATGCCATGCACCAAAGTCATGCAACATACAAATCCGACACATGCAAAACTCTTAAATTCTGTGCCTTTTTACTGCTAGCGGGAGCAGTTGCATTTGCTGGTTTTGGTTTTGCGAACCAAGTCGAGAGGACGGATGTGAGGTCAGTAGGCGCCGGCGTAGGACAGCTTTTGCGCAGCGGAATTACGGACTTCGCACAGATCCACTAATGTTGGATGATAAGACAAATTTCATGACCCTTTAAGATAGCCGGGAGCAAGACACACCTGCCCATCGAGGCCTGCGACGTCTGCGTTCGCGAGAAGCTGTGTGGCGATTTGGCCGTCCGAGTTGGCGCTGAACTCCTGCTCGCAGCTCCCAAAGGCTATATTTGCGCGCGCACGTGCATGGGTCAGGTATCATCACTCGGAACGATGGGCAGATACTGACCGCTGAATTTGACAAGGTTACACAGCTGGATGAGAAGCGGTGGAACCTCCCACGGCGCAGTGAGTGCCAAATTTTTGGCGACAAGCAAACTCGCTGTACATTGTGCACAGGTACTGCCAAATGTGGTCGAATTGAGTACTTCGCTAATCTGGGCGAAGGCTGCTGCGCGAAGCGCGATTGAACCTGCTGTGGAATGGTTTGCCGTGGGAGGGGAGACGACGGTCGAGTTTGAGGGGTCGAGGATAGAAGGAGGGAGGACAACGGGATCGATGACGTTGGCTGTGGGGATTGTTTTGGGGTTTGTGAGGTTGAGGGGAAAAACCGTGTTGCCCTGAATGACGGATTAAGCTCCGGATCAAGGCATATGTTTGATGATAGACGAACCACTGGGTCTGTGATGACTGGTTGTGGTTCTACGGAAGTCTGAGACGGACCAAAACCGGAGTAGAACACGTTGAGGAAGTCAGTCACGAAAAAAGGTTGGGCTGTAAAGTCGGCTGGGACGTCGAGCGACGCTGGCGGGGTCGCGAAGAAGACGGAACTTGATGAAGTTCGCGTCGGTCCCTTTGTGCTGGCAACATTGCTTTCTGCGGTCGCCGCTGCGCGCGCTGCAGAGACTGCGGCGAACGTAACAAGGGCGGTAGCGAGCCAGCTACAACGAGAGGCGTACTCAGCACACATCGCGCTGAAATTGGACACCTGGCAGGGCTTGGCGTAGTACCGGGTTTATATAGTTTTGGCCATCGGCTATGAATATCAAGCACGTTGGACGATCCTCAGGTACGCACACATGCTCGCTTCATGTCCTCCACCCCGGCATGGGCGTTTACGGCATTTTTGTGAGAATCTGCTGCGCCCGACTTGGGAAGCCTTCTATCGACCCATAGAACTCTCCGCGTGGCAGCCGGCCGGTAAGAGGCAGGACTGAATCAGTGCGGAGCAGCGGAACTTGATTCACAATATATATCTGATAAACTTCGGCATGGCCGCATATCATGAATTGACTGGCTGTATTCCTTCCAGCTTCCATATCTACGCCTATTCTCGGTAATCTATTAGTATATCAAATCGTCTCTTACAGTAACCCCAAGACCTTGTAAGCTTCCCAAGTTTCATCCTGGCTCGTCCTGGAGCACTTACGACTCTACGAGGGCCCGATCATGATCATTCCCTTTTGTTTGATCATGTTCCTCGGCGTACTCCCAGACCCAGCTCCTACTAAGTATCGCGGCCCGAGGCCTGAGCGTGCAAAGGCTCTGAAATGCAAACGCAATCCGACATACTTTTCGTCTTTTATTCACAAATTTCAAATAAGCTTCGTCAATGACTACAGTTTCTAGCACTTTACATTGATGGAATCAATTCTGTAAGCCAGTCCCATGGCAAACAATATGTTATGTTACAACTCATGACCTCGAGTGATATTGTCCTGACGGCGCCCACAACATGTCCAAGAAATGGAATTGGGTACTATATATAATTCACCAGAGTCACCACAGCTTTATCCGCTGTCCACCTGGCGCTCGTAATGCGCGAATAGCATCGAGTGGTGATTCTGAAAGCGGGAGGAAGTTGATGCGAAGTTTAAACGTGAACTTCTTGATTACTCGCCTGGGCCGGAAGATCTCGATCCACCCACTACCGTCATTGTGCTCTGTGTCTGGTATTGATCCGGTGACTGGTTGACACGCGACTCTGCTGCAACCCCTTTCTCCAGATCCGCGCTCGCCTCCCGATCAACCCAGGAAACTTTTGTCTTGGCAAGTGGCGGAGGTAGAAGACTTTGCTGACTATATCGGGAGATACCCGACACGTCATGTGGCATCTTGTCGTCATACGTTGTATGTGAATCCAGTGCAGGCCCGGAACGATTGCGAAAGAAACAAGGAAACCAGGCTTGGAATATATCCTGTTAAAGACAATTCCCTTAAATGCTAGGATGATACAAGCCACACAACATGTGTGAACCCACCCGTGAAGTGGAAAATATGAGAAAGACAGCAATTGGGGCTATATGAATGATGACAAAACTGATTAGACGTAGAACGGCAAGATGCAGAACAGTGTAAGACTCACGAGTGGCTAATAGGAGAGTCCCCGCATTCAACTCTGGGTTGAAAATAGCACTGATGGACGCTCTAGATGCAGGGAACACGCAGATAAGCCGTAGTCATATGAAGGGAGGGAGAATAGATGAGAAAAACGTGGAGGCACCCATTTTCTCATACAGAGTCACCGGCAAAACATCAACACAGAAAGATCTTAGCCGTCACTCACACCATAACCACAATCTCAAATATAGTGTATGCAACCATTCGGATGAGGAGCTGTATATCTACTGAGGACAGCTCGCGCAACGGCCTTTTGCTTGTGCGACTACCATATGTGCGTCGTCTGCGTCGAGCAAGATAATTCCGATAGAACATCACTGAGACCCAGACTGCACAGGTTGTGAGTATATGGTGTGGAGTGGAGGGTGAGCCGGTAGTGACGTACACTGTGCTATGAGCGTCAAGGCAGCCACGACGACTGTAAACGAAAAGACCGGAAATGACCTATCAAGTTACGAAACACCCTCGCGTAAAACCAACCGTTCGAGTGGATGGTAGCGGGAGCATACGTACAGATTGTGATTTAGGACCTCGCAGACAAATAGTCCACGTACCACATCGTCGGGATTTCGGGCGCCCACAACGGCAATATAGAGAGAGAATGTGAAAAAGGAAATGTACGGGCTGCTGAGGAGCTGCATGCGGTCAGGTTAGTGAAGGAATTGGATGCGGTCGAGATGCAGGACGGCTCTCAATACTGACAACGATCATACGTAGGTCTAGTGCGAATGGTCGTGGTATATGGGAGTGAATAATCTCGTGGAGGACAGTACCGGCCTGGAACGCACATATTAGTGCATAATGCATATTTGAAATGGATGACCCACATGTACCACCACTGCCAGATACGCCGTTGCGGCCCTGCAGCGCGATGTGACTTACACAGACAATTGGTTGAGAAACAAGGGCTCACATGGGCGGCATCGCGCTGATCATGGACGCTTGAAATAGACACAGCATCGTGCTCGGTGTCTCATTGTACCTTCCGGTATAGAATCTACACAAACGTCACTCTCACTATCTTATACAACGTCAAATAGCATCTCACAAAAGTTCTGGTGGAATTGTAGCCAGCGTCCACACTATACAAAGATTGATAACAGTCGGATTGCGGCGCGCAATGCGTTTGTGAAAAAGGAGCGTGGCGATGAGGATGGGCAGTGTCACCTGGCCTGCCAGCTGTAGCCCGATCCAGGCGGTGCGCATGCGCATGTTTTGTGCAGTCTGCGTTGGCGTTTCGGGGCTGGTGTCATTGGCAGCGAGTATCCCTCTCGCCATGTACGATGCATCGGGATGAGAATAAGACTCTCGGTCAACGAGCAACGTGATAACGTCCATCGCTTGCGAGGAGCCTGCGCACGTGAAAGCGAAAAGGAGAAGATGAAATAATAAAGAGTACTGTGGGTGAGCTAAACCACTGAAGTGGCCATCCTGGCGATGTTGAGCGGGAGGAAACAGCAGCGTGTATCTAAACGCGCGAATGGCAAGCTGTCCACTTTTTCTAGAAATGAATCTGAACGGGAAGCTGATGCCATCCGTCTCCGACTGCGTAGCGTCTGCGTGAGATATCTGTAAATCTTAATCTTACAGTACATAGCGTAAGTCGTGATGCCGATGGCTGTGTTCAAGTCAATTCTGTCACTCGACTGTGACAGCCGACTGATTGCCAATCTGCGGAAGCAAACGCTCGTACGTTCTCGTGACAACACGTTCTAGCAAGTATGTATATGTCGACCGACAGCTTATCACAAAGTGAGTTCTCTCCACTCATAGACACATAGCATGACCTTTGGTATCCAGTCCTTCAAAAATATGGCCAAACATATCCTTCTTCCTCCGAGCCCGTGCTACTGACATTGGTTTGTACCGAAGGGACCAAGGACGAATGCAAAGCATTTTCTGATTAGGAAGCTGATTGTCGCATCTATGATTCTGGGAAGAAGCTTACCCTGTTTTACCAAAGAAACCCCGACGATCCAAATGCCATCGAGAACCGCCTTCTTGAGAGTGATATCATAGAAGGCGACGCCTGGGATGCACTCTATGATGTCCTACCAAGCATAACACATTTTTATCCCACCATTACCTGCATTACTCTCCACACAATCGACGGGAAAGCCACGACAACCGTCACCGAGGACACCGACGAAATACGACATTATCCTTCTGTTCCACAAAATCTCTCGCACATACTTAAAGTCCCGATTACCGAGCTTGAAAATCTGAAGGATCTAAGCATCGATGTAGATTGTGTCCGCTGGCAAGGGCAGACTTACACATTTAAACGAACTGGAGAATACGTAGACGGTACTCTCCGTGAGCTCACTATTCTCGACAAGTTGTCTTTCTCGCCATCCATCATATCACTCGCGGCGATAATTGTCAACGAAGACCAATTAATTCGTGGGTTTATCATGCCTTTCATGCTCCCTGGCGATGTCGAGAACATATTCTGCTCCATTGAAAACGATCGAGGACCGGTGGAAGATTCCAGTGCCACGCCACTGTTTGACTGGTCGGTGAAGCACACCTGGGCACGCCAGATCTCTTGAGGTGTAGCTGATCTGCATAGTATTTCGGCCTACAACGGAGATCTAAAGCTGCAAAATATTCTCCTTACACCGACAGGGGAAGCAAAACTCATTGACTTTCTGCCCATGGGAATCTCTGATCATTTCGTGGCACCTGAACTACTGGAAGCGAGCAAAAATTCTCACTGTGTGGCACTCGACTCTTTGTTCACGGGGCCCGCAGATGTATATTCCCTTGGTCTCGTGCTGTGGGCGATTGCAGAAGAAAAGTACAGGGTGGAGCGCCCTCCTGTGTGGCGGAATAGTCGGATACCGCTGTGGTACATAGAACTCGTTGAGCGCTGTGTAGTGTTGGACCCCGAGGCGAGACCGTCTATCCAGGAAATATGTTACTGTCTGGATCGGGAAACTTGACTGGGCAGGGTGCGCCTGTTGAGTAACTTTGTTTTTTAGTCGACCCACGTCTCTACACATGGTAGAGGCCATGCACCTATTGCATCTGCCACTCCAGCCTGGTACTGAGATAGTCCGACGGATTAACACAATATTACTGCTCCCCATGCGGTGACGTGTAAGTAGAGTTACCACTCAACTCAGTTCGGCACTTCTGAGATTAGTCATCAGATAGAGTGTGACGTTTCACTGCAACAGGCAGAATACTTACACACGAAATACATTTGTAATATAAAAAGTCTCGAAAACATGGCCGAGGATTGCACGTAACTTTAAACAAAATAGAGTAATTTCCTGGGTGCTTGTCAGCCTTCATTAATTCATTGCGGTGGCACCGCATGCCACTGGATATCAGAAGCTCCAGAACTTGCGACAAGTCCTGATGTAGGTACCGTGACGGGATCATTAGCCTGGGCTGCATATCATTATAAACCCTCCCTCGCTATGAGTCCTCGGCGCCAGGTTTTTCATTCACTCTGTACTACCTCAATTCGACCGCCGGCAAGACGACACTCTGTGACACTCAGTTGGAAGACCTTTCATGAGCCTGTGTTGTTGATCAGTCAACAGTGCCAATGTCTGAAGGGGGATCTTCTCTATGTGACTCGTATGATATATCGATGCTTCAAATAGAATCGCGAACTTGACGCGCGTATATGGCGCATCTTTGATGCTGTAGTCGTCCTTACATTCTTTAATTCATAATCTGCATTGTTACGGGCGTCGAATGGATACGCAGTTGGTCATGAAACTTCCGAGCTACCCATGGTACCTACAGGGTGGAGGGGATGTCTGCGCGCGTTTCAAGTTCAAAACCGCCACGAGATTGATCCGCCTATGGGACCTTCAAATTGACCAATGACCTTCAAGGTTGCCTTGACTGTCCGATAGCTTAAAATTCCTGCCACTTCTGCTCGGGAAATAGACTCGGAGTGGCTTTCGCCTTGCTCGTTATAAATTGGTGAATCGGCATCCCTTCTGGCAGAGTCGTCAGGAACTTGAAACTTGAGAGTTAAACTAGGCTATGAGCCCCGGTCTGAGACCGTATATACCGCCGGGTATGGCCGCTGTAACACCACGGGTTCGTAGTCCACTGTTTTGTTACTTGTGGAAAATGACCACCGAAGGTTTCCCTCGCCCTGTTGATCGGACTCATCGGAGATTCGAATTTAACTCTACCTGTAAGCACTCGATCACGCAACAGGATAAGCAACAGAGCCTGATAGCCGGCGGGCCGGTACGTGTTCAGGTCAATTCTGCGACACGAAAGCTAGGACAACGTCTGAAATAATTCCTTGATTAAGGCTTAAGGCGCTCAGGAGCTTTCCGTACGATGTCAGTGATACCCGACTCGACTCCAAGTCCGCTCATTTTGACTTCGAATAAACAGGTGAATTCTGCCTAAGTTTGTGGAATTCTCTGTGCACTGTTTGTTGCCTTCAAGTTCTTTGTCCCATCTCGGTCCGACAACCCAAGCCTGAGGTATGCTTAGGATAAGTCCTTCTTATATCATGTTCTACTCTTGTGACCCATCACACTGATGGCATCGAATTGACATCGACAGAGTGCGTCCGTGGCAATTGAGGACTCGAATCACAGGAAGAAACCCGTCTATCATTCGACCTTCAAGCCTAGTCCCCACGTCACTAACCTGAGTGTCGGCCTAACGGCTTCTGACGCATAGATGCACACCCATATAACCCATGCTCAGTAGCGGAAGTTCCCTTTCCCTGAGTCTCTTCTCAACCAAACCCGCCTCATATATCTATCTGGCTTCGCCAGCTATCACACTCTTTTTTTTTATATTTCTCTGCTACGAAGTTTCTCCGCGCTAGTCGCTATCTTCATTACTTTTGACTTGACACGTTGTGGGCCGGGGCATAGCCATATGTCTACGACACCACCATTCGGTTTCGGATCCCTTTCTCCGGGCATCGCAGAGATAACCTTGCCGCCTGGCATGACCCTGGCGCAGTATGAGTCGCTACAGGGCTCGCTCGGTAGGTTTCTTGTGCTCTCCTTGCAATCTAGTAATTTGGCCAACGCAACCATTTTCGCGCGCAGTTACGACTGCCATTGCAGTCGCCATCGCATTCGGAATTCTGATATGTGATTAGTAAGTATTTCTTATCTCTCAAATTAAAAAACACCGTGGATTGATGTGCATAGCGTTCATCTATCTTCCAAAGAAATTGAACTGTATCAGACGTCAAGCAAGGCCGTTTGGCGCAGTCCAGCAACCTGGGCGTGGGTGCATTTTATGCTCAGCGTAGCTCATATTGAATGAGATCGCAGTTTTGTGCTCTTGCGATACTCGGGCATACTCGCCATGTTTCCTTCTCTGTTTTTGGCATCGATCCAGAACAAGCATTGCCACGCCGCTGTTATGTCAAGTCAGGTTGGCGGTGTGTTGGTGGTCGCGTCCTCTGGCGTCATCTTTTCCTTCCGTGTATTTTCTATGTGGTCCGGGAACAGAGCGGTATATGCCGTTGTAGGATTTATGTATGTGTCGATGGTCGGATGTTGGGTAAGATATTCAATTGAATTTCCCAATACAGTATGTTCACACTCTATTTCAACCAGTGTGCTGTTGTTTCGCAGTATGAAATTGTTACTCCAACTACCTTTGGAGCTAGCTGCCATATACGCCCCACCGTGCCCTGGGCTCCGATCGGATACGCATTGTCAGTAGCATTTGACACGGTGGTCATGCTGCTCGCTGTCTTCAAGCTCAAGAGCCACTGTGCCTCGTCATCCGCTGTAGGATACGCTATCCACCGCGACGGCTTGGTCTACTTTTTCATCACGGCACTTACGAACATCATTGTCCTCGTCATCCAGGCCTTGGGACCAAGCTTCGACCTCATCAAACCCACCGCGGCGCCGATTTCAACATTAATCACAGCAACGATGGGGGCACGCGTGTATCTGAACCTTAAATTGCTCAGTGAACATACCGAACAGGATTTACCCTTTGCTTCGACGAGGAGCGGCGACCGGGGCGTTGGAACATATGCTAAGCCGATGACTCCGCGACGTTCCGCCAGTGGAGCCACTAACCCGCTGGCTGAATTTCCTATCAACATCCTATCGCTGGGTGTAGTCAAGTCCGATACACCATTTGCGTCGTATGATTGCGACACACCCAGAATAACGACACACGTCCAATGGCCGGTTTTCACACGAGAGACGACAGTTACTGTGGGGTGAGTACCCCATGTTTTTTGATACGGATACTTTCAACGCTCTCCTTCAATCTTTACTGTTAATATGTGACTGACGGACACGGTCTCTACCGGGATGGACAATGTTGGCATATCGCTATCACTTTTTTTATCCATTGTAATATTTGAAAATACTGGGTACCGATTCACTGTAGAGCTACCAAGTCGGACAGACAGATGCTTATTCGTTTTATAATTAAATACGACCAGGGACTGAGCCTGCAGCCTGACCGTGCAGGGTACAGTGTTGTAGGCTCTGTAAGGCCAGCATAAGTGGATACCCTACACTCAAGCAGCAAACTCACAAAGAAGGATCCAAATTCAGATAAGAACTACCTACAGGGCAGTGTACACACTTGTCAAAGGGGGATCCAAGAGGAAGACTTTGCCAGATCTGGGATAGAACTCAACTTGATGCAGGTAAACTCAAGCAAATATTGGTGGTGACTGGCAATGAAGTGATGTATTACTTGTGAGGCTACCTAAAATATTATTTACAAGAATAGATGGGGAAATCCAGGGGTTTGGAACAACATGAGATCTGGGCGGAAAAGTCATGCCATTACAAAACAAGCTAAAATCACAAGTTTACAACAATTATTCTGAACCTTGCCTCTTGATCCTTCCTCTACAAAATTAGGGACAAGTAAGTATGGCACAGCATATTAGTTGAGGCCAAGTCCTGCTGACCTCACCCCCTCCAACCTCACCCTTGACCATGGACCCAGCCTCAACATCAGTTGTGAGCTCGGCTGGCTTCTCTGAATCAAGGTTTGGTCCTTGACATGTGTGTCAGGGGAACACCATTCACTCCCATTCACTTTCACTCGCTTTGCATTGACTTGCATCCATCTTCACTCACATTTGTCCCCTGCTGCCCAAGCTGATTTTCAAGCAAACTGGTAGTCGCCCCTGCCTTGTGTGCTGCTGCCTCTGGGCCTCCTGCACCTTCAGTGTGTTCTGGATTGTGTTCTATTTCCCTTGCTTTTCCAATCACTTCCAATACTGTTCCTTGCTTATCTATTTGCTCCCTGTTCTTTCCATTTGATTGCTTATATCATTTGGGGTTTGGTGGTTAGGGCAGCATGCCTGCAGAATATAGTCATAGTAAACTGGCAAGGGGGTTCCTTAGAGTTTTCTCTTTGGATCCCCTTTGCCAGGTATTTATGTGTCATGTATATAGTTCCCTATCTGGCTTTGGATCCCCCTTTGCCAGTTCATCATTGAGTGTTGAGCATGTGCCTAGGTTGTCCTTATAATAAGCCCATAATATATGCAGGTGTCAATCACTGCCTGTCAGGTGAACCCCTTCCTGTTTCTGCTTCCAGTTTGTAACTGGGTCTCTGACACACCTCTGGATTCAATCTCTGAGTTCATGGTCAAATATGGAGGCAGCTGCAGAGAATTTATAGGGGTCAGGATATGGCCCTTCAAGGGAGTTGTATTCCCACTTTATGATTCACTATTGAACAATGGTTTTTTCTCTTACTCATGTGCACTCCCAGTGTTGCCCATGAACAATGCACATGAATGAACAGAACCTTGTGCCACACAGTACTCATATCCAGACAAGAGTAGCACCTGATATACTTACAGGGTACTGTCAGGGGAACCCCCTTCTGAAGCCATTCCTGAGCTTGGCCACAGTTCCAGCCAGAGAACATCCTGAGCTGTCAGGCCATCCTTACATCTATCTCAATCCTGTGGCTGAGTTCTTGAGTCTTCAGCTTTGGAAGCCGAGTGGCATCAGGGTACACATCATGGGGAGGTCAGGTTGATGTCATTTGTGAAGTGGGCACTCCTGGCTGTGCATGGGGGCACAATGCATATAAGTAGCTTGCTAGTAGCAAGGATCCTCTCTTTGGATCCCTCTCTGCCAGGTAAGACCCTTATGTATGTACTTCAGATTTCCCCTTGTCAGTTGTGTGGTAGTGTGATCTCCACAGCTAGCCAGGGTCACCCTTACAGCAACATTGCTATAGAACCGTAACCTCTATATATATGCATGTGGCCTGTTAATACTATGAAGATTTACAGTTTGAAGGTCATATTTATTTATAATTGATGTGAAAATAAGAATTAATCAGGTCCCAGCAGTCCCTAGAAGATGAGAAGTGGCACCAAATAGCCTTCTTCTCCAAGAGCCTAAGCCCAGTCAAATGGAACTACAAGATCCATGACAAGGAGATGTTGGTGTGAACTGAGCAGAAAGCATCACTACTGGTGTCTAGACCACCTGAGGGACCTCCAGACCTTTGTCAATTAAATCCAGATCCCTGCTGCCAGTGAGCCTGGAATATACTATGGTTGACCACAGCCAGGGCCATTGCTTGGTACTTACCAGTGACCCTGCCCTGCACTTTCCTGACCCTGGATGCCACATACTATATGACCCACTTCACTTCCGACGCTGTTCTGAAAGTGGAAGTATAGAAGTGGAGTGGAGGTGACAAAGTAAGCAGAACTGGCGGGAGTGCTTCTGGAAGTGGGGTTGGAATTGGGAGCAGAGTCAGAACAGGACAGGGGTGTCCCCTGACACAGATGGTCCAGGGAGTCCAACAATCAAGGAGAGGAGTGGAGCAAAGGGTTGCATGATGGGGAGTGTAGAAGTGCTGAATCACTTAGCAACAACATAGTGGTGACAGGGTTATTACATGTACAATATGTATAATGGTACATGTGAGTGGCTATTTGAACACAGGAATGTTCTTGAAACCAACTGGAAAGTCCAAAATATGATAGCAGAAGCTGCAATGTATCTGAGTGCCAATGGGAAACTCATGTGGCCTCTCTGCATTGCATCCACAATGTACCATGCACAAACTGCCTGGTATCAAGCTTTGTGGACCCCTTTGCGATGACAGCGGTGTTCGCAGGCCGCCACAAACCTTCTTGGGACCAAGGAGGGACCCAGAATAAAAGTTCTGAAGGCGAGTTGAGAAACCAGCCATTGTTTTCCAGCCGTGAATCATTTCGAAACCCAGGCCCCGTAGCTGTGCAAAGGATATTAGCAGATTTCATCATCTTCCGACAATTCAAGGTAACCGCTACTAACCAGGTGCTTGACCTGCGAAAGTGTCTGCATTCCACACACGGATCGTATTGTCTTCAGAACCGGAGACGATGCGTTTGCCATCGTGCGAGAACGCCACCGACCTGACGCAGTAGGTGTGGCCTTCGAATGGTGCTGAAATGACCTCCCCAGTGTCTGCATCCCACACACGGATCGTCTTGTCACCAGACCCGGAGACGATGCGCTTGCCGTCGTTCGAGAAGGCCACTGACGTGACCCATTGGGTGTGGCCTTCGAATGGTGCCGAAATGACCTTCCCGGTTTCTGCATTCCACACACGAATCGTCTTGTCATAAGACCCGGAGACGATGCGCTTGCCATCGTGCGAGAACGCCACCGACGTGACGGAGCGGGTGTGGCCTTCAAATGGTGCTGAAATGACCTCCCTGGTGTCTGCATTCCACACACGGATCGTCTTGTCATAAGACCCGGAGACGATGCGCTTGCCGTCCTGCGAGAACGCCACCGACGAAATGCCGTTGGTGTGGCCTTCGAATGGTGCCGAAATGACCCTCCCGGTGTCTGCATTCCACACACGGATCGTGTAGTCATCCGACCCGGAGACAATGCGCTTGCCGTCGTGCGAGAACGCCACCGACCTGACGAAGTCGGTGTGGCCTTCCAATGGTGCTGAAATTACCTCCCCGGTGTCTGCATTCCACACACGGATCGTGTGGTCTAAAGACCCGGAGACGATGCGCTTGCCGTCGTGCGAGAACGCCACCGACGTGACGCAGTAGGTGTGGCCTTCCAATGGTGCTGAAATGACCTCCCCGGTGTCTGCATTCCACACACGGATTGTGTTGTCTTCAGACCCGGAGACGATGCGCTTGTCATCGTGCGAGAACGCCACCGACCTGACACAGTAGGTGTGGCCTTCGAATGGTGCTGAAATGACCTCCCCGGTGTCTGCATTCCACACACGGATCGTGTGGTCCAAAGACCCGGAGACGATGCACTTGCCGTCGTGCGAGAACGCCACCGACGTGACGAAGTCGGTGTGGCCTTCGAATGGTGCTGAAATGACCTCCCCTGTGTCTGCATTCCACACACGAATAGTCTTGTCTTCAGACCCAGAGACGATGCGCTTGCCGTCGTGCGAGAACGCCACCGACTTGATGCACTGGGTGTGGCCTTCCAATGGTGCTGAAATGACCTTCCCGGTGTCTGCATTCCACACACGGATCGTGTTATCATAAGACCCGGAGACGATGCGCTTGCCGTCGTGCAAGAACGCCACCGACATGACGCAGTGGGTGTGGCCCTCGAGTGGTGCTGAAATGACCTCCCCGGTTTCTGCATTCCACACACGGATCGTGTGGTCCAAAGACCCGGAGACGATACGCTTGCCATCGTGTGAGAACGACACCGACATGACGCAGTGAGTGTGGCCTTCAAGTGGTGCTGAAATGACCTCCCCGGTGTCTGCATTCCACACACGGATCGTGTTGTCTTCAGACCCGGAGACGATGCGCTTGCCGTCATGCGAGAACGCCACCGACGTGACGCAGTCGGTGTGGCCTTCGAATGGTGCCGAAATGGTCTCCCCGGTTTCTGCATTCCACACACGAATGGTCTTGTCTTCAGACCCGGAGACGATGCGCTTGCCGTCGGGCGAGAAGGCCACTGACGTGACACAGCGGGTGTGTCCTTCGAGTGGTGCTGAGATTACCTCCCCTGTGTCTGCATTCCACACACGGATTGTCTGGTCTCCAGACCCGGAGACGATGCGCTTGCCCTCATGCGAGAACGCCACCGACGTAACGCTGCCGGTGTGGCCTACCAGAACGATTTGAATAGGTAGCCACGTCGTCGCTTTCCCGGTCTCAATGCGGAGTAGTCGTGGAAATCGTGGGAGGTAGGTATTCGATAGTTTCGACCTTTCAGGTGCAAACGGGAGTGCCGACAAATAGAGATGGGGAGCACTTTGAGAGATTACACTCCCAAACGCACGTGCAAAATTCCGCGCATCCGTAACGAATGCTGTAATGTCATTATCCTGAAGTTCATTAGACTCACGTCGGAGCTCATACAACTTGGGCACTCACCTGACTCCAGTCCATTATTGACGAGAGCGCTGCTGATGCATCGGGGACCTTCTTGATCAAACTCAAAACTTCAAGCCAGTAGAGTAGCTTAGTCTCGAAGAACTCCCTGATCTTTGCACCCATACCCGGCGTAAAGGTGGTGGCGCGAACATGGTCCGCCCAAAAACGGCAAGAGTAGGAAAGTTGGGAGGATATATACCTCTTGGTCCGTGTCGCCAAGTCGACGACATCGTCGTTGCGCAGATGTGAAGTTTCAAGCTGACAAATGTTAAAACAAAGTTCATCCTTCATCACGCGCAAGGATGAGAGCGCAAGGCCTTCATGGTGTGAAGATGTATCGATGTGGTATGGTCCACTCCGGTCGCGAGCTGTCAAGAAGTCACGAACAGACGTGTGCAGCAGGCTGATTGGGTCAGATTCTTGAGTGGGAAGGCTCAACAGAGCGCCCATAGGTTTAACTATATCATGAACCTCGGTACCCGACTCATCTTCATTGCACAGCTTCTGCAGGGCAGACATCGAGAGCGGTTCTCTGGCAGCCAGCATGCAGCCCATCACCAAGCGAAAGCGATAGTTGACATCGTCCGTCAAGTCATTGCCATCCCCGAATATCTGCGTGAGGATACCGAGATACAGGTTATCCATCCCACGGAGGTTCTTCACTAAAACCTCCTCCAGTTGCTTAACAGGATTGTGACCACGCTTCCCATCTCCTTTGATAAATCGACAAGCAGTGGACGCCCATTGAAAGTGACCTTCAGATTTCTCGCCTAATAATCGACACCAGCCATTGTCCGGCCATTTGTGCTCGAGGGCCGTAATTGGACGTAACTGGGCTTCCACAAAGCGGGTGACGGCATCTATAGGGTTCGGGTCAATACCCTTTAAGGACCTGGATAGGACGTGCGTCTTCCCCAGAAGGGCGTCCAGGATGTCATCTTCGGCGCGGGAAGTGATAAGAAGACGAAAATTAGACGGCAGTTGTGCTGCTTCCTTGCCCAGGACAGACAAGAGGGCCTTGCGAGATTCCATGTCTCCGCTCTCATCCAATGCATCAATAACGATCACGCTCGGTCCAACGGCCGTTAGGTCCTTGGAGGGGTCCAGAATGAACTTTTGGAACTGCTCACGAGGTACGCCTGTGGTCCGAAGTGATCTATGCTCCCCGACCACTTTCAGCAACGATGCTTTTCGTTCTGGATCCAGATCAGCCAGATCACGAGCAATCGTGCTAAAGACATTATCGGGGGATCGCTGTGCCTGAAGAGCCCGGTCAAAAAAGTACGACGACCCGAGACGCTTGATATTACTAAATCGTTTAGCGACCTCGTGGGCGATGGCAGACTTGCCGGCACCCGCCACATCGTTCAAGAAAAATATGCGTGGGGTGTCCTCGCTCTCCTGATTGACCCACTCCCAGATCTCCGCAAGAACTGTCTCCCGAGTATCCCGAAGACATCCTTTTTCAGAATTGAACGTAGCACCGTCTGCGTAGGGCATGTCGCCCAGCAGAACTCCCCTAGCTGGTTGCAAGGTGTATTAGACTCGGGAAAGGCCTCAAACCAGAAAACTCACAGATGTCGCCGACGACATTCAGAACACGTAGGACAGCAATATCAACATGTTGTACAGTGGTTTCAACACGTTGTACAGTGATTTCAGTATGAATCACGGCATGTTGTTGTAACTCCGACTTGAGTTTGTTGAAAGATTCCTGGTATTGATTGACCTTGCTGTCGACATCCGACACTAGATTTTTCGCGGTTCTTTTCCCTGAATAATGATTATCAGCTATGGCCCACTGACAGTGAGTCCAACATACAGAAACCCTCTGTTTTTGCATAGGCGCGGACAAAGTAGCTGCACTCTAACGTCTGTTGCGCCAAGGCTAAGATAATTGGCTTCTGCGATTCAATTTTCTTCAACGGCTCTGCTAGATGGACGAATGCATAGGTGTCTCCAATAATTTTCGCCAGATCATGGATGCTATCATCCCGGTCCATCTGAGCAATGATCGTCTAAACAGAGTCAAACCCAGACGTCAGCTATATCTATCCGGTTGGTGTATGTCATAGATGTACCTGGTGTGCAAGATCCAGGATGGACCATGCCGCTTTGGCATAAGGATGGACCTAGAATCAAAGCACACCGTGTGAACGAGATGACCTGGGGGACGACCAACCTAACTATACCTCTGAGGCCTTACCAACAATATCGGTAAACAGCCTGATATTGTTCAGGAGGGGAGCCCAAGTGGCCGATACTGTATCGAGGGTATTGAGAGTTGAAGTGGCGGCATCGGCCCCAGCCCCTGCAATTAGGGACGGCACCGGGTTCATATTCTCGACCTCTTTCGTTCCGCTGACTGCTTCGCTCAACTGGACCTCCTGCGCCTCGTCGGACGTCGCGAAAGACGAAATGGTGAACTCTAGGACAGTCTGAACCTCATGCATCTTCCCTGCCTTATCTGATTTTTGCAGTTTGCGAGCAACGGCCACTGTGTTCGATGATTACACGTGCATTCCGTCAATGAGCGAAAAGGACTGACCTTCAGTTGCTCCTTCTGCAAGCAGCAACTCAATCCTTTCCTTCATACCGCCTATGTAGTCATCACGTCCGATGGTATGACTCCCATATACTTCAATTTCCAACACAGAAGACAAATTCAAGTGGTAGCTATGTATGGATTTAAGATCATATTGAGACAATAACACTGGAATTAAACGCACAAATAGAATGGCTCATTCCACCATGCAGTATTGCCTCTCGCAGCTGACGCAGTCTTCTGGGTGTCCTTACCGACGAAGAGTTTCACGAAGCAGTGACTAGGACGCTTGCCGAACAGTGTGACATTGGGAAGATGAGTGCATTTCAAGTCTGTTGTCGATCGCCAAGAGTCAGTATGCAATAGACAGCGCAAACGAAAGTGTCTTTCCAACAACTTTGATTCCTGCAGGAATGCTTCGCGGTGGTGAGTGAACAGTTGACTCACTAGAGAAGTGATCGTGGACTTACGGTGCTGTCACGGTGCCCTCAACGCTGTCCTCAAAGTTGCCCTTAACGTTGTCCATAGTAAGCAGCGTTCAAGGTATGTGGTAGATGGAAAAGGCCGACGAGATGCACCGCATCATATGGGTCTGGACCGTATGTCGAATTACAGCTCCGACTCGTGTTCTCGGCGTCCAGTTGAAGTGCGCCTCGATCGTCGCGTGGCTTCCTAGGTACGCGGTCGTCTTCGTAAGTACAGCTGGACCGTGTCTGGGAGGCGACCGGGCTGCATATCATGCAGTGAGTGAGCTCCGTGTACGGCCTGGGCAAGTTTCATGGTTCCGTTGTCGCGCTGCAAAGAGGTCCAGGGTTTCACCCACGGGTCTATCCCGCCCTTATACAGGTGATGTCCGTGGCACGTTCACACCTGCAGCTTTGTTGACTTGTTCCCATTCCAAAGCAGTCCGCTACCAGATCTGCAAACGCGATCCTTGTCCCTCTAATCCGTCTCCCCTCCCAACTTTTCAAGCTTGCCTAGACTCTCCAGTGCCCCACGTCGCGTTTCAGCTGTCCTCCCTCAGCGGACAGCGACTGTATAGTCTTCAGAGACTCCTTCTCCAAATCCGGTCAAGCCCCAAGATGTCCATGGCCTTCCACTTCCGAATCATCCAGTCACAATCCGCCGAAATGGCTCACCCTCCGCTCCCCGCCATCGTGTCCCTCTATGTGACCCCATAAGCCCGCTGTCTTTACAGGCGTTTCACCTGGCCCATCGGCCAAAAGCCAACTCCAACCGCTTCCAAGCCCCATAGCCGGCACAAGCCCCAAGCCTCCAAACACTACAACACCGCCTGGTGCAAGCCTCACAAAACATAGTGCCACCCTCCTAATATGTAGCTCCAGAAAGCCCTCGCCCAATCAAATGAAATTATTATTTTTTATGCGCAGCCGGGTCGCATGCCGGAGATTGCGACACGGCTCCAATGTCTCCAGTATCGCACCACGTCCACCGGTCCCTTGGTCGTCAAATGGTGCACCGGGACGCATCAGTGTAAAGCTTTTCGCCGGTTCGTCCCCCACCTTCATGTGCGCCAACGAGCAGGATGTCGACTACATCCCGCCACCCCAGACAACCGTCACACCACCACAATTACCATGTCCTCCGCGGAGACGTCCTGGGAGAGCAATGGTGACATGGGTCTCGAGCCGCTGACAGAAGTCATAGACGGCGGCCAACTCGCCGAGTTACCTCCGCTCGTCTCTTAGTCCTGCGCTAAATTCCTCCTCACAGTCCCAAGCTGCCCTCGACCAGCCCATGCGCGAACAAGTCAACCGACTGACCGATCTCAGAAGGCTGTTTGAACTGACCTAGCCGCAGCTCCAGGCACGCCAGGCCGAGCTGCGTCTCGTGCATGCGACGGTGGAGTAGGAACGCGCTGCTGCACACGAGAATAAGCTCCACATCGATCGTCAGCGTCTCAACATCGCGACCCGATTTCTAACTGCCAGACATCTGCCTGAACAAGCCTGAGGACACTGCGAAAAGCATTGACCTTTCTGTGAATTGTGAGTTCAACACTGGATATTACAGATTATTGCAATATATCGGGGTACAAGCAGAAATAATATTTCAAGATTCAGCACCGCAAGTCCCCTGGATCGTTCTCCTGGAGGGCTCAGCGCTCTACGCATAAATCATGCGAAGGACTCTGGTCGGAAATGTTCCACTACTACGACATGGATCCATCCGCAAGTGAATGCAAGCCACTGAGCATATGATTAAAATTTGGACTGCTTTCACACTTACAGGCAGTTAGGAATGTCCGAATGATCCTACAGACAATAAGAACTAAAACAGAGTCTCATATCATGCAGCCTCCCACTCTGGGCTGTTCTCAACGCTCATTTACCCTTCCAGTCCCGGAAGTTGACAACCCTCCCAAATGTTCGTTCCCCAAATTCCAGATCCAAGACACAGAAGCTGCACCACATGGGAGTGGTCGATAAATAGGTTCACGTCGACCCCGTGATATAATGGCACTCTCAGGGCTTGGCATCTATATATCCTTACGAACCAGTACGCCAGGCTCTCGTGTTCTCCGTGATATCCTCACTCCCGATCATGACCATCTCGGCACCTTCATCTAGTAGGGTTTTGGCTGCATCGATCAGCCCATCTGGCACATTGGACGTCCCTGCACTTTATAAATCCGCCACACTAACATGGCCGCCTGCGCCCCATTAAATTCCCTACTCTGGTCTAGCTTTTACACCCAGCCGCTGTTGTGCCGTCAATGCACGAAGGGAAAGGTTAGATAAATAGCTGAACGCCACTGAGGCTCCTAAACGAATCGACTCGGCTCGACCACTTACTCTCATCGTTATCACGCGAGTAACTGACGGAAGCTGCTACCTTATGCCTGAAGCTGGCTGGTGAATAATCGGATAACCAGGTTTGTCATGTCTGTTGCCAAGGTTACTTGTATATATAGTGTGGGTCAGATTCACGATATATTTGTATTACGGTAGGTCATGTTCACCATATATTTGCATATAGACGGTAGGCTGATACTGATCTCGGATGGCTCTCACTCCGCAACCACCACCTATGAACTTAGACCCTCCTGAATCCCCTTCCTCTGATACCATAAATGATATGCTCAATAGACTACATGATCTCATACATAGCATTGCCCTTCCTAAAACAAAAGGCACAAAACATGCTCAATTCCAATTGACACACTACACAACGCATGCAACCTCATCTCCTCAGCCTGCACCACCTTCAGGAACTCACATCTCGACCCTCAAATATCCATCATCTGTGAAAAGCTCGAATCCATGTCAGCCCACATAGGCCTTGCTGCTCCAACCAGAAATCTTCGCTCTTATGCCTCTGTACTCACCGATAACTTGCCGCGCACACCCTCCAAACCCACTCCACCCCGTCGCGACACTAAGCTTGACCTTACACTCTCCCAAGCCAATCATCAGGCCCAGTGGAAATCGGCTCGAATTAGGGCTGCGCGTAGCTGTAAATACCGGTATTGAAATAGAAAGTCGGGGTTAAATCTGCAGGTACCTGTGACGCACCGATGCATGAAAATACTTTTTTACAAAACTCAGTTGCTTCCGGTTCAGCACCGCCACCAACCGATACCGGAATGCCTTCGCCCTATTTTGCATGAAGAGATAGCTCTAATCTAGTTTACAAAACCTAGCTGCTTCCGGTTCAGATCCGCCACCAACCGATACCGGTACATCTGCTTGACAGCTTTGCTCAACTTTTTCTGGACCTACTCGCATCTCGTTGTTACTCCATTTCCCATATCTGCGCGCGCAATCACATCTGCATTCTGCCATTTTAACCCGATTTCCAGTTGCTGCGCGTTCACGTCAACGCACGATTTTCCATTTCCATGATTTCGGGTGCGAGTTTTTCGTTTTTCGTTTTCTGCAGACGCACATAATCTTTTTATTTTTCTACGCACAGACACACGACGTGTCGCCGGCGCTATTTTTTCTTCAGGTTTTTCGACATTCGCTCTCTCCACCTTCCACGCACACCCGAGCGTGTTTTATTCGTAAGTCGACCTACGGCTCGACTAACGATTTATTGGACTTACTACGCTATTCTTAAGAGTTAGGAAGGGAGAGGCGTGCGGGGAGGGTTCAGGACCCGCGAAGGGTGCTCCGGATGTAGCGTAGCTCGACTACGCAGATACGCATCGGGTCCTGAACGTGGCAGCTGCTCTTCACCAGGCCACGTTCCTGTACCGACTGGAAGACGTCTCCCAAGGGGTCCCGTGTTTCAGTTCACGCCGGTACGTGCGACTCGACGTGCTGGGGGCGCGTGCACGGTTGGTCTCGGCGTGGGAGGAGGACATGCGATGAGTCTGTCTCTCTGACCATGGTGGTGCACGTCGAGTACTCGGGTGCGTGCGGATGCGATGCGCGACCGGCGTAGCGCCTGAGGGAATCCTGGAACCCATCGGGAGGGCTTCCAGGGTCGGATGCACATCTCCCATTGCACATTTGAGTCGTTGCCGCTTTTCCGGCCTGAGTGGGAGGCTGGACGCGCGATCGGCGGTTGTGGTGGCGTCGGCGATGGGCGTGCGATGTGCTTGCTATGAGCGACTTCTGGGGCATCGCTGTCCATCCCCCCATAGCGCTTTGAGGCGCGTAGACGGGGGAGACGGGGCCGGTACCACATCGGCCCTATCCCTGTCTTCCTCTTCAACACGCATCCTTGGCGGCGCCTTCGTGTTGTCAGCCCCGCGTGTGCGACGTGGGCATTTTCGGTCCGTATTAGCCATGAGAATACGCGCGGGCGCGGACTGCGGAGGGCAAGAAGCGAGGCGGTTAAGGAGGTGCCACCGATCCGTGAGGATGGCTTCGTCTCTCCTTGGCCCCACACCGCTGCTGTTGCTCCCGCTTGTCTGACGGTGTCTCCGTTCCTTGCCGCAGGCCTGTGCACCAAACCACCGTCCATCCGGACCGTGCCTTCGGCTTGCGTACGTCGCGTCCGTCGCTGGGTTCCGTCATGGGTCACACGAGCGTGTATGTGTTCCCTGTCCGTCTCACTGCTTCGCGCTCTTCTCCGAGTCGTAGGCGGCGCTGCGGGTAGACACGAACGCGCGTGGGGGATCTGCGCGCTGGGAATCGCCTACATGGGGTCGGACGCTGCGGCGGGGGGCGTCGATAACGAGCGTAGGACATGACACGTCACCCACAACGTCAGGGGTGCAGCTGTCCGACTCCTGCAGCCCTCACCGCTTGTTGTAGTGTCGATCCGCGTCCCTGAACGTGCCTGCTCCACTCGACTCATCTAACGGTTTGCTGCAGATCGTCGGTATGGCTACACAACAACTCTTGGTGGAATCACGCAACACTGCTTTCCTTGCAGTCGAATATCAACTCCAAACATTGGGGTAAGTGGTGATATATATGACTTCTCCAGAATCTGTCAACCCACACGCATATACACAGCAAATCTTATGCCCTACTCTTGGCTCGAATCCCCTCCCATGCCAGCACCATCTCCCACGCCGCTTCGCTGGATAACGAAGGCCAGCTAACCGCCACTACAAGCCGAAACGAACTATACAGCAAAGACAATGATGATGCAACGCATTACCCCAGCAAAACATCCAATTCACCGCAGTAAGGAGTATTCATTCATCTACTAAGCATAACGATTATTTGACATTTTCGGCTGCTCAGGAACTTGTTCTCTATTAACTATTGCCTTGCCAATCAGGAAGCGAAGGGCAGGTCAACGAGGGGTGGCGTCAAAGAAGCATTCACGAAGCCCTGAGAAGTAGAGAAGGAGGTGAGTTAAAAGCCTTATTCTGTTATGCCAGTGTCTCATCTAGGTACAGTTCTACAGTGAACTCAGCAAAACGAACAAGTCACGCAAGATATCGCCCATCAAACACTCACTTCGCATTAAATTGGTGTGTATATCTCTCATTTTATTGTGTTGCTTTCTCATTTGTTTCAGTCTTTTCTTTCTAGCCATTGGACGTGGTACGGGTGGACGCAGAGCGGAGGGATCGGTTCCGGGACGCGCGGTGCAGGCGGATGCAGAGCGGAGGGATCGGTGCTGGGGCGCGGGGTACAGGTGGAGGGCCGGGAATCGGTTCTGGGGCACGCGGTGCAGGTGGACGCAGAGCATGGAGGGATCGGTTGTGTACATGTACCAGCGGTTGTACACATACGGCAATACAGAAAAAATCGGGTTTATTCTGCTATCTACCGGGGAGAACATCGCTACACATCTCACAGCGACTCTGCGCATCTCTCAGCCGAACAAAATATCGGTTATAGTTCCATTTCTCGGTTTGTGGCGGTTCTCACATGTAGCGCTTATTTTACAGATATTTACAGCTACGCGCAGCCCTAATTCGAGCCGATTTCCACTGGGCATCAGGAGCCAGTTTTTGCTGGTCTTTCAAACTCAGACCTGAAGGACAGGATTAACAAGGCGCTCAGTGATGCAGGATGTTGGTGGGGAACTCACTGGTCATCCCCAGACCCCGACAGAAATGTTAGAGAAGAAGACTGCATGGTTCATATCAGAGCCATTGGTCGCCACAGAAGTGGAGACATTTGGATCTCTACCTGCTCTGAGGATGAATGCAACAACCTCATTGAGACTTCTCGCCAATGGCTCCCCAAGTTGTCTGTCAACCTCTCCATTGCCCCCAGGGTCTTTTTTTTTTTTCTCATCATTTTATTGACGGCAGGCTATGCCTATGATGGTCATTACACGCATTGTATCTACCTTGGTGATGCTCTCATTTTCCTGTGTGTGTATTATTCTGCCTGTGTAAGTACTCAACCGCAAAGTGGCAAGCATGACAAGTACGATCCAGGTGTCAAGATCTAAGGGGCCTCAGGTCCATTGTTGATAGTCAAGCAGGGGCCAGTTGTTGGTGATGTGAGTGTTGTGATGTTTGACGATCCATCACAAGACAGTGACAACATCGCCACCCTGTTGGACCAAAACGAGCATATCATCACGCACCCCTCCATGCTCCAGCATGCCAAGTTCATATCTCGCTCTCCTCAACAAAATGCGAAAATGCACTCCTCCCTGATCCTATATCTCAGTGATCTCGACACTGTTAACAATTGCATCAAGCAGCATGTTGTGTTTCAAGGATGCCTCCACTCAACCATGTGATTCACATGCTACCCCCCACAATGCTTCAACTGTTATCACTTCGGTCACATTGCACACTCCTGTAAAGACAAGACAAAATGTGGCCTATGCTCTGGACCACATTTCACACATGACTGCAAATGCACCAATGTGAACAACTGCAGTGAGGTGGTCACATGCCAACACATTGTCTGGAAATGTTCCCTCTGTAATGGCCCCCATTCGGCAACCGACCACAAATGCCCTGCATGTAAACATATCCTTGAGTGTTATCTTCAGCAGACTGCTACCATAGGTGGCCTCTACCATGAATAATAGATGTCAACTAATCTGCTTCCTCCCTTGCATACCACCTCTTAGTTGTGGCACTGCAGAGGGGAAGCTATTACTAGCTTACCCTGGGATCTCATTTTTATCCCTCTTGACCTCATAAAATGCACAGCCCTTGCTCTCCCTCCTGTAGTCTTACTGTGATGTCCTCCCTTCATTAAAGTAGCTTGCCACATACCTACATGTAGTTTACAGTGCACCATAAGTGACATGTGCTTCAAGCACTCTAATTGATTTTCTCTCTCTCTCTCTCTCTCTGAGATACTGATCTCATCGAATCTATGTGTTCTCTTGGATGAGATCAACAGAATGCCTAGGTGCAAGTGCTGTTAAAACTCAACTGATATTCCGGTCCTGATGTTTAGGTGCCAGTTGACAGGTCAACATATCAGTAAAATATATACTGCTGAGCGCCTCACGGCGCCTGAATCCTGATGCCACAGGGTTTGAGTCGGTTTGAGTCGAGGTGATGTCAAAGTTCTAGTTCCCAATGCCAGACGATTCCCCCGCTTGGAGTCCCTGCCCAGGATTGTCGACGGATTGCCACGCAGGGAATTCGCATGCCAGCAGCTTCTCGTACTTCGATGCCATTGAAATAGGGTTCCGTTGGAAGTACTGACGACAAGCTTCTATGTTGGCATCAGTGAGCGCTATATCATGACATGATCTGAGTCATACATCAGTCCGTGTAGCCACCGCTTACAGTAAAATTCTTGTCGACTGTATTTTGGGTCTTCGGCAGATACGCCTCACTTGGTGACTACAATCCTTGCTTGCAGGTACAAACCAGGGTCGGTGTCGGTTTGTATGCAATTCATTCATTCGCATGGCCGAGCAATTGCTCTTCGATTGCGTCCTACAGATATGTTCGCTCATCGATCATCACTGAAACTTTTTTGGGATTCAAAATTGCTTCCGGGTTGCCTACTAGTACATAGATCCGCAAATGCGAACTAGGCAGACGTACCTTCTTAACGTGACTATAAGCGTTCCGCGTATTCTTGTTCTTCACTCTACTTTCTCTGTCGGCCGCTTGTTTACATGAGAACGCATGTCGACGTCACCCACCCTTGATCTGCCATTGATATTATTGGAGGCGCTTTATATCGGTCGCTATGTAACAGGTGCGTGGCATGGTCACGGAAATTTGTGCAGTCACGCCGAGCCTGAGCGAGCAGTATTGTAGCTTCAGTATATATTGTCCTACTCTTGGAACACCTGGCCTCTTTACCTCAGGTTGGTAAGGCTCTTAATATTAACTTCAATCTATGAACTCGTTCGCAGGAGATCGAGTTTATTTGGAGACAGAAGACACCCAGAAGCGGTTTACCGCGATTTTTTTTCCTCTTGTATCGCTATTCCGCGGTCGCTGGTCTTACCATTATCAATCATAGTAAGCGTCCATCTGGTGTGTGTACTAGTTCGGGACTGACATGGTGTAGTTATGTCGGGTATCTCACGTCCTTTGGAACTCAACGTAAGTTGGGCAGAAAATTTCACTCAGCATGTAGCTGACAATTCGACTCCCAGCCGTCCGTCTGTTCCCGAGACCCTCATTCAGAACTAATGTTGTACTCAATTCAGCTGTAAACAAGCCATGGCTGTGACAGCCGCTCTGTCTATCTTTTCAACAGGCATCGCGGATGCTCTCGTTATGCTACGAGTATCTGTTCTCTGGGGGCGCCAGCGTCTCATATTGGGTATTCTCCTTTTCTCGTTTTTCAGTACATTTTCGGCCGCAGCTATATCTCTCGTGATCGTTGCAACAAAACTTGTTGGTATGTTGAGTTACTTAATTGTCACGGCTCGCATGTGCTAAGGCTTACCGCAGCAAGCACCGAGGTCGTGCCATCTATGAGCATATGCCGCTTCCCCTTTGATGGCAGACGTCAAATATTGGTTGGAATATGGGTTCCGGGGGTGGGTTTCCAACCTGAGAATGCACCTTGAGTGGGTGGCAGGTGCCATCGATTGTCGCTGAAACTCTTCAGGTAGATGGTTTTTGACGCTCTGGTGTTGTCTTTGGCTGGCTGGAATGCATGCGCACGACCTCCGACCCAACAGACTGCCTTCACTGTGGCATTATATCGGGACGGTGTTGTTGTGTTTCTGGTCTGTACAGCAGTAAAGCGGAACTCGTAGGAGAAAACTAACATGTCATCCTAGATCCTGGCTGGTTTGTGAAAGAATTCGGCGAAATGGGAAATCATTGACATCATCCCCAGGCCTCCGCTCCGTTAGCTTGTTTTTCTCACTATTCGGCAGTAACTTTTATCTTCTGGAACTGGTAAGAAATCAGATAAAATACCCAGAGACCACACATAAACTCACAACTACTACTAGCGTATCATGGCCAATGTCAACGATCACGCTCAGCCGATTTATATTCCGTGTGCGCCGCCGCGAGAAGGGACTAGCCCTCCCCTCAAACAGCCCGGGCGACACCGCTGTCGCTGATGCCGATTCGGGATCGTGCAGCGTGCCGCAGGCCTCTTCTGTACCCCTTCAGGCGCGACATAACGCCTTAAGTTGAATTCGGAGGTAGCATATTCCCGAGGCGAAAAGTGAGTTAGAGAACTCACGGCGACAGAAAACGGTCAATGCTGAGGGGGGAAGTAGTGTAAAGCAATATAGTCAGTCGTAGCTCTGGGTCGATGTCAAGGAGCAAACTACCGTGCGTTCGTCAAACACAGCCCAAGAAACGCAACAAAAGCAAGGCGCTACAGAGGCAATGGTAGTACGGTATAGTCACGTTAGTCATGATATGTCCGAGGATCTTCGTTTACCTCACACGGGGCATTCGAGTTCAGACCCAGAAGCGACGCAAAGCATGTTCATATGACCATCAGGCGAGACCTGCATTGCACGGTGGAAGCAAACCGTGTACTTAGTAAGAAGTCCACTCCAATCTGTCATGAGCGGCAGCTGTAGCCTTTGTCAGCTGCGAAGCGACGATGAATCATACTATCGTCACCTGCCGCGAGAGAAGTTCACCCTGTTGAGCCACTGCGAGTCCCTTAGTGTTTGAGAATATGCTCAGTGCATTGTGGAATAGAAAATTAACAAGCGAAATGGGCCTTTCGCATGCCCCTCGAATGATTGGATCGGCAGAGCAGCCACAGATCCGAATTTGGATCATCGAACCGTCCGAACTCGAACATGTTGAGCTAATACAAGTTTAGCAACCTATATATACATGTCGCATCCAATGAGAACTTACAAAACAGAATCATCTGTCGCCGCGAGGGGCAAATGGGATTCACGGAGTCATCGTAAATGCGCGAGTGACGCGTATTGGGGTCTTCCACCTAACGCGTTCTGCTCTTGGCTTGATTTTAAATCAACAGTTGTACAACGCCGTTTCGTGCGCCTGTCAGAAAAAACATCGTCCTGGGTATACACATCAAATAAGCCAGGATGCACATAAACACCCACGTACATAGTCATGGGGTAATAAAACACATCGCTGTCACGTTATAAATGAGCGTGTGGATCATGGGTTATCTGTGTCGATGATGTGTAGGGTCATGCCTTGCATACCTACATTATATTTGATGTTAGCTTTGACTGAATTCATAGAACGATCTTGAAATTGAGAAGATTGAACGTCGTGCAACTGTAATAAAATACGTGATAGTGTTAGGTGACGATCGACTGACCGCAAACGAACATATAAAGGTCTTAAAATACATGCTCTAAACTGATGTGATAAGCAAAGCACGGATATACCGGCAGGAACACACTGTTGGAAAGTGACATTGCATATGAGGATTCTCGGAGCAGGTCAAAAGGATGTGTAGCTGATATAAGTATCAGCGTGGTACCCCCTTTTTTTTTTTTTTTTTTTTTTTTTTTTCTCATCATTTTATTCGACCTCAGGCGTTGCCTATGGTGGTCGTTGTACTGTTTCTACCTATAGCGTGCACGGGCCTTTCCCCTCACTCCCTGGGTCACCCAGCACCCTGCGCTCTCACGCTGGTGACTGCACTGACGACAGGTCCTTCCCCCCGCCGGCCCACCTCCCTTGGAGGTGTTTGTCACCCCGCGTCATTGGTGAGATAAGGTATTGGCTCTCTCCTTTCGTCGGTGTCGTGTGTATAGGTCTGGCCTTGTAAGTGCTCGGCCGCCGGAGCGGGCTGGCACGACAAAAAGGAGTGTCGCAGTCATAGGTAGAGGTCCGGGGGAGCATTGCCTGGTGGTGCTTGATGGTCTTGGGGAGCCGCCTGCGGGTTGTCCATCTCCGCCTCGCTGCGTCGATTCCAGCTTTTGTCGGTGCGCGAGTCCTGGTCTTAAGGGTTGGGTTTTATGGGCGTGGGTGTGGGGTAGTCATATGGTGTGCATGGGGCCGTTGTGGCCGGTGTTGCTCGTCGTATTGCCATGTATGCTCAGTCTGTCTATGGCAACTCCTATGATCTGCTCTGTGTAGGAGGAAGAGGGGTTACATCACCAAATAGTGATTGCAGCCTCTTGGTGGCCGCTACATACGCCAGCGTCGCCAGCATAGCTTTCTGACTGCCTAGCAGGTCTCGCAGTGACTTTGACCTGCGACCCAGTTTCCTTCTCAGGGCTATTCTCGCGTGCTCGTGAGCCCTGCAGTCGAATAAGTAGTGATGGATCGACTCCTCGGCCCCGGTGCAGGCCGGGCAGATAGGTGTCGGCGCCCTCTTGATACGGTAGAGGTGTTTGTTGAGCGGGATGTGTGTCGTGCGCAGCTGTGTGATGAGGCTGGTTTGTGCTCTCGTGAGTCCAGCTGTGTCCCTGGTGAAGGTTTTAGATGGGAGGCTGTCATCTATTGGTGCTAGGCGGGTGCGCCGCGATTTCGCTCTCCATAAGTCCCATACGTTTGATCTGAAATGTTGGCGCGCAGCGGTGACGCTGCGCGGTAGGGGCCCCTCACTAAGAAAGACTGGCAGCTCACTTGTCTGACTGCTACCATCCTTAGCTGCTTTCCTCGCCTCTGCATCTGCCTCCTCATTGCCACGCACATCGTCATGGCCCGAGATCCAGGTGATTTTTAGGCTGGTCTTTCGGTGTCTGGTCGGGGCCGCAACTCTGTTGGCTAGTTGGTGTGTGTGACTGAGGATTTGTTGGGCTGGCCGGGGCTTGACATATCCAAGGGATTGGATCACTGCTTGATTGTCCAGCAGGACTGTGGCCTTGCCAATGCCCCTTTCGCGCGACAGGAGTTCCAGTGCAAGGGCCACTCCCGCAGTTTCTGCCTCATATGTGGTGTGTTCGGTCAGTGGGCCCAGGTGGTACCTTAACGTCTTGGTGCGTCTATCTCCTCTGTACATGACCGCCGCCGCCCCCGCGATATCGTCAGCCCTTGACCCGTCCGTGTATACTTTCACGTCGGACTCGTCCGCTAGATTGGCCTCCTTTGATTCGTCCCTCGACTCTGCAATCTCGGTGGTGAAGAGGGGGGTTTGGTTGGGCATCTGTAGTGCTGGCGTAATCGTCTCGAAGTCGCCTGGTTTCAAGCTGAAGGTGTGCAGTAGGTGATGGATGGGTGAAGGGTGGCGGCGGACGAGTCTGTTGGCGCAGGTCTTGACAGGCTTGGCTAGCGGGTGGGTTGCGGGTAGTGTGACCATACGGGTGGCAGCCCTGTAGCAGACATAGAGCATAAGCAATTCGATCGGTAGTACATTGGCATGAACTTCTAGGATATCCGTCACTGTGGTCCTCATGCCGCCTGTGATGGCTATGGTCGCCATCCTTTGCACTGATGTCAGCCTGCGTGCCACCCCTACCGATCCAGTTGCTTTCTTCCTCCCCGTTTGTCGCTGAACTGGGGTGAACCAGACATCGGCTGCGTAGGTGAGCTTCGGTATTGCTACGGCTGTGTATAGCTGGCGCATATATTTGGCTTGTACACCTGTGGAGGGCTTAGAGAGTCTGCGGAATAAGAGTGTCCACTTACCCGCTTTAGCTATTGCCTTCCCAGCCTGCATCTTCCATCGCAGCTCCCCATCCAGGAAAACCCCTAGGAACTTATGCGATCCCTGCGGCTGGTGTGGAACGAAGGAGATATAATAATCTGATATTCTACGATCTGTACAAGATCATCTGCCTTATATACAAAATATGATGTCCATTCTATTACCAATCTCTTCGAGCTGCTGTGCCGATGCGATGCCGGTGCACCAGCAACCCGGGGTCGAGAGCGATCTCGAACCTCCGGCTAAATGCGTGCCGGCTCTGCCTCGGCGGTGTCATCGTCCCGATTACTAACACTCCCCCTCAGCGAGAAGTCCCTTCGGTAAAACCCTAATTTCCCTAATAGATACCTATGTTGGTGCATGTCTAATCCCTTTGTAAATATGTCCGCTACGTTCTCCTTCGTCGGTACGTATGTAAGTGATGCCTCGTGAGAGACCACTTTCTCACGGATGAAATGATATGCGACATTGATGTGTTTGGTACGCGCATGATACGTTGCGTCATGCGATAGTGTAATGGCGCCTAGATTGTCTGATCGAAGTGACGTGGGCTGGGTTTGATCGATTCCAAGTTCTTCGATAAGACGCCTCAGCCAGATTAATTGCTTGGCGCCCTCGGTAAGTGCCATGTATTCGGCCTCCGTGGTAGATAGCGCGATCGTTCGCTGCTTCTTCGAGCTCCATGCGATAGCTCCCCCTCCTGGTATAGCTACATAGCCACTAATAGATAGTGCGTCGTTTCTATTAGCATAATCCGAGTCGACAAATATTTCGAGATCGAGACCAGCGTCTCGTCGGAAGATTATGCCGTCGTCACGTGACCCTTTGAGGTACCTGAGCGCGTGCTTGATCGCCGTCCAGTGCTCGGTTCCGTAAGTAGTAGTGAATTGGCTCAGATGTTGTACGGTAAAAGCCAAATCAGGTCGCGTGCTGAGTGCTGCATACATGAGTGATCCGATCGCCTTGGCATAGGGTACTTCGGCAGTTGGACCTGTCGAGTCCATGGGTGTCGTGAGTTTGATCATTTTATGCAGAGGTGTAGATACGGAATGTGCCGTTGTCATGTTGAATCGATCGAGTATGATGTCGATGTAATGCCCTTGTGACATGATCAGTGTTCCCTCATCCCTATTCCTCTCAACTCTAATTCCCAATATTTTCTTCATTTCTCCTAGATCTGTTAAGGGGAATTTTCCATGAAGCTCCCCCTTGAGCTTAATCATCCCTCCTTGGAGTCAGCAAATAGTCCGAAGTCGTCCACATATACTGATATGACTTCGATTGAATCCTTATCTTGTCTGATGTAGACGCATTCATCGGCTGTACTTTGATGGAAGCCGAGATCGAGTAGTAATTTGCGTAAGCGCTGATGCCAAGCTCGTCCCGATTGTTTGAGTCCGTAGAGCGCTCTGTATATTCTTAGAACGCGTCCAGATCCATCATCAAATCCGTCGGGCTGGCGCATGTAGATCTCCTCATCTATGGTTGAATTGAGGTAGGCGCCTTTGACATCCATCATTTCGATTTCCCAATCGAGCGTGTTTGCGATCGCTAATAGAACACGTAGTGAATCGAATTTGACCACGGGTGAGGTTATCTCGTAGTAATCCATCCCTGGCCTCTGTGTGAATCCTTGAGCCACAACCCTTGCTTTAGCCTTATCGAATTGTCCATCCGGTTGCGTTTTGACAGCGTATACCCATCGGCAACCGATAGCTACTCGTCCGGGTGGTAGTTCTGTTAGCTCCCATGTTCCTAACGTCTTGTGTTGGTCCATCTCAATTTCCATCGCTTTCTCCCAGATCGGCGCATCATCACGTGATACCGCCGCTCTGTAATTCTCAGGTTCAGTGACGATTTCTCTCGTTATGTAAACCTGCTCGGTGCGTCCTGAATTATTCAGTTTCCGGTAATCCGGTCTTTGAGTGATACGCGCGCTCCGTCGGATCTCTGGAGCTGGCGCTTGTTCAGGTGGATCAGGAACGGGTGTTGTCTGGGGTGATGACGTCTGTGGGGTAGATGTGATCGGGTCCGGCACATGCTCGCGCGGTGAGTGCTCCCCCTCAAGCGGTGCCGTGTCGTCATCGTCGTTATCTGGGATAGGGTAGAGTTTGTTGTCGTTTTCGTCGAATGTAATATTTCTTGAAATTTGAACATGTTTTGAGGCTTTATTGTAGTACCTCCAGGCTTTTGCATGTTCAGCTACTCCGACGAATATATGTTCTTCTGTCTTTGGATCAAGTTTGGCTCGACGTTGATCCGGCACCATAACCCAACAATTTGTCCCAAATTCCTCTAGACGTGCTATGTTCGGCTTCTTGCCGAATAGTGCTTGGAACGGCGTTGCGTCATCTCCAAGCGCTCGCGTGGGTGATCGATTTTTGATATAGCACGCGTAAGCCACAGCCTCGGGCCAGAGTATTTTTGGCAGGTTCTTGGCAAATATCATTGCCCGTGCGTGCTCGAGTAAGGTTCGGTTGAGTCGTTCGGCGATTCCATTCTGGGCTGGGGAGTATGGGGCTGTAGTCTCCATGATAATGCCATATTTTGCACAAAATTCCTTGAAATTTTTATTGACATATTCCCCTCCATTATCCGAGCGAAACCTCTTCAGTTTCTGACCTGTTTGGGTCTCGAGGAATGCCTTGTACGTCTCGAAGTGTTTGAGCGCTTCATCTTTGGCGCTCCCAAAATAGATGACCGTGTACCTCGATTTGATGTCCGTGAAAGAATAAAAGTACTTTTCACGTGATGGTCCCTCGGTCTGGGCAGGTCCCCATACATCGGATACTGTCAGGTCACCGACCTGTTCTACAGTGTCCTCGGCTCTTTTGGGGAACGGCTCCACATGCCGCTTGCCTTGTATGCATGCCTTGCACTGGCTCGGCTCGTTTGACTCGTCGATCTCAAGTCCGGTGACTAGATCGTTAGACTTCAACAATTTTATGGAGTTTATATTGACGTGCCCTAGTATCCTGTGCCATTTGTCCCATGACCGTCCTTTTGCCGCTGCGGCAAAGTCCCGTGCCTCGACTGATCGAGTGACCCGTGCCTTCATACAGAATAGCCGCCCACGCTTCTGTCCCTGTGCGAAGGTAACTCCGGCGCGTGATTTGAATTCGACGCCGGTGCCTGAAAATGTGGCCGTGTTACCCTTATCAGTTAGCCGCCCTACACTGATAAGGTTGTTCGGCGCATCTGGTGCGTGTTTGACGTCACGTAGCTCGATCGTGTTCGTCTTGGCGCCGATCTTGAATTCCATGTATATAGTGCCTCGGCCTTGTGTATGTAGTACTGCATCAGGTGAAATTCCTTCGATTTCTGATGGTTCCTCGGCATAGCTAGCGAAATCATTTCGGCTTCTAGCTATGTGTGTTGTTGCCGCTGAATCGGCTAACCAGTCGGATGCGGATATAGCACTGTATGCTACCTCCTTAGATACAAATGCGAAGTCCTTTTCTTCTGCTTGTTTGACTGTTTCTTTGTTCCCTGATTTGAACCATTTTGGCGCTTGGCCTTCTTTGCCGCCACCTTTCGCCCAACAGTCCTTCACGTAATGACCCTTCTTGCCGCAATTTCGGCACTTTCCCTTTGTTGCTCCTGAGTCATCTTTCCTGGTCCTGTGACGTTGTTGCGCCTTAAGCGCCGTCTGCCGTGCCGATCCAGCTTTCCGTGCTCGATCCTCATCGAGGACCCGAGCTATTAATATATCAGCTGTTGTCCCGGCTCCACTGGCGTTTACTGCCGTAATAAACGCCGACCAAGAATCTGGTAATGACGTCAGCAACGTGTTCGAGAACTCGGTGTCACTGATGTAATGCCCCCGCGCATTCAGTTCCTGTTGAATGCCGCGGAGCTTGCGTACGTGCTCCTCCATGTTCGCGCCGTCCTCGGCAAGCGTCCGAAAGAAGTCTCTTCGGAGATTTACAATCCCCACTGCTCCCTTAGATTCGAATATTGCTTGTAGACTAGTCCATACAGCAAACGCAGACATCGTCTGATTGATGTAAACTAGTTGTTCATCGGCAACTCTGAGGCAAATCTCTTTTCTAGCTTTCTTGTCCTTCCTTCTCCAATCGTCGATTTCCTGCTGCTCGGTTGCAGTGACGTTGTCGGCATCTGCCGGTCTCGGTTCCGTCTCCCTGCCGATAGCCACGTCCCACAGATCTGAGTCATCGAGTATCCACTCGAGCCGCCGGCGCCACGCCGCGTAATTATCCCCGTTCAAGGGATCGATCTTGTACGTGTTATTGCTACTCGACATCGTTGATCGGTATTGAGTTATTGGAGTATAGAGCGTAGTTAGATTTGTAGTAGTTTAGTTATGCGCGGGGCCCATAACCTGTGGAACGAAGGAGATATAATAATCTGATATTCTACGATCTGTACAAGATCATCTGCCTTATATACAAAATATGATGTCCATTCTATTACCAATCTCTTCAAGCTGCTGTGCCGATGCGATGCCGGTGCACCAGCAACCCGGGGTCGAGAGCGATCTCGAACCTCCGGCTAAATGCGTGCCGGCTCTGCCTCGGCGGTGTCATCGTCCCGATTACTAACAGCTGGATGGTGACCCCTTCATACTCGAAGCTAGGCTTGGCATCAGGTGTGGTTTTGCCAGGGCTGTTGGGGTCGGGAGTCCTGCACCGTGAGAAGCATACTACGGTGAACTTGCTTTGCTCGAATCTGGAATGGTGGGTCTCCGTCCACTCTTTCACGCCCCCTGGTTTCAGCAGCATCTCCTTCAGGCTGGCATAGGCTTCATCATAAGTGTCTCCCTCTGCATACAGGTTGGCGTCGTCCATGAAGGCGACTGCTAGTTGACCCTTTGCTGTCGCCACCTCTACGAGGTCCGCGTTGTAGAACAGGTACATTATCATCGAAAGGGGTCCCCTTGGCCAATGCCATTGTCGATGGGGATCCAATCTGACAGATAGCCGTCGAACTTGAGGCGTGTTTTCCGATCTGTCAGCATCCTCTCAACAAATTGGACATACTCTTCTGGTATTCTCTGCTTCCGCATGTTGTGGAGGAGACGGTCAGTGACTGCGTTGGGGAACGCACTGTCAAGATTGGTTTTCAAGCGTTAATATCGTGTATTAGTGAACACAGTGAATGCCTGAATAACTTGTGCGAATAAGTATGCCGTTCGGTGAATAGGTGAACCAATGAATGTTCACAAAGTAAGAGGGTTCGCCTAAATGGGGCTCGCCCTATCTACAGTCGTAGTGAAATAGCCCGTGGGTCTTGACGATGTAACGTGCAAGGTCTCACGGAAGGGCTGTCTAAGTCTCGACAATCCCTTCGCTGGCGAAGGTGCTCCTTCGGAGCCCTTCGCCAACAGCACAGAAAATGGTTCAAAGGCTAAGGTAACGAAGATGAAGTATGAGAACTCACCAGTGATGCCTAAGTCCTTTGCTGGTCGAAGATATAAATCTCCAAGAGAAGGCTTAAGACGATGATCACAGTGAGGTCAAGTTTGCACAAGATGCACGACGTATGATAATTGAACTGGGGAATATACATGCGAATGTAAACTACTTATATCGAATGCTCGTACGGTATCAGCGAATAGGAAAGAGGCCATCACGAGTCAGGGTTGGATAGGGGTGCGCAGTCATGACACTAAGGAGATGGAATAAACATACAATAGAGTGAGGGAAGAATGCGAACGTGGAACGACGGAGAGTAAAAGGGGGCGAAAGCACTTATGGACAAAACCATGTCTTGGGACCCGCATACATGCTACCCTGCACGGACTCTTTGTTGACTGGGTTGATCCCGCACGACTTATGGAAGGGCCGCCCTGCGAACACACATTGGCCATACGAACACCCAATGGGGTTGGATTAAGAAGATGATGGGGCTAATGATGAACCATCATGCCGAGTGATTGGTATTGATCATTTTTGATGGCGTGCCTGCTGGCGAAATGCGCGAGCAGCAAACAGCGGTTTGTGGGATGAGGCGAACAGCGAGTAGGGTGGATGTAGAGGAGGAGTGGTCGGCAGGTGCGGCGAACTCTGACGAAGATGCTAGGGAGTGACGAGGGGGAACATGGAGGTAGCGCGGTAGGAGAAATAAACCGGTCATGACACGCACCTTCAATGTCCAAGAACAACATTAGAGGAGCTTTTTCTCACGCTTACCACCACCACCAAACTTAAAAAATACCAATCCACGCTCACACACAATCAACTGCAGTAGCTAGCTCCTCGAAAACAGATCCTAGACGCAGCACCAAAAGCTCTACAGAGAGAAACCCAAAAAGGGTCATGCCGTCCAACGCAGACCCCCAGACGACAGCCGTGACGCCATCCCCTCGAACGAGAGCCAACAGTCAGCAGGCGAGCGCCAGAAGCAGAGCAGACTTGCTGGAAGACCGGTACGCTGCGGTCCACAACAAAGAGCAAGCTAGAGCCTTCCTCGACACGCACGGTTTCCTCGCCAAGGACGCCCCTGCCATCCCAGACCAACTCAGCTACGTATTGCTGTCCCTAGCACACAGCTCCTCGGGCAAGACTATGGAGGAGGGCGTCATGGCCGTAGCCATATTAATGGTCGAGGACGCAGCAAGGGAAGCTAGCAAAGCAATACTGCAGTACGTGGAAGAGAAATTGGTGCCCGTGCTCACCAAGCTCGACACTGTTGTGGAGTCGGCGCGAGAAGTCACGGATGCCACCAAAAGCATCACGGAGGAGGCGAGTCTGGCGGTCGAGGAAATATGCAGCGTGCAGAGAATAAGAAGCGAGATTAGGGAAGAGAACACGGCAGGGACAACGTATGCAGCTGCGTTAAAAGGTAACGTACCCCTCTCCCACCCCAACAATCTAGCCAGGGCGAAAGCCCGGGAGTGCCAGCTGCTAATAGACAAGGACCCCGCGACGGTGCACAACGCGCTCGACAAACTCACAGAACAGGAGCTGGTAGCGAAGGCAAATGAAGCTATAGCACAGATCGCAGACCCCCACCAGCAGATGGAAGTCGGCTTTGTGGGAGCAAAAATCCTGGCGAACGGTGGAGTTGTGTACGAGCTCAACAGTTCGAGCGCGGCCGCCTGGGTACAATCAAACAAGAAAGCTTTTGCAGAGAAGCTGGGTGGGACCTCGGTCGTCAAGGACCGAGCCGTCTCAGTCCTGATAGAATACGTACCAGTAACACACTCACCCGAAGCCATGGGCGAACTCAGGAAAATAGAGAGAGGCTCGAAATTGGCAAGCGGCACCCTGATCTCGACCAGATGGATCAAACCAGAGAGCAGAAGAATGCAAGGGCAAAGGTTGGCGCATCTAATAGCTAAGTTTTCATCTATAGAATCGGCCAACCTAAGCATAAGGGACAGGCTAATCATTTCAGGAAAATGCGCGTGGGCCAGGCGGATGAAGAGAGAACCAAGGCGCTGTCTAAAATGTCAGAAACAAAACGCAAGACACATGGCAGCGGACTGCAAGGGAGAGGATACGTGCGGAACATGCGCCAAAGGCCACAGAACGGCGGAGTGCGAAGAAATCGACCCGGCCTGCTACAAGTGTGTGAACTGCGACAAGGAAGGCCACGCATCGTGGGACCGAACATGCCCCAAGTTTGTAGTGGCGTGTCAGACGATAGAGAGCGCAGATCCGGAGGGAACATACAAATACTTTCCCAACGAGCAACCGTGGACCTGGGAGCAACACAATCAGACAGGCCCAACCACAGATGCAGACGAGACCACCCAACAAGTCAACACCGCATACGTCAGGAGCAGCGCTGAGCAACGACCACAAGAGAGCCGCAGAGGGAGCCACAGAGAAGGAAGAGAAGTAGGAAGCAGAAGCAGGAGTAGGCCCAATACAAACCCGACGCTGGGGCACAGAGATCAGGGGTGGACAAGCGGCGGAACGAGGCAGAGGACTCTGGACGAGTACGAGCAAGGGGCGGACCGACCAAACATAACCAATGGAGACAACCACGCCACACAACCCTAATGACGGAGGTGGACAACGGAATAACACAATTACGGATCAAACAACAGAACGCCAACAAGTCACTGACGGCCACATCCGACATACTATCGACAAGTACGCCGGACAAATACGACATAATTGCAATACAAGAACCGTACATAGACTTCCTAGGAAACGCTCGGGCAACACTGAACTGGTACACGGTCTACCCAAAGACACACTACATAGACAGACAGAAGAGGACTAGAGCCACTATCCTAGTCAACAAAAGGATCGCAACCAACGCATGGGCGGCGATAGATGTCGGCATGCCGGACGTCACAGCAATCAGAGTGAAAACAGGCGTAGGTGACATCACATTAGCGAACATTTATTGCGACTGCAACAACTCCGACAGCATACAAGCAATGAAGACATTCATGCGAGCACAGGTTATGTCGGAAGTCGACAGACAGACCGACGTGGGAATGATATGGCTGGGCGACTTCAACCATCATCACCCGCAATGGGACGAAGAACGGAATAACCACCTATTCACAAGAAGCAACCTGGACGACGCCCAGCTGTTAATAGATACGACGGTGGAGTGGGGACTGCATATGGCGCTGCCCAAAGGCATCCCAACGCTAAGAGCCATGTCAACAGGCAACAATATGCGCACAGACAATGTTTTCCTCACACCTGATTTAATAGAAAGACTAATACATTGTCACACAGTACCGGAAGACCAACCTACGAAAAGCGATCACTACCCAATCGACACAACCATCGGAGTCAAGGTGAAGGCTGCGAACACAGTGCAACGACGGAACTACCGACAGGTAGACTGGAGACAGTATAATGAAGCACTCGAAGGAAGACTAAGACAGACCATAACTGAACCAAACCCGATAGACAAGCAGCATTTTTCACAAATTCTAGAAGTGATGACTGACGCGATCACACAGACAACGGAAGAACTAGTCCCGGTAATGAAGCCATCCCCATTCATGAAGCGCTGGTGGTCCAAGGAACTAGCTCAGCTAAGGAAGGAAGCCAGACGAGCAGGTAGGAGAGCCTATCAGCTCAGAGGCGATCCGACGCACGAGGCGCACCAAAAATACAAGAAGGCTAGGAACAAGTATGCGGAAACGATAGAGAAGTCCAAGCGAGAACATTGGGAGGATTTCCTGGAGAGAACCAACCAGTCAACGGTATGGACAGCACACAAATACGCATCCCCCGACACCTCGGATGGGGGACGAGCAAGAATTCCGACGCTATCAACCAAGCGCAGCAATGGCACCGCATGGGTTGCTGACACGAACGAGCAGAAGGCTGAGATGCTATTCCACACATTCTTCCCAGAACCAACCAACGACCCCGCAACGTACTCGGACGAACAGCAATACCCGCCAGAAGCTTTTGAGTACACCGGCATACCGGATGAACAGATACGGCGAGCGGCAGAGAAGTTAAACTCGTTCAAAGCGCCTGGCGCCAACGGTATCCCCAACGCAGTAATAAAGCAATGTATTGACGTACTGTTGCCCTACATAGGACCCCTGTTCCGTGCCACCTTCGAGCTAGAAGTGTACCCGGCCGAATGGAAAGACTCAATCACAAAAGTATTGAGAAAGCCGGGGAAAAAAGACTACTCGGTCCCTGGCGCTTATAGACCAATCGCTCTACTTGACATGCTAGGCAAAGTACTCTCAGCATGCGTAGCGGAGGACATGGTCAAGATGGCAGAAAGGTACCTTCTACTTCCAAACAACCAGTTCAGGTGCCGCCCGCGGCGAACGACAACAGACGCCATACATTACATGGTGGGAGCAGCTAAGGACGCATGGCGCAGGGGAAAGGTATTGGGGATACTGTTCCTAGACATAAAGGGCGCCTTCCTGAGCATCATGCTTAGGCGGCTCGTACACGACATGCGTACGAGAGGGGTGCCCCAAGAATATGCGGAGTGGATACAAAGGAAGGTAGAAGGGAGACTCACATCAATGCAGCTAGATGACTACGGCACACCAATGCTCGAGATAGGGCGAGGCATGGACCAGGGATGCCCCCTATCCGCGATAGCCTATCAGTTCTACAGTGCCGGCCTGGCCGAAACTACGCATGGGAGGAAGGGCGAGGATTGCATCAGCTTCGTCGATGACACCACGATAATGGCGGAAGGAACCAACCTAAGAGAAGCGTTCGACAAGTTGGTGCACATCATGACAAGGCCAGGGGGAGCACTCGACTGGGCGAAATCACACGACTGCACTTTTGCGGTTGAAAAGTTTGCGCTCATGGGGCTAACCAGACGACGTGAATCAGATCCCGCCAGACCAAGGAAAACCAAACCGCTGACCAGACCGTCGATAAAGATCGGCCACCACGTCATCCAACCGGTGTCATCACATAAATTCCTCGGAGTCATAATCGACCAAGAGCTGCGCTTCAAAGAGCACGTGAACTACGCGCTCCAGAAAGGCAGCAGATTTCTAGAACAGTATGGTAGGCTGGCAAGGCCGTCAAAAGGGATACCAGCTAAGCATATGCGCCAATACTATCTCGCGGTAGCGGTCCCAAGGCTACTCTACGCAGCTGACGTGTTCTTAATACCAGGCACAGCGCGGAAAAAAGGAACAAAAGGCTATATAAACAAGCTAGCTAGAGTTCAAAGGCAGGCAGCGATAGCCATAACTGGAGCTATGAGAACCGCGGCGAGTGACCTGCTTGACACGCACGCAAACCTACTGCCCTTCCACCTGCTGGTTGACAAAGTAATACACAGGGCCGCCACGCGACTAGCATGTCTCCCAGACAAACACCCCCTGTCCGCGAAGATACAGAGAGCCGCCTCGAGGTACGTGAGAAGACACAGAACGCTGCTGCACGAAGTCATGCACACATATGGATTGAAACCAGGCAGAATGGAGAAAATACAAACGGTATGCAAGGGGCCGAAATGGGCCCCAACCTTCCAGATCAGGATACCGCCGGATGAAAAGAAGGCGATAGCAGAGATGGAAGCGGATACAGCGCGGGTGCAAGTATTCTCAGACGGATCCTGCGTAGATGGCGGAGTGGGAGCGGCAGCAATCTTATTCAGAGATGGCAAGGAGGAGAAGGCGGTAAGACTCTACCTAGGCACTGACCAAGAACACACAGTGTTCGAGGCCGAGTTGATAGGAGCGGCGATGGGAGCGAAGCTGTTATACAGCGAACGCAGTACGAGATACGTCATTGGCACAGACAGTCAGGCAGCCATACTGACAACGAGGAAAGAGAAACAAATGTCGGCACAGTAATTGGTGGAGGCGCTGCACAGACAAATAGAAGGAATCAAGAATAGGCAGCCGAATACCACGATAGAGATGAGATGGACGCCAGGGCAGAAGGGAATCAAGGGGAACGAGAGAGCAGACGCAGAGGCAAAGAGAGCGGCGAGGGGGGAGAGCAGCGAAGAGATTTTCATCCCCATCGAGTGCAGAGGAGAGCTGCCACTGAGCAAAGCAGCCAAGCTACAGAGATTCAAGGTCGAGCTCAAGGGAAAGGTCAGAGACACATTCGCCAGGTCCCCGAGGTCGGAATACGCACATCGAATCGATAAGACCATGCCGTCCCCAGCATTTGCAAGATTGACAGCGGGCATGGCATGCAGACAGGCAGCGATCCTAATACAGATTAGAACGGGCCACATATCGCTCAACAAGCACCTATACAAGATAGGGAAAGCAGATTCGCCCACGTGCACAGCATGCAAACGAGCAGACAAAACGGTGCACTATTTTCTGTTTCGATGTCCAGCATACAGGGAGCAGAGAAAACAACTCGAGCAATCACTGAGAAGGAGCGCGAAGGAGCTCAGCACGCTGCTAGCCAGGCCGAAAGCAATGCAACCGCTATTCAAGTACATAAGCGGCACAAGGAGATTTGAACAGACACACGGGAATTTGGAGGCAAGGGAAAGCGGCGGGCGATAAAGAAGGGAGAGGCATGGAGACAGCAACAGACCGCGCGAAAGTGCGACCACACCTCGCCGCCGGAGGCATGGAAACACCCAGGGCTTCGCCCACGGAGCAATAGCGGAGACTGAGAAAGAGAGGACAGATAGAGGCCAAGTCAAGTGTGCATAGACAGTCGCGTCTTACATAGGGCCGCGCCCCAAAAGACGAAAAATTGGATATAAAAAAAAAAAAAAAAAAAAAAAAAGAACAACATTGCTGCGACCTTCTTGCGGCGCCACGCCCCTTTGATTTTGTTGATGACCAGGTGCAGTGAGTCCGTGGTTGTCCTGCCAGGCCTTCCTCCAAAGTGGTTGGCTGGGAGGAGGTGATGTTTCTCAGCTAGGTGCACCACATCTTCCGTCACAATTGCCGTTAGCAGCTTCCCCATCGTGTTGTATAGCGCGATGGGGCGGTAGGACTTTGGCGTGTCGTAGTTGGCTTTTCCCGGTTTCCTGAGGACCACCGTCACCCAGGATTTCCATGTGGCGCTGTACGTCCCCAGTGTGAACACGGCCCTGTAGATCCATAGAAGGTGTCCGGCAATCAGGTCTACCGATTCTTTGATGATGATGTTGGGTATCCCGTCGTCCCCAGGGGCCTTGTGCAGCCCTAGCTTGTCGATCTGTCGCCGCAGCTGAGATTCATGAAGCTGGAAGCGGTATGCAACCCTCTTGGGGTATCTATAGTCGCTAGGCACTTGAGAGGTCGCTGGCTTGGGTGGGAAGAACGTTGCTGCCAGTGTTTGACTCTTGTCTTCATTGGTCTCTGCTTTCTGGGTCGTGCCGTCTGGGTTCGCTGACTCCAGTGTGGGTACTCTGGCCTTTCCTCCGTCGGTGGCGGGGTTTGCAAGGTATCTGTTGGCTGTCCAGAGTAGGTCATCGTGGAGATCATCCAAATATTCGATCCAGTGCTGCGTCTTGGCCTTATTTATCACATTCCCGTATTTCTCGCTGATCTGTCGAAGCTCCTCGTGAGATGGGTGGTCAGCTACAGCACGGTAGATGTAGGACAGATGGTTTAGCTTGTTCTTCTTCCTTTTTAGGTCTGACAGCTCCTTACTCCACCATCTGTGCGAGTGCGGGACTGGCTTGGAAAGTGGCACTACAGCTTCTATGGTGTCCTGGATGGCGGCAGTTAGCTCATCTACCGCTGTGTTGAAGCTCACTATGGTTTCGAGCTCCTTTTCATCTGGCAGGTGCTCTAGCCGCTCCTCAAGATGCTCTCTAAAGCTCCCCCAGTCAACCGACCTGAAGTTGCGGAATGGCGCCGGTGGGTTGATTGTCACTTCAATTTCGAGCACTGTGTGGATAGGGACGTGGTCGGTACCGGGTCCACGAGTGTTCGGATCGGTGTCACACGTGATTACCGAGTCGGCCGCGTTGTCCGTGCAGAATACGTTGTCCACCCTGGTCCAGGTTTTAGTTGACATCGACTGGAGGGTGGGCAGGCGTTTCGGCAGTGTCATAACCATGTTATAGTCTGCCAGGGCCGAGATCAATTTTTCTGCCTCTGCCATTGCTGCGGCTGTGAACAAATGGTGGTTCCTCTCCTCGTCCCACGTGGGGTGGTGGCGGTTGAAGTCCCCGCACCAGAGCATAGTGTCCGAGTCTCGTTGAATGATGCTGTGTCTCTCCTCCTCAATGTATTGTTCAAGGTGCCGTATGGTGTCCGAGTGCGCGCAGTCGTTGTATATATTAAATATTGTAACCTTACCTCTTGGGTGCATCAGTTGGAGCGCCGTCACATCGTTCGAGTGGTTGAAGGTCAGCTGCTTCCATGTGTTCGTGTTGAGCGACGCGTTGACTAAAATAACGGATCGCTTCGCAGAATTGTTAGCTAAGTGAGACGTAGGATAAAGTACATGCCAGTTATGGTTGGCCTTGGTGTTGCCCAGGGCGTCAATGTATGGTTCTTGTAGGAGCACTAGGTCCCAGTCTTTGTGTATAGGCGAGTTGATAAGGTCATATTGGGCTTTATCTGATTTGTTTAGGTTTTGTTGGAATATCCTCAGTCTCTTTGGCAGGGGTTCTATTGTGTAGGACATTAGTTCTGTGCAGACGGGGACAGACCTGTGTTGCTATCTGTGTCTCCCCACCGCTGCGTGGGGCCCAGTTCAATTCGGTTGGGCATGGAGGCCGGGCTGGTCTGTCGCTGTGAGGCTGGTAGGCTCTGGTTCGCCTCTTGTCTCCCTTGTGTCGCCGGCTTGAATGGTAGCGTGGCCTGCTTGCGCGCACCGCTGCGGTGCACCACCGTGCTCCACTCCTCAGTGCTGGGCGGACCTGCGGGCGGTGGTAGTATTAACGTGGGGGTGGCTATTTTGAGTGGTTGTGAGACATGCGTCCAGGGCTCTGCCGTGGGGAAGTAAGGCATTAGGTTCTCTGGCAACCTTCCGTCCATCTCCTCGCATCTGCGCACGAACGATGGGCATGTTCTGTCCCAGCTGGCATGGGTGTAGGTCTTGCAGGAGGCGCAGTGGAGTCTGTTTGTGCTGGTACAGGTCGATGTTTTGTGTCGGCCCCCACAGGTGCCACAGGTGTCGTATGGTTGCGGGCAGGCATACGAAAGGTGGCCCCAGCCCTGGCATTTCAAGCACCGCGTAGGCTCCTTTTTGCACTTCTCCGCATACACCTGTTTTTGACAAACAATTAGCCCGTTGGTTAGTACCTTATTGGCTACCTCTGGGCTGTTGAAGGTGATGAGTGCGTGCCCGCACGTTTGGCTGGGCGAGCGCCGGTTCACCGGCTTGAGCCACTTGGCCCTGTCAATCGCGCCGTGGGGGAGTCTGTTGGTGCCCTCTATGTTTCTGAGCTCGTTGTCCCTGTCAGGGCCAAAGTGTAGGGGGATGAATTGGATCACTAGTGGAAATAGCCGGGTCTTGATTCTCGCATCGGGGGCAGCGCTGTTGTGAACTGGATCCGGTGCTGCGCTTCGTTGACCCATGCGGCGGCTTCCTCAGAGTCGAGCTCGAACAGGATTCCCCCGTTATTCAGCCTTCTTGCGCTGACGACAGTGTGCGCGGCTTCTGTGTCTATGGTGCGGAGGACCTCATTGGCCTTTTCGGCTAGGCCCGAGTTATCCAGGTCCCCTAGGATCTGCGTGCCCGGCTCTGCGGCATCGACCAGGACTTGTCTTTGCTTAACCCCCTCCCTTGCGCGGACTCTTACGTCGAGGGTGGCGGCGGTAGCCACGGCGGTGGGCGTGGGTTGTGGTGGGGCTGTCGCTCTTTTCACTGCGTCTCTGTACGTGGTTGTCGTTTCGTTGAGTTGCGACGCTGTAGTGGTAACTGTTGACGATATACTCTGGATGGACCGTATAGCCGCTCCCATTTCCTCCGCGGTCTTTTGAGAGATGCGTGCTGCCTCCTCTGCTGCCGCCGCGGCTTTGTCTACGAGGGCCGCAGCTTCCTTCGTCCTCACCGCGAACGCGTTCTCCTCCGCCGCTAACCGTTCCCCCACCCGTTCGGCGATCCTGTCCCCCCTGACGTCATCGTCCAGCTGTTCCATGACAAGGGCTATCGATCTGAGCGCATTGGTCGCCTGCCTCGACATGCCTTTGTATTGGGTAACCTGGAGAATAGCCGTGGCCATGGCCTCGATAGTCCATGGCGCTCCCGGAATGGTTAGTAGCGTGCGTTCCAAGTAGAGCTTACCTCCTTCTACATCTGTTATTTCCTGCCCAGGCATGTCTTTTATCTCTTCGCGTGTGAGTGCTTCGGGCTCTACGGCCGTGCCCCTGGTGGTGGGCCGGGCGGTAGCGGGTCTCTTCGCGATCGCCGGGCCTGTCTCCTTTCCGTGGTCTGCCTGTTTCTCCTTTTCCTGCCCAGGTGGTGTCCTCTGTCTTATCCGCCCCTGGCTGTCCAGCCTCGCCTGCGCCAGGGTGGGGGTGTGCGCCGTCCTGGTGGTGGGTGTGGCGCGGCCCCCGGTCCCGTTGTTCGACGTTCCGGCCGACATTGTGGCTCGGGGTCGACTGGGTGTTTTGGGTTTTGTGTAGATTGTGTCTAGGAGTGTGTGTGTGCGGATGCTGCTGAAAATATGGAGATTGTCCTTAAGCGCCCGGGCGATGGTGGTGGTCGGAGTGCAAAAGGGTCCAGCGTGGTACCCTACTGGTCGATGTGACGGTATACGGGACAACACTCACACTACTATATCTCATTAGATGCCCGGGCCTGTATTGAAGTAATCTGCAGTATAGCCATTGTGAGTCGGTGTTATGTCCAATCACTGACAAGAAAATCACGACAAACCTCAGAAAGGAGGTGATGTTCTGCCAAAACAATCTCCCTTATATTGTGTATTTGCGCAAAAAAAGCTTGGAAGCCTCCTACAGATACTATCAGCTCCGCTCCGCGCTTGGTAGTGTTTGGGTGTGGCTCGGGATCTTTGAAACACATATTCCATGGATCACCTATTTCCTCTCCACTAGATGCCCCTCATCACTTACCGCACAGCGTAGCTGATTATTCTCCAAGTCAGGCGGCGCTCCTTATGTAAGTTCAAGTCTGCGGTGTCACGTGCGACCAGTGTAACGTGCGAGTGACCAGCATGCCTGAAGAAATCGTTACTCTCACTGTCTCTCTCGGTCAATGCTGCAACCGATGCATGCGCGTTTTTCACCTTTTCCTTTACACTCACTCCACCCTGTCAGCTCCGCCTTCTGGTAGCATCTCTATGCTGAGTATGGCATCAACGAGGAGGGTATCCTCGAGGAGTGGGCGACAAAGGGCAGTGACCGTAAGCATATCTTCTTCTACCAAACAGACGACGATCAGTGCATCCCCCGTACTGCCCTAATCGATCTCGAGCCTCGTGTCAGTACTCGTTCCTCCATCTCAGACGCTCAATTGACTCAGAGTGCCCCATTCAGGTCATTAATACCATCCTCTGTGGACCATACGTAAATCTGTACAACCCTGAAGAAAAATGTTTTTTTTTTTAAAGGAAGGTGGGGGAGGAGGTAATGGCTGGGCACGAGGCTATGCAGCCGGCGAACGCATCTACGACGAGGTCATGGACATCCTCCATCGAGAGACAGAAGGTAGCAGCTCCCTTCGTCGTTCAGCCCTACAATTCCCTTCTCACCCTCAAATGCCTCACGAATCACGCCGACTCAGTCGTCGTCTTCGGGAATAGCGGCCTCGCGCGCATATCGGCAAATGAGCTCTATACTTACAGACGCCAAGCTTTGATCAGCCCAATCAGCTGGTGAGTTATAAAGTTCGTGTTTTATGTTTTACACGTGTGGCACGTGCGTAGATCATGGAACTAAGCGGCTTTCCACTACGTAGCAACGGTAATGGCGGCAAGCACACAGACACTGCGCTATCCCTGCCCTATGTACAACGACCTTTTCAGCCTTATCGTTCTCCTCATCTCTAGCTCACGCCCACTTCCTCTCGACCTCCTACACCTCTTGCACAGGCGACCAGATTGATCAGGTGCGTTTCCTCACAACTTGATCCTGATCCACACCCATTCTCTTGTTTGCCTCACCATCCGTTCATCGCATAGGCGAATCCCGTCCGTAAAGCAACAGTCCTCAACGTCATGCGGCGCCTCCTCCAACCCAAGAACCGTATGGTCTCCAGGGCGCCTGGTAAAACCACGTGCTACATCACATCTCCTCTCTATACACTTCACACCCTTTCTTTCCCCACCGCCGTGCTTCTCTATCCTCTTGTCTGTCTTTCCTTTCAGCCTTCCCTTAGCTCTACTCTCAAGTCTACCAATCCCTTCACATCCGCCCCTCCACGTTCTCAGCGAAACTCGTGCCGTCAATGCATTACGGGAAAGGGTAGTCATAAACAGCTGAACACCATTAAGGCTGCTAGACGAATCGATCGACTCGGCTCGACCGCTTGCTCGCATCTCTAGCACGCAAGTAACTTACGGAAGCTGCTACCTTACGCCTGAAGCTGACTGGGGAATACTCGGATAACCAAGTTTGTCATGTCTGTTGGCTACTTGCATCTATAGTGTGGGTCAGGTTCACCATATATTTGCATTAGGGTAGACTGATCTTATCGCATCTTTGCGTTCCCTTGATAAAGAGAATGCATTCTACGAGTGCGGTTAACAGCTGATATTCCGGTCCTGATGTTCAGGTGCCAGTTGACAGGTCGACATATCAGTAAAATCTAAACTGAGCGCCTAACGGCGCCTGCTGCCACAGGGTTTTAGTCGGTTTTAGTCGAGGTGATGTTTCTAGTTCCCAATCCGACCCGATTCTCCCGTGGAGTCCCTGCCCAGGATTGGCGGCGGATTGCCACGCAGGGAATTCGCATGCCAGCAGTTTCTCGTACATACTTCGATGTCATTGAAATAGGGTTCCGTTGGAAGTACTGACGACAGCCTTCTATGTTGGCATCAGTGAGCGCTATATCATGACATGGTCCGAGTGTTATACCTCAGTCGCGTAGCCACTTGCATCGGTTACAGGAAGGCTAGCCGAGCTCCCCCGTTGCCGTACTGTACAAAATTGCTTCAGGGGTGCCTACATAGTAGCCCTGCGAATGCGAACTAGGCAATCTTAACGCGACCATAAGCGTTCCGCCTATTCTTGTTCTTTACTCTATTTTCTCTGTTCGCCACTTGTTTACATGAGAACGCATGTCACCCACCGTTGATCTGCCAGTGTTATTATGGGATCGTTATATCTGTCGCTATGTAATAGGTGCGTCGCATGGTCATGGAAATTTGTGCAGTCACGTTGAGCTCTCAGTACTGTAGCTTCAGTATATATTGTCCTACTCTTGGAACACCTGGCCTCTTTACCTCAGGTTCGTAAGACTCTTAATATTAACTGCTATCTATGAACTCGTTCATGCAGGAGATCGAGTTTATTTGGGCGCAGAAGACACCCAGAAGCGGTTTACCGCGATTTTTTTTCCTCTTGTATCGCTATTCCGCGGTCGCTGGTCTTACCATTATCAATCATAGTAAGCGTCCATCTGGCGTGTGTACGAGTTCAGGACTGACATGGTGTAGTGATGGCGGGTATCTGGCGTCCTGTGGAACTCAATGTAAGTTGGGCAGAAAATTTCACTAAGCATGTAGCTGACAATTCGACTCCCAGCCGTCCGTCTGTCCCCGACTCCCTCAGTCAAAACTAATGTTATACTCAATTCAGCTGTAAACAAGGCATTGCTATGGCAGCCGCTCTGTCTATCCTTTCAACAGGCATCGCGGATGCTCTCGTTATGCTACGAGTATCTGTTCGTTGGGGCCGCCAGCGTCTGATATTGGGTATTCTCCTTTTCTCGTTTTTCAGTACATTTTCAGCCGCAGCTATATCTCTCGTGATCGTTGCAACAAAACTTGTTGGTATGTTGAGTTACTTAATTGTCATGGCTCGCATGTGCCAATGCTGGCCGCAGCAAGCACCGAGGTCGTGCCATCTGTGAGCATATGCCTCTTCCCCTTTGATAGCAGACATCAAATAATGGTTGGAATATGGGTTCCGGGGGTGGGTTTCCAACCTGAGAATGCACCTTGAGTGGGTGGCAGGTGCCATTGATTGTCTCTAAAACTCTTCTGGTAGATGGTTTTTGACAGTCTGGTGTTGTCTTTGGCTGGCTGGAACGCATACGCACGACCTCGGACCGAACAGACTGCCTTCACTGTGGCATTATATCGGGACGGTGTTGTTGTGTTTCTGGTCTGTACAGCAGTAAAGCGGAACTCTCAGGAGAAAACTAACATGTCATCCTAGATCCTGGCTGGTTTGTGAAAGAATTCGGCGAAATGGGAAATCATTGACATCATCCCCAGGCCTCCGCTCCGTTAGCTTGTTTTTCTCACTATTCGGCAGTCAACTTTATCTTATGGGACTCTGGTAAGAAACCAGATAAAATACACAGAGACCATTAATAAGCTCACAACTACTACTAGCGTATCATGGCCAATGTCAACGATCACGCTCAGCCGATTTATATTCCGTGTGCGCCGCCGCGAGAAGGGACTAGCCCTCCCCTCAAACAACTCGGGCGACACCGCTGTGGCTGATGCCGATTCAGGATTGTGCAGTGCGCCGGAGGCCTCATCCGTATCGCTTCAAGCGCGACATAACTCCTTAGGTTGAATTCGGAGGTGGCAGATTTCCGAGGCGCAAAGTCAATTAGAGACCTCACGGCGACAGAAAAGGTCAATGCTGAGAGGGGAAGTGGCGTATAACAATATAGTCGTAGCTCTGGTCGATGTCAAGCATCTAGGAGCAAACCACAGTGCGACCGTCACACACAGCCCAAGAAACGCAACGAAGGCAAGCCGTTACAGAGGCAATGGTAGTACGGTAGTCACATCAGTCATGATATGGCTGTGGATCTTCGTTTACCTAACACGAGGCATTCGAGTTCAGACCCAGAAGCGACGCAAAGCGTGTCCATATGACCATCAGGCGAGACCTGCATTGCACGGTCGAAGCGAACCGTGTAAGAAGAAGTCAACTCCAACCTGTGCTGGCGGCTGTAGCCTTCGTCCCGTGCGAAGCGACCATGCGCGAATCATGCTATTCGTCACGTGCCGCGAAGAGAAGTTGATCCTCTGCCAGGCCCTTAGTGTTTGAGAACATGCTCAGTGCATTTTGGAATAGAAAGTTACCAAGCGAAATGGGCCATTCGCATCCCCATCGAATGATTGGATCGGCAGAGCAGCCACAGATCCGAATTTGGATCGTCCAACCATCCGAACTCGAACATGTTGAGCTAATACAAGTTCAGCAACCTATACATACACGTCGCATCCAATGAGAACCCACAGAACAGAACCGTCTATCGCCGCGACGAGCAAATGGGATTCACGGAGTCATCGTAAATGCGCGAGTGACGCGTATTTGGATCTTCCACCTAACGCGTTCGGTTTTTGGGTTCTTAAATCAATTGTACAGCGCCGTTTAATTCGTGCGCCTGCCAGAAAAACATCGTTCTGGGTGTACACATCAAATAAGGCCGGATATACATAAACACCCACGTACATGGTCGCGGTGTAATAAAACACATCGCTGTCACGTTATAAATGGGCTTGTGGATCATGGGTTCTCTATGTCGATGACATGTAGGGTCATGTCTTGCACACCTACATTATATTTGATGTTAGCTTTGACTGAATTCAAAGACTTACTAAACAAGCGTGAAGGAACGATCTTGAAATTGAGAAGATCGAACGTCGTACAACTGTAATAAAATACGTGATAATGTTCGGTGACGACTGACCGGAAACGAACATATTGACGTGATAAGCAAAGCACGGATATAGCGGCAGGAACACATTATTTGGAAGAGACATTGCATATGAGGATCCTGTGGGTAGGTTCAAAGGATGTGTAGCTGATGTGAATATCACCGTGGTACTCTCAGTACACGTAGATGTGACGATATACGGGACAACAGTCACATTAATATCTTATTAGATGCCCGGGCCTGTAATGAAGTTGCATTATAGCCATTGTGAGCCGGTGTTATGTCGAAACACCGAGAAGAAAATCACGACAGACCTTGGAAAAGCAGTGATGGTCTGCAAAACAATGACTCACCCTTATATTTGCGGAAAACAACCTTGGAAGCCACCTACAGAAACAATGTTCTGTCCCTGGTCTTGTTCGGGTGTGGCTCGGAATATATTTGCAACGCATATGATATAGATCACCCATTTCCTCTCCACTAGATGCCCATAATCACTTACGCACAGCGTAGCTGAGTATTCCTCTAAGCAAAGTCAAGCACGCGTCGGCACTCCTTACGTAAGTTCAAGTCTTTGTCACGTGCGACCAGTATACGTAACGCACGAGTGACCAGCATGCCTCAAGAAATCGTTACTGTCTCTCTCTGTCAATGCGGCAACCAAGGCATGCGCGTTTTTGCACACAATCACCCCACCTTGTCAGCTCCGCCTTCTGGCAGCGTCTTTGTGCTGAGCATGGCATCAACAAGGAGGGTATCTTCGAGGAGAGTACAGCTTGTTCCTCCATCTCAGGCGCCCAATTGACTCAGAGTGCCCCGTTCAGGTCATTAATACCATCTTGTCTGGACCACACGTAACTCTGTACAACCCTCAAAAAATATTCTTTTTTTCAAAAGAAGGTGGGGGAGCAGGGAATGGCTGAGCACAAGGCCATGCAGTCGGCGAACGCATCTACGACGAGGTCATGGACATCCTCCATCGTGAGACGGGAGGCAGCAGTGTGGGGCTTGCCACATGTACCACACTTCCCCGGCCATATGTCTGGCATTGTGTTTCTGGCATTTCAGCCATCGCCTGGGCTCCTTTTCATTCTTCTCGCCCAGGTGCGCTTGCCTGCTATTATCATTCCATCCCCGATGCTTTGATTTGCTGCCTCCGTGGTTGCGATTTTGCGATGATATGCGCCGACCGTTGCCCCTCTGTTCTCTGGTGGATCGGTTTGATCCATCTTGTCGATATTAGCGTGTTGTCCGGTAGCATCGAGTCGCGCTCAATCTTTCGGAGCTCTGCAAAGGCTTCTGGTGAATGAGAAAGCGGCACATACTCCACAATGATGGATAGTGCTCTGTCTTTAATGATCGCCGTCCCGCTGAATTTCTCTAAAAATTCCTTCTTATGAGCTTGTACCCACATCGCCGCAGCTGCCATGCGCAACTCGAAAACTATCCCTCCGTTCGCGAGCTTTTTCGCCCCTACGAAGCACACCCCGTCCCTGTTGTCTGCACGGTCGAGTTGGTCCATGGCTTCGTTGGCTTTTGCCACTAGCTCCTGTTCCGAGAGGAGAGGGTGACGAGCGTGTTTTGCTCGGCCCACGGGTCGCTGTCTATTAATATCTGGCGTTCCCTTGCCTTTGCCCTGGCCAGGTTGTTGGGATGTGATAGCGGTACGTTGCCTCGCAGCGCAGCCGCGTACGTCGTTCCCGCTCCTCCCCTTCCGACCTCCCCTTCTTCCCCCCTTTGCGTTCCATTCACCTCTTCCATTCGCCTAGCCACCCCCTTTACCACCTCCTGAGCGAACTCCGTCAAATTCCTTGCCCGCCTCCACGTTGTCTATGGTCGGCCGCAGTTTTTCTTCTATGTAGTGCAGAGTCGCCTCTCCGGTTCCCTTGGCTGTCTCCTCCATCATGAGCACCGCCACCGACCTTATTCCCTTCTGCAGCGCCTTTCCCGTCGTACTGTGCTCCAATGACAGCAGGATGTAACTGAATAGCCCGCATCAGTGTAAAGCTTTTCGCTGATTCGTCCCCCACCCTCATGTGCGCCAACGAGCAGGATGTTGACTACATCCCGCCACCAGACAACCGTCACACCACCACAATTGGCATGTCCTCCGCGGAGACGTCCTGGGAGGGCAATTATGACATGGATCTCGAGACTCACAGAAGTCATAGACGGCGGCGAGGAGTCGTCGAGTTACCTCCACTCGTCTCTTAGTCCTGCGCTAAATTCCTCCTCACAGTCCCAAGCTGCCCTCGACCAACCCACGCGCGAACAAGTCAACCGACTGACAATCTCAGAAGTTTGAACTGACCTGGCCACACAGCTCCAGGCACGCCAAGCCGAGCTGCCGAGCTGCGTCTCGTGCATGCGACGGTGGAGCAGGAACGCGCTGCTGCACACAAGAATAAGCTCCACATCGATCGTCAGCGTCTCAGCATCGCGACCCGATTTCTAACTGCCAGACATCTGCCTGAACAAGCCTGAGGACATTGTGAAAAGCATTGGCCTTTCTGTGAATTGTGAATTCAACACTAGATATAACAGATTATTGCAATATATCGGGGTACAAGAAGAAATAATATTTCAAGATTCAGCACCACAAGTCCCCTGGATCGTTCTCCTGGAGGGCTCAGCGCTCTACGCATAAATCATGCGAAGGACTCTGGTCGGAAATGTTCCACTACTACGACATGGATCCATCCGCAAGTGAATGCAAGCCCCTGAGCATATGGTTAAAATTTGGACTGCTTTCACACTTACAGGCAGCTAGGAATGTCCGAATGATCCTACAGAATTCTCACAATAAGAACTAAAACAGAGTCTCATATCATGCAGCCTCCTACTGTTGGCTGTTCTCAACGCTCATTTACCCTTCCAGTTGACAACCCTCCCAAATGTTCGTTCCCCAAATTCCAGATCTAAGACACGCAAGCTGCACCACTTGGGAGTGGTCGATAAATAGGTTCACGTTGACCCCGTAATTGTGATTCAGGATGTACCATTCGAAGACTTTTGGACCGACAACTTCAAACGTGAGCTTGGCGAGGGGAAGCGGCCGAAACATACGAGAGAACGTCTTTAAATACCAATGTTAGCACGCTCAGGGCTTGGCATCTATATATCCTTACGAACCAGTACGCCAGGCTCTCATGTTCTCAGTGATATCCTCACTCCCGATCATGAACATCTCGGCACTTGCATCTAGTAGGGTTTTGGCTGCATAGATCAGCCCATCTGGCACACACATTGGACGTCCCTGCAATTTATAAATCTGCCATGCATACTAACATGATGGCCGCCTGCGCTCCATTGAATTCCCTACTCTGGTTTGGCTTTTACACCGAGCCGCTGTAGTGCCGTCAATGCATGAGGGGAAAGGTAGTCATAAATAGCTGAACGCCACTGAGGCTCCTAAACGAATCGATCGACTCGGCTCGACCGCTTACTCGCATCGTTATCACGCGAGCAAGTAACTTACGGAAGCTGCTACCTTATGCCTGAAGCTGGCTGGTGAATACTCGGATAACCATGTTTGTCATGTCTGTTGCCAAGGTTACTTGTATCTATAGTGTGGGTCAAATTCACGATATATTGCATTACGGTACTGTACGTACATGGTTCACCATATATTTATGTTTGCATTACGGTAGGTCATGTTCACCATATATTTGCATGACGGTAGGCTGATACTGATCTCATCGAATCTATGCGTTCTCTTGGATGAGATCAATAGAATGCCTTCTGCAAGTGCTGTTAAAACTCAACTGATATTCCCGCGGTCCTGATGTTCAGCCTCAGGTGGCAGTTGACAGGTCGACATATCAGTAAAATATATACTGTTGAGCGCCTCACGGCGCCTCCTCTAGCTGCCAGCCTGCCACAGGGTTTGAATCGGGTTGAGGCGAGGTATTTCTAGCTCCCAATCCGAGACGATTCTCTCCCTTGGAGTCCCTGCCCAGGATTGGCGGCGGATTGCCACGCAGGGAATTCGCATGCCAGCAGCTTCTCGTACTTTCGATGCCATTCAAAGACTAACGATAGGCTTCTATGTTGGCGTCAGTGAGTGCTATCATGACATGATCTGAGTGTCATCATCGTGACATGCTAGATGATATCAGATCAGTCAGTGTAGCCAGTGACTTCCATCGATTACAGTAAAGCTAGTCGAGCTCAACCTCCCACGTTGCCCGACTGTATTAATTTCGGGTCTTCGACGGAGTCGTCTCCCTTGCTACATTCCTTGCAGGTACAAACCAGGGAGTCGGTGTGCAATTAATTCATTCGCATGGCCGACGCAATTGCTCAATTAACTTCCCGGCGTGTTGCAACAAGGTTCGATGGCGTCCTACAGATATGTTCGCTCATCGATCATGGCTCAAACTTTGTGTAGAATTCGAAATTGCTTCCCAATTGAATAGTACATAGCCCGGCTTCGAATGCGAACTAGGCAGGACCTTCTTAATGTGACTATACGTGTTCCGCGTATTCTTGTTCTTTACTCTACTTTCTCTGTTCGCCGCTTGGCTACACGAGAACGCATGTCACCCACCTTTGATCTGGTAGTCTGGGAGCTTTATATCTGTCGCTATGTAATAGGTGCGTGGCATGATCATGGAAACTTGTGCAGTTACATCGAGCTAGATCTCAGTATTGTAGCTTCGGTATATATCGTCCTACTCCTGGAACACCTGGCCTCTTTACCTCAGGCTGGTAAGACTCTTGATATTAACTGCCATCTATGAACTCGTTCATGCAGGAGATCGAGTTTATTTGGAGACAGAAGACACCCAGAAACGGTTTACCGCGATTTTTTTTCCTCTTGTATCGCTATTCCGCGGTTGTCGGTCTTACCATTATCAATCATAGTAAGCGTCCATCTGGCGTGTGTACTAGTTCGGGACTGACATGGTGTAGTTATGTCGGGTATCTCACGTCCTTTGGAACTCAACGTAAGTTGGGAAGAAAATTTCATTCAGCATATAGCTGACAATTTGGCTCCCAGCTGTCCGGCTGTCTCCCCGAATCCCTCATTCAAAACTAATGTTGTACTCAATTCAGGTGTAAGCAAGCCGTGGCCGTGGTAGCTGCTCTGTCCATCTTTTCAATGGGCATTGCGGATGCTCTCGTTATGCTACGAGTATCTGTGCTCTGGGGGCGCCAGCGTCTCATATTGGGTATTCTCCTTTTCTCGTGTTTGAGTACATTTTCAGCCGCAGCTATATCTGTCGTGATCGTTGCAACAAAACTTGTTGGTATGTTGAGTTACTTAATTGCGATGGCTCGGATGTGCCAATGCTTGCCGCAGCAAGCACCAACATCGTGCCACCTCTGAGCATATGCCTCCCATTTCATAGCCAACATCAAATGGTTGTCGGAGTATGGGTTCCGGGGGTGGGTTTCCAACCTGAGAATGCACCTTGAGTGGATGGCAGGTGCCATTGATTGTCGCTAAAACTCTTCTGATAGATGGTCTTTGACGGTCTGGTGTTGTCTTTGGCTGGCTGGAATGCATGCGCACAGCCTCGGACCCAACAGACCGCTTTCACTTTGGCATTATATCGGGACGGTGTTGTTGTGTTTCTGGTCTGTACAGCAGTAAAGCGGAACTCGTAGGAGAAAACTAACATGGCATCCCAGATCCTGGCTGGTTTGTGAAAGAATTCCGCGAAATAGGAAATCACTGACATCATCCTCCAGCCCTCCGCGCCGTTAGCTTGTTCTTCTCACTATTCGGAAGTCAATTTTATCTTCTGGGACTCTGGTGAGAAACCAGATAAAATACCGAGAGACCACGAATATGCTCACAACTACTACCAGCATATCATGGCCAATGTCAACGATCACGCTCAGCCGATTTATATTCCGTGTGCGCCGCCTCGAGAAGGGACTGGCCCTCCCCTCAAACAGCTCAGGCGACACCGCTGTCGCTGGTGCCGATTCGGAATGGTGCAGTGTGCCGCACGGCTCTTTTATATCCCTTCAGGCGCGACATAACTCCTTGAGTTGAATTCGGAGGTAGCAGATTTCCGAGGCGAAAAGTGAGTTAGAGACATCACGGCGACAGAAAACGGACAATGCTGAGAGGGGAAGTAGCGTAAAATAATATAGTCGTAGCTCTGGGTCGATGTCAAGCATCTAGGAGCAAACAACGGTGCGTCCGTCACACACAGCCCAAGAAACGCAACAAAAGCAAGGCTTTACAGAGGCAATGGTAGTACGGTATAGTCACATAAGTCATGCATGATATGTGCAGGGATCTTCGTTTACCTAGCACGAGGCATTCGAGTTCATACGCAGGAGCGACGCAGAGCGGGTCCATATGGCCATCAGGCGAGATCTGCATTGCACGGTCGACGCGAACCGTGCAGGAAGAAGTCCACTCCAATCTGTGTTTGAGGGGCGGCTGTACCTTTGTCCCGTGCGAAACGACCATGCGCGAATCATGCTACCGTCACCTGCCGCGGAGAGAAGTTCACCAAGTTGATTCACTGCGAGTTCCTTAGTTTTTGAGAACATGCTCAGTGCGTTGTGGAATAGAAAGTTCCCAAGCGAAATGGGCCATTCGCATGCCCATCGAAACATTGGATTGGCAGAGCAGCCACAGATCCGAATTTGGATCGTCGAACCATCCGAACTCGAAATGTTGATAATACAGGTTTAGCAACATATATATATACATGTCGCATCCAATGAGAACTTACAGAACAGAACCTTCTGTCGCCGCGGCGAGCAAATGGTATTCACAGATTCGTCGTAAATGCCCGAGTGACGCGTATTGGGGTCTTCCACCCTTCCACCTAACGCGTTCGGCTCTTGGCTTGTTCTTAAATCAACAGTTGTACAACGCCGTTCCGTGCGCCTGTCAGAAGAACATCGTTCTGGGTATAAACATCAAATAAGGTCGGATGTACCGAAACACCCACGTACATGGTCGCGGTGTAATAAAACACATGGCTGTCATGTTATAAATGGGCTTGTGGATCATGGGTTATCTATGTCGATGATATGTAGGGTCATGCCGCGCATACCTACAGTATATTTGATGTGAGCTTTGACTGAATTCATAGACTTGTTAACCAGGCACGAGGGAACGATCTTGAAATTGAGAAGATCGAATGTCGTGAAACTGTAATAAAATATGTGATAGTCACTGCGAAAAGGATGAAATTCTCAATTTGGAAATACATCAGCAAAATGGTCGAGATATTGCAAAGTCATATATAGGGTAAATTGCTAGAGCACATAGCAAAATATACACAAGTCTGGTATGCACTCTTGTATATAAAAGGATGAGTCGGGTGCATTTATATATATCTAGCACGTACCTCAGTGTGATCCACCTTGCAGACTTTGTTAAGGCTGTGCAAAGTGTAACAGGTTGTCTAAAGTTGCAGCACTTGCGAATATCTAGCACGTACCTCAGTGTGATCCACCTTGCAGAATCTGTTAAGGCTGTGCAAAGTGTAACAGGTTGTCTAAAGGTGCAGCACTTGTGAATATCTAGCACGTACCTCAGTGTGATCCACCTTGCAGAATCTGTTACTGTAAGGCTGTGCAAAGTGCAACAGGTTGTCTAAAGTTGCAGCACTTGCGAATATCTAGCATGTATCTCAGTGTGATCCACCTTGCAGAATCTGTTAAGGCTGTGCAAAGTGCAACAGGTTGTCAAAAGTTGCAGCACTTGCGAATATCTAGCACGTACCTCAGTGTTATCCACCTTGCAGAATCTGTTAAGGCTGTGCAAAGTGCAACAGGTTGTCGAAAGTTGCAGCACTTGCGAATATCTAGCACGTACCTCAGTGTGATTCATCTAGTGCAGGATGAATTTCTTAATAGCTCTTATAATAGCTCTGTAGTTGCAGTGAGAATGGTAAAGATTGTTATGAATCAAATTATTTAATATTCTAAGGCATTTGACTAAAAACATTTTGATCTACTCAGCTGACACATTTACTGCAGCGGCATTCCTTGTTATACCCATTTGGGTACACATCCTGGCAAGTGCACTATTGGGCGCTGGTTCCTTAGCAGATTCCTGTCCAGGAAAGAGTCGTCTGGAACACCAAGGTTGTGAGGAATTCATGAATATAGCTAACTACCTGCCATACCTATCATACCACTGTAGAAGCTCCCATACCTGTTCCTGGGACTCCACCGCTTCCAAAACTTCGAGTAGGCCATAGTAGAACAATTGGTTGTTAGATGTCCTATCATTCTTTTGAAATGTAGAATGAGAGGATAGGGAATGGCGAAGCTGGTCGAGATCATAAGCTAGAGTGAGGGAACAGACAATGAGTTCGTACCTTCACTACAGCATCAGCAATGGCGCCCACTGACATACCCGTCATGCCCGCTAAGGCCGCTTTTCTGGAACACGTTGCCTGATTACTGTCCGCACCATCCACAGAGCTGGGTGATGTGTAAATGTGTTTTAGGGTCTGGATTTGGTGCAAGTTATTAACAGTTTGGGGGTAGTCAACCGTGGATGCGACACTCACTTTAACCAGGAGTTGGTGTCGTAGGAAGCCGACCCACATATCTTCACCCTCATATGGTACTGTGCAGTCCTCATAAATGAAGTTAGGCCATTGCGACGGCTGGATATCTATCGTGCCGTCACACAAACCCTGTTGTATGCTAGATCGTATCAACGCCAGAACATAAGAAGTATTCTGGAGGAGGGGAGTGCATACGTTGAATCAGACCATTTCAAATCCGTTGGGCACAAGAGCTCACCAATCACGTGTTATTGGAGGAGGAAGGACAGTTTCAATCAGGACAATCTCACTTCTAATTTATCTTATCACTCACCTTATTTTCCCATCATTCCAAGTCGAGTCGAGGCGCATACATGCGTACCATGAGTCAAACATCGAGTCAAGGCGCAGACATGCGTACCATTGAGTTAAGAGTTCATTTTCATGCCTATTATCGAGTCGAGTCGTCATTCCACTGGTCTGACATCATTTATTGCATCATCTCCATCATTTATGAAGAGATTAGCCATATAGGAGCTGTTGCATCACTGTTGACATCATTATGCTCCTATCCCCTAAGTAACATCATATTTCACATGATTATTACACTTACACATGATTATTTCCCCCTATCCTACACTGCTTAAATACTTGGACTCTAGATATGAATAAACAAGTGACTTAACAATCTTTTTCCCTAGAGCTTCGAGTTATAAGCTTCTTTGGACTATTATTGTTTCCTCCTCAACTCTTATTGCACTAAGAACATTGCTTAATTCTAGAACTCTAGAACATTGCTTTTATCTCTCACCAGAACACTGCTTGAGATCTTTATCACATCATTATTCACTCGACCCCAACCCCTTACTCTGATTTATATTATCACGGGGTTATTGAACCCTCGTGTGGTCTTGGAGTTATGAGCTAGTGGGTACGCAGCTGTTGAAGCATTATAAGGGGGAGCGGAGAGCCAATCGACCACGACGACCTTCAAGCTTGCGATATCCTCGGAGCGGGAAGCCGACAGGCCTGCCTTGAACTATAGGCACAAAATTCAGATACATAGAGTTGTAATATGAATGGTACATACCAACTTCTCATGCTCACGAAAAGTACACACCTCAACATCAATGATGCGCGCCTCAAAGTGCCCTATCCTCACGCAGAGATGCTTATAGATTCTAAACCAACGGATCTGCCTGCAGTGTTGTATAACATAATGAGTACCACTAGTCTGGAGGACATTGAAAGACACTTACTCATTGGTGATTCCTTCGATTTCAAGGGCGCCTAGCATCGTCGAGGCCAGAGCGACCATGTTCTCCAAACCAAAGTTAAATACCATACCTGGATTCAAGAATGCATCCATGGCGTGACCAATGTGCTGCGCTTCAATTATAAGCAGCTCCTGCTTTTGTCTACGCATACAATGACAAATCAGTCACAAGTTAAAGTGTACACGAAACGTTACAGTAAAGCATGCTTACTGCTTGGATCGACCGGACGCGGTGAGGGGCTTGGGCTCATGAGTGCATTTTTGGCCTGTCGTGCCCAACTGGGAGTCCTCAACAGTGTTGGTATTGGACGCAGGCATCGTCGCCACAAGGGTTGAATGGAATGATAGAACGAATGGGGATGGGATTTTATGTCAGACTTTTATATCTTAGAAGTGTTGCACATCAAAAGATAAGCTGAGAGAAGTGCTGATTCACAAGAGAAGTGAGAGAAGTGTTGATTCACAAGTGAAGTGAGAGATGTGCTGATTCGCAAGCGAACTGAGAGAAGTGCTGGTCCGCAAGCGAAGTGAGAGAAGCTTGAAATATGTAAGCGAGAAGTACGCGGGAGGAAATGGAAGAAGTGAGTGGAGCTGAGTAAGTGTTGATTCACAAGCAAAGTGAGAGAAGCTTGAAATATGTAAGCGAGAAGTATGTGGGAGGAAATGGAAGAAGCGAGTGGAGCTGAGTTGTTTCGAGGCACCCAACACACACATTCCACAAATTATGACCACCATCTCAGGTACCTGAAAATAGTGGCAATTCACAGCATGCTTAGAAAGCATGCGATTTTCACTGCTGGTTGTGAAACACCATGCTGGCCGGGCAGGATCAGGAGTTAACTGCATGCATGTGCTATGCGGAACATGTGGTGGGAGGGGTGCCAGCGGCGTCATGCTGCCTGCAGTGAAGTTTTCGCGCCTGTCCTCCACAACCCGCTCGACGTTGCGGATCCAGATCATCATGCGGTCGAGCCTAAGCGTTGTAAACTCATCAAGTTGACTAATCTGCTTCAGCGCATATTCAAGCTCGAACAGTCAATACCATCCAGAGCCACCTCTTTTGCGATGCCAGCCTTTAATTTGGATGGCAAAAGTGTGTCCAAATATGCACGGAATGAGTTTAGATGAGAGATTGTGCCAATGAGGTTGTCCAAAGCATAGGGGTGGATAATATGGATCAAAGATGGCGCGGCGCTGTATGCAAAGGCATTTGGAGCAGGTGCTGTGTGGAGGGCATTCTCAGTGTACTATGTTGATTATATGACAACCCGGCGTCATACATACATAATTCGCCATCAAATAAATCATCTCGATCAACCACCATCGACTCCATTTTTGCTTGGACATCCTGAGTCTTGCCTTGCGATGGTTCTTTTGCATTATGTGAATTATGCAAGGCAAGACTGCCTTCCCATAGCACGCAAGTGCGAACCAACCTCTCCGCAAAGTCCATGAGCCAGGTTATTAGTGAGATGAGCTGCCAGACAGGGTCTGCACGATGCTGGTCAATCTGGAGTGTTGGTGAGGAAAAGTCTGGGAAGAAGCACCCAAATCATAACCATGCCCTCTTTGCAAGCGTCAAATGCACTTTTCAGAGCCCTCACAGTACAAATATCGAGCGCAATATGCCAATGCTCATCCATGGAAATCTGTTCTTTCTCATCTAAGGGGGTTCTTATTGCAAAGTCGTTCCGATCTAGTTCTATCGATGACACATATTCTCAACATCATTTAAGAACAGATAATGGTGAAGGCATACTGATAAAACATTATTCCTACAACCTGCCAGCGCCAGTCCTGCGCAGACAAATTGCTGGAGTCCAAGGCATCAAAAGTGTTCTCAAGTCCAATGTATACCGAGGAACGCTGCAAAGTGGGATTGGCCAGAACATGTACAATGTCAGTTGGAGGACGGCTGGAAAGAATTGATAACAGTGGGGATTCTAATAAAGCGGTAACTTGATAAAGTGACGGTAGAAACGGGAGTAAGCATGACAAAACGTATGTATACGCCCTCCAATGACTGAAACCTACTGGTGAAGTTCTTTGGCTAGGAAGTGCGTGTACGCTGAGCCTCAGTGCACTAGACCATGGAGCAGGCAACATGCAAATAAATGACTCTAATGGAGAGATTGCAGCGGAAAACGGGGCTGGATGGATAACACATGTCATAAGCCACATGTCACAAAGGGTGTTCAACTATGCGAACATACAATTTGTACCAGCGTCATTGGCCTAGCCATGCTGCTTGGCTCCCAGTCCTCGTCATCTAATGCGTTGAATACTTTGTAAGTGGAAATAAGCTATTGACTAACAGTCTTAATCTCATGATTTTGCCAATGTGTATTTCTTTAGACTTTCCCTCACCTGCGGATGACCTTGGTGTGAGACCCTCAGTATCAAGAACTCCTGCTACAATGGCGTCAGAAGAGGGGTTGCGAGATGGAAGTAGAAAGGAAACAGCGGCGTCAGTGATGGTGCGTGTATGAAGGTGGTGGTGTGACTGTTCAGGTAACTTCACATTGGTGATATATAGATTAGAGCTTGAGCTTACCCAGGTCACTGGGTTGCTCGATTACGTAGACAAGCCTTTACCCCGTTGTATCTCGAGGCAAATGATATCTGACTTTGGAGAAAGATCTGCCAAAATATTAGATTCAAGAAACATACCAGTTGAGACACGATTCACACAGTCTTCAAAGTCCAGATGGTTCAAAACGATATGCATCAAGGTCTTGAATCTACCCGAATCTTTTGAAGAGACATTGTCAACGACGGATCCCTCGGGGCTTGATGGTTCTTCTACTGTGAGATGAGGGAGAATAAGTATATTGCTGAGATGCGATGATGGGGTGACCTGTGGGAATAGAGGTGTTGTCCGCAGCCACCTATTCGTTGCGGATCGCATGGCGCATGACTGGCAGAGAGCTCTTGGCTGAGAGAGGGCCTGTCAGCCTGTCATCTATCTTAATGCGGCAATAAGACCCACCATTCCGCACGGCAGAAAGAGCTTGCCCTTCTGTTTAGCATTTCTGCTGTCTTGCCCCGCTCCTTTTGATTGTTGATCCTGGTATGCAGCGAAACATAAAGAGGGACTCTTTGTCTTTTAAACGACACGATAAAATTCAGTCATGCTGAAGAATGAGAGGGAGGGGAACAGACACACTCCATATGGTCTTTCGCCTAGAAGTGCGCAAGATACAGCATGAATTGTTACAGGGATATATGGAACGGACAAAATCGAGTAGTCTGCTGAACTTATCGACCAATTCTGTTAAAGGGTATATACGATGCTGTCGTTTCAATGTCGTGACAGGACTGGAAAGGATCGCGGTATTTACCATCAGCCCCCATTTCCCATTCTTCGCCAGAACGCTCCATCCAACACTTTTTGGCTGCTTCATATCGATCCACGTGGGTGGCCACGTACTCGTCCATATTTTGACCAGAAAATATTTTCAATTGATGCTCTTCCATGGTAACAGGGCTCATGAGATACTGCTGTTGGTGGTTTGAGAGAAGATGTTCGAGTAATCGAGGTGAGATGTCTTTTCAATTTTAGCCGTTGGTGGTTTTGAGAGAAGATGTTTGAGGTAATCAATGTGAGACATCTTTTGAGAGAAGATGTTGGAGCGTGTGAATGTAACCCAGGCGGTTAGTAACTAGAATCTGACCATCGCCTCCACACATTCCTTTGCCAGGCCCAGAATCTAACTTTAGTGCCCAGCCTCAAACAGTGCGGCGATTACACAAGATAGGGAAATTATGTACGTACGGTATTTCATTGGAATCGTTCTTGCATCTCAACATCGCGACACGTAGTGAGAAGCTTCCGGTCTCTGTCAACCAGAGTTCGAGCCATGTATCCACATGGCGGTCACCGTCGGGAGACGTTCGAGGCTGAGCAGCCTCAAGAGAGCCAGGCTCAGCGCGGACATCAGTCGCAGTTGCTCCAAACTCACGCAGCCATTATCTCGCCCATCAATCACTTCCAGACAGGTGACGTCCCCACCCAAGGCAGTCAAGGTGTTGTCTATGGCGATGATGCTGTGAGTACTTATGCTCTTCTTTCAGCATATTTTCACGTTTACGCTTAGCGGGAGGTTCCCAATTGGCAGTATCCAGAACATATTCAGCAGCAACAAAGCGGCTATCAGCCTGATTTCGTTCAACAGCAGGATCAAGGTCACATATTCGCGCTGCCGGAACCCCATGCTCAGTCCGTCTATACCCTGACTGCTCCACCTGGTTCTTACTCCATGTCTCTGCCTATGGGCACCACTGGCGAATTTGTGAGGACACCCGATGCTCCAGGTCCTGCCGCACCCATCACCGACAACTTGGCATCACAGCCTGCCGTATCCTATCATGCCCAGGGTTTTCCTTTGAACCACAACGCCCAATGTCGAGGCAGCGCTGAATCAAATTCGCGATATACTGGGCCTTATAGCAAGACCAGACCGTCATCCTCAAAACAATCCTTAAGTAACATCTTTAACTCAACAACCCCTCCCCCATCACAGTCCTCAGGCTTGCGGTTGCATCTGCAACCTGAAGTCAAGACTGCCCTCGATTATGCTGCAAAAATCTGGAGACGTTTTCATTACAAAGTCAACATGTTCCCCTCTTGTCCATTGGTCCAGCCCGCAATTGCCATCGTGTATCATTCCTGGATTGACCCACATCCTCGGGATAAAATGGAAATATTGTTTAAGGACGCCGTATCAGTGATGCACACAGAGGGCATCAGGAGCGACGTGCAGCTTCACGAGCTTCCAGAGAGTCACATTGTTTGTTTCGAATTTTTTCCTGGGTGGCTGCATGACTTACAGGCATTTCCTTAGACAACGAGAACTTTGAACATTAGGAAGATAGTCATGCAGAAAATCACCAAGTCTACCGTACGAGCCTTTGCAGGGCACAAAACCGAAGATACGGTGATCTGTTTGAACAAGCTCCGCGGCCTCCCGATTATCTCGTTGTTTGCGTATGGGACTGATCTTTACCGTAGACGGTTCTGTTGCAAACGCTATTGGAATGGAGAATGTAAAATTTTCCCTTGATCAGCATCGCATTACTCACTGCCGTACAGATTCCTAAGGCATCCAGGGTTTTAGAGCATGAGTGTATCTTGGTGGCAATGAAGCTCCTTGCCAAAGCTATCCGCGACGATGAGGATGAAATGTATGATACAAAGGAGACCTATGAGGCTCTGGTGACTCCGTGAACCCTAGCGTACGCCATGACGGGAGTCAGTGAGTCAGCTGCCCTGAGTGCCTTGCAAGCTGACTCTTCCCCTAGATTCATTTTGGTCTTGATTACGAGGTGGCAAGAGCTCAGAAAGTCACGAAATACGTGACGAACGCGTATGCTAAGATTTATCATGAGCATCTTGACTTCGTTTGGAAGGTTGTGGAACAGAATCGGGCCCATTATGACAACATACGAACCAAGCTGTGCAATGAGCTTTGGTAAAGTCCTGTTATCTGCATGCTCCGGTGCAGCTGATGATATTTATGATGGCTCATAGCGTACATCTTCACCTTCTGCCACATCAAATATTCTATAAAGATCCCATGTTCTTATCTGAAGCGCAGCAGGAGGAAGCAGAACAAGAATTAAATGGAGTCTCTGGACACGGGCTATGAAAAACATGATATGATCGCCGCCGACATTGAACGTTCCCTGTGAGGATAAGCCAAAATGTACCTGCATCGGGGAAACCGAACCGCATGTATATAGTGTATGTACGACATATACACCTTATACCTTGGCTGATATCTGGATGATTTTCCAAAAATAATCGGTAGGTCATCCAACTGTTACCCAAATACCTCCATTACGAGATTTGACTGATTGTCCAAATATAATCGACATGTCATCCAAATGCCATCCCATATGTCACCCAAATATCTCTAGCTAAGAAAATTTTACTGGGGTTGGCATCCCCGGCCACTGCCGCCTTGAATATTGTAGCGTAACATACATATTAAGAGTAGAAAATATATATACACCATTCGATAGCGACTGTAAAACGAAATGAGTACCATATTATATATGTTGCTCCAAGCACCCTGAGCAATTTGCAAATGTAGTGGGGGAGCTATATCGATCCGGCCGCCCAATCCCCAATCGCTCACTATAGCTGTAACGTCGCATTGCTTAATTAGACTATGTATTTCCATGTTAGTAAAGTCCCCAATATACAAACTTCGTGTGCACACACCATTACAAGCTATCCCCACTCAGCTGCATGTCGAGCCAGGCAGGGTGGACTCGGAGGAAGCACACTACCGAAGAAACAATCTGCTTTGGACAGAAACAATGGCACATCAGATCACAAAATGGACAAGCAAAGATCAGTTATGCCACCTCCGAAGAAAGCAAAGCCAAGTCTTCATCCCTCTGCTGGCTTGCGTCGTCCTGATGCAACTATCACCATATGCGTCGGCACGCTCTCAAATGGCATCTGTGAATGCTGCAGTCCCTAGCACAGCCATATCAGCACTGCGATTTCCTTCAACAGGGCTAAAGAGCCTCACAGATAGTGTAACTGACCTTAAAACTACTGTGGCACCCTTGGTAAAAATGACGGGGGAAGTTAAAAACTCAGCAATTCCCAGCCTAATACAGCAAGTTGCTGAGATTGATGAACTGGTGGGAAAGGTGATGCATGACATGAGAGCATTGGAAGAACAAAACAAAAACATTTTAGGCATGCTGGAGGCCCAAGATAAAGATCTCACAAACCTTGAGGCCCGATTCAAGTTGTTCGAGGAACAGACTGAGAAGACAATAAAAGCCAAACACTTCGGAGGTGGAGAAGTTCCGGGATCTGATGCAGAGGAAGTGGGTGGCAACATTGAAGGCTGTGATAACGTCAAACTCCACAATAATTCCTTAAATGTGAGCATCGTTGTTTTTAAATGAAAACAGGGAACTTAACATTATTAATGCGCACAATAGAGTTTTGTGCATGCAGCATTCTATGGTCTCATGGGGATTGAGGAACGTTTGGAGCAGCTGAAAGATCCTATTTTATGGGGTTATTGGGTGCCTGATACGTCTTCTAAGACACCAAATGATGACCAGTTATTCAGAGACATACCAGTCACCACCACCATCATACTGGACGTATGAACAGAGATCATTGCCCTTGATCTCTGGCGTCTCCCTCGTGTCAACAGCCGAGATGTAGTTGTCCTGAAGGGTTTCTGGATCGGAGGGGAGAGAATTAGCATCTATCTCACCATCCAGACTAAATTCTCTGGCATCATTTTCGATGTGATTAGAGCTCGTGAGCTCTAGGGCTTCAGCATCCCGCTGCAGATGCCGCTTGATTGTCTGGCTTTGCTGCCAGGGCATAACCGTCTTTTTGCACAGAGCACACGGGCAGCGATGAAGACCAAACATTCTACAAAGTCGTGGTGTCAAACAAGCCTAGCTATAGCTCAGAGCAGTGGGAGCGCTGATCAGGACATTGAAGATGTGACGTGGCCTCATGTGACTGTGGCAGAACTCCGCTGCATCTTGTGCATTAGCCTAAGTCAAATCCTGGCATAGAAATATATATTGCTTATAGCTACGCTCAGCTCGCCACTTTTCGCACCAGATATATTTCAAAGTTAATCCAGGAATAAACCTGGCGACACCCCGATGTGACTTCTGGATGAAAGTTGGATATCATTTGAAAATTGATACAAACTCGCCAGGCGATTTTTTGGTCTAAAACGGGGTGTCAAATCACCGCGTTTTGGGGGTCTGAAAACAAACCCCAACTAGGTTAGGACAGCTTGGCTTAGAGCAGAAATATGGAGTAGGTTTACCCCATGTATTCAGACCATGCTAAGCTACATTACTATACATCTGAACTTTCATTTTGGATCTGATCAACAGCTTAATCCACTGTATATGGGAGATAAACACCGCTTTGAAATGTTTGCTTTAACAATCCACTAACATATACAACTACTCGCGCTCGTTGGGGCTCAAATAAATGTATCTATGTGTGCCCCACTGCAAATAGATAATGCTTTCTTACTACAAATAGCCTGTTTGGCCACATCTCATTGTTGAATATTCTAGAGTGCGATCATATCATACCAGCTTCAACCCAGTGCCAGTACTCAATTCAATCAGACAGCAAATGCATTCAGACTGGTACAAAAACACAATGTAATTAGACAATGAAAACCTGCATTTAGCCACAAGCATCCCAATTGGGAGGATATTAAACACGCTGCATCATCGCACCTCAAAACATATAAAAATGTGTCCACCACCCCCCATACCCATTCTCTTTTCCTTCCTTACCTCCATGCACCTCCCTCGTCGACGATGGTGAAGCCATTGTATGACAAACCACCAAAACATGTTACGGACATGTTCCTGTGCAAGAACTGGAGTTCGTTAGCTTATGAAGCACGAAAGCATCATTGCGAGCTAGTGGACAACTCACCGACTGATACCGAATCAGACTCCCAGATAGATCCCACGTTGAAACCAACTAAGCGCAAGCCAGCCACTGATCCCAGCAGTGATGAAGACATTATACCAAGAGGCCTAAGACGGCTGTTCCTAGCTCTAACTCCACTCGAAAGTGTAAGTGTTTGAGTATATTTGAAAAGGCGGCACTTACCAATATGTGTTTGTCTGCACTTCTTTCGCTAGATTCCAAAGGTGAGGTGAATTATGACTCAGTTAAGAACAGTGGCTTACGATGGCACACTAGCCCTGGCTCCATCTCTTTGAAGAATACACAATTTGTTCCTGATATCGTAGAACCAGCCGTGAGGTTAGTGAGCCGCATGTCTGAAACTGACAGATTGCTTACATGATCACAGAAATGGCCGAGTTGAGATTAATGTCACGTCTGCATTAACTGACTATGAGCAGGAACAGGAACATGAGCGAGATGAAGGTCAGTAGTTTGTTAGAGTTAAGTATTATATATCCTCACCTGTACTTAAGAACCATGGAGCGGTTCCCATAACCACAAGAAAGAGAACATTCAGACTATCGCTGGCTTGGAGGGAAACACGTGGACCAAGCATTTAGCGGCCCTCCTAGGGGTATATCCTTGAAGAGGGTGCGTGGGGGAGGATACACTCAGAGCATGAAAACAAACAAAATACACAATTTTGCGAACCTTACGTGTGCACAGCTAAATGATAAGGAACTGGAGCTCAAAAAAACATTGTAGGTAAGTGACTATTTTGCAACAGATATTCCATTCTTACCCAAGTCGAACAAGGACTTGGTTCGCGCGTTGAGGGGCATTGGTTATCTGGGGAGGGGTCTGAGACAACAGACTGGGAATCATCCTCACCATCCGCAACATCGTCGTCACTCTTGAGCGAGCCAAAATGTGTCACGGCGGACATGGGCCTCGCATATATGCCAGGCACAAGGTCTGTCGTTGAAGACTATGCGTGAGATGTGAGGGAAGGGTCTATATTTTCTTGTTTCAGGTGTGAGCGCGGCGAATGATCAGCAGAGGTTGTGAGAGGGTGCAGGTCCATTCAATCGCTCACGCTGATTCCACAGTCCATCTTCCTCACGATCCCGCAAGGATTCCTCCAGGCTTTGTTACCACCTGTTCCAGTACCCAATGAAGTATTAAGGTTACCTCACGGACGGGGTTGGGTGAATCGTTACTGCTCCTGCTTAATCTGGCGCTGGCGCTGCATCATTACACGATCAAACGCTAAATATTATCGTCATTTCTGTGACTTGGTGAAAATTATCAAGAAGTGATTACTATTCACAATAGAAGAAGTTGACGAGTTGCAAGAAATGATTGTACAGCAATATGAACGGTAAGTCGTCTGTTAGTTGTAACTGTCTGACGCATCTGACCCACCAGCAGCTGGTACTTCATGATTAGGCAGAAAAAAAAATCATTCATCATCATTTGGTACTCTTTGTTTGACTTTACTTTTTTTTCCTGTACTTAATTTTAGTACTTGTATAGTACTGATTTTTAGTGCTGTATGAAATTATTTTTTGGGGACTAAATTTCAGTACAAATCGGTACTGTAATTTATCTGTAGTGCAAGTGGAACTGAAATATACTTATTCTTTCTACAGTGGGGGGGCACATGGAGGTAGTTGAATCAACACGTCACATTGACTCAGGGGGCACCGTGTGGGGGGGGGGGGGGCATGTGGAGGTAGTTGAATGAACCCATTGTGTCGACTCAGGGGCCGCCGTGTGGGGGTGGCACATGGAGGTCAGTGAATGAACGCGACACACGTCTTGGTATATAAGTGGCGGGATTAAGTGGCTCCCTCCTCTGACATGGCGGCTCCTTCCTCTAAGATGGCACCCTCCTCTGACATGGCACCCTCCTCTGATATGGCACCCTCCTCGACACCTCCAATCTCACAGATAGTGCACCTGAAGGGACCTGCTGCTCAGCGGCTGAGAAGCCATATGGATGAATACCTTGGTCTGGCCACCACTCGAGGCACTCGCAGCAAATTTGCAAAATTAAAGGCTGCCGAGTTTATCACACATTTTGATCTTGCCCCAAAGACCCATGAAGATGGCACAAAAACAGATCCTTTAGAAGGAATTTCTTGCCATAAACCTGTCACAGTTGGGCAGATAACTGATGTAAGTTTGCACATTGTGTCCATGTCCATGTCCTTTTGCTCACTGCACCAACAGCATGTGAAGCAATGGTATTTCAATCATGCGTGGGTCATGAAGGGAAGTTGTTTCAAGGATTGCATGGCTGGAGGGGGCCCCCAGCAACTTGGTCAGGTTGATGATAATGTAGGTGAATCAGATTATGAGGTGGATGAATTGGGCCCTTCACAGTCCAAGGAAGCCACAGCCCCTTCATGGACCACATTGGCCACTGCAACAAACCATGCCATTGGGGCCGAGCACAGGTGAGTGGCTCTCCTGATGAGGCCCAATTCCTTTTCTGATGTAAACCTCAAGTAGCACTGATGAAATTGGGAGGGGGAAAAGGTTTGTATTATAAACTGTCATTGCTATGCAGAAATTAACCACAGGAATGATTACTGTAAGGAGGAAAATTCTGAAACAATTTACCCCTCAGCTCAATAGACGGGGACAGGGAGGTAAACAAGGGGGTGTGTGGGGTAGAAAGTCCAAGTAGATTGGTCACTTGGTGTAATGGCAGGGAGAAAGGCCAGACAATAGATAGAGACACTTTTTTTTGTGTCACACCATATGGAACATCCATAGACATGAATCTATGTGTTGGTGATGTGTGCAGGTGATGCGTGCAGGTGATGCGTGCAAGGTGACGCATGCGTGCGGGTGATGCGTGCGTGCGGGTGATGAGTGTGTGCGGGTGATGAGTGCGTGCGGGTGATGCGTGCGGGTGATGCGTGCGGGTGATGCGTGCGGGTGATGCGTGCGGGTGATGCGTGCGGGTGATGCATGCGTGTGGGTGATGCGTGCGTGCGGGTGATGCGTGCGTGCGGGTGATGCGTGCGTGCGGGTGATGCGTGCGTGCGGGTGTGCGTGCGTGCGGGTGGTGTGTGCGTGCGGGTGATGCGTGCGTGCGGGTGATGTGTGTGTGCGGGTGATGCATGTGTGCGGGTGATGCGTGCGTGCGGGTGATGCATGCGGGTGATGCATGCGGGTGATGCGTGCGGGTGATGCGTGCGGGTGATGCGTGCGGGTGATGCGTGCGTGGTGTGTGCATGCATGATGCGTATGGCCAATGCGTGCATGCATGATGCATGCAGGTGATGCATGCGTGCGATGCGTGTGTGCATGATGCGTGTGGGCGATGCGTGTGTGTGTGCGTGTGTGATGCGTGGGTGCCTGATGCGTGTGTGGGTGTGTGATGCGTGGGTGCATGATGCGTGCAGAACTGCAGAATTAGTCAGTGGTGACATGGCCATAATACATGAACTATGCCTACTTCTGCTCTTCTGTATATAAATATCCTGTATTCATACCTGAACTTTAGTACAAATATAGAGAACACTACATGCTAACACTCATACTATATTCCCATACACATATCTGTAAGAGCATTGTCATAATATTCAACCAAACTTCATGGTACACTGGTAGTGACAACAACTACTGGTACAGGATGGGGAGATATGTGCATCTACAAGTACCTTGAATGTGTCATCCACCCTTGACAGTGTTCAGGTGATATTGAAGACATAGCAGTGTGAAGGAATCATAAGATAGCCATCTCATCTTTGTTATCTACTGCTTGCCGAAATTCTGCACCATGGCGGCGAAGGTACGCTCTCAGGTATGAAAAAGCCTCCTCGATTGGGTTCATGTCGGGGGAGTACGATGGTAAATAGTAGAGCCGCACACCACTAAATAATAGATATTTTTAAGCTTGCTCAGGAGATTGGTTGGGATTGCTTACCGTTCTTGGCAAATTGTGGCAACCTCAGGACCATGGTGAATGGAGCAGTTGTCCATCACCAAGATGCTGCGTGGCTGGGGCCATGGGTTCATATAAGGCATCAGGTTCATGATGAATTTCAAGAAGGTGTTGGCGTCGTATGCCCCCTCCTGTATATTGGAATATATTATCCCCTCTTCACAGAGGGCTGGCAGAAGAGAGTACCTACACTGATATAAATATTAGAGGAAAGTAAAAGATGAAAGGAGACATACCCTGTCCCACGCACAAACCTAGCCTTTGACCTTGCTCTTTTCCCTTTCTGCGTCCATCCGTTCAAGCGATACGTGGTGCGGCAATCGACCCGGCTCTTGTCAATGAATACAAGGCGGCTGGGGATTTCATGGCCAATTCGGAAGCGGAAAACCGTGCGGAGGTCTTCATTTTGCTCTGCAGAAACCTTTGACAGCTAAGGATGGAGTAAATAGGTTGAAGAACGACAGAAAAGAAAAGACATACTCGTTTCTGTGTGAGCCCGAGTTCTGTCATTGTATCCCAGAGAGTACTAACTCCAACAGTTATTCCATGTAAATGCTGCATTACACCCTGTATTTCGTCAAGATAGAGGTCTGGGAACTGCTGTACAAGCTGAACTAGGAACTAGGAGAGAAACCAGATAAGAGTCAGTGTTATCTGGGATCATCAAGGCTCACTGCTTACCTGCATTTCCTCAGGATCCATTATTCTTCTCCTTTGACCCCTTTTTCCAGGTTCCGGTGGCATGACCTCACCGGTAGTGCGCCATAGTTGCAGAACATGTTTGACAACGCGTTGCGACATGTTGAGATCCAGTGCGATATCAGCGACTTTCTTTTCACGAGTACTGTATACCTCTGATATATGACACGTTTTCTCAGATCCTCTGAGTATGTTTGTCGTTGTCACAGATGGTCTGGGAGATACCTAGGCATCGGATGGCACAAGTTACAACATACACATCTCATGTGACATGGTCATGCATGATGTCATGACTGACATCATGCCAGCAAGACTTCAGATGAAACAATGTACTGTCACATCATTGTAATTGGAGTATATGTAGACTTTATATTATATTTGAGTGCTTAAAGCTGATGTTTGGCCATGTAGAAGGCTGAAAAGGCTGGGAGCAGCAAACAGACATGCACCTCCCCCCCTTCCATAACCAGCCGATTGCAGCCTGTTTTGCTGTTTCAAACATTTATACATATACATTACTATAATCTGACCAAGTTATAGCCCTTATTGAAAGAATTTGAGGGCATAATGATGCATATAAGTGCAATTATTCAAATAGTAAATAACTTAGAATAAGCCACATTTTGTATACCAAATGGTAGATATTACATATTGAAGAATATCTACAAAGTATAAACCCTTAATCGTCAATGGTAGGGGAGATACAGGTCGATCTTTGCAGGCGGCAGCAGGCGGCATGTATTTCAGACTCTGCCCTGTGTACCCGAAACAGCTGTAACAAAATTTTGTGTTTTTGTTAGAATTTGTTGAGCAAGAAAATTGTAAAAAAGTTTAAAGTTTTTTGCAGGGTTTTTTATGTGTTTTATAAGTTTCTTTGTGAAAACACAAAGAAACCCATAAAAAACCCTGCAAAAAACTTTGATTTTTTTTACAATTTTCTTGTTCAGCAAATTCTAATAAAAACACAAAATTTGATTATAGTTTTTTTTACATAAAAAACACTAAAAGTATTTGGACAATTTTTAGAGTTTTTTGAACAGTTTTTCAAAAACTTTTCTATGCCTGCAGTGCGATGCACGTATATGATGGGATTTCCATTGGGCCTATTTGAGAGCTTGATTTATACATAGAATCACATTTATATGTGTGTATATATATCATACAAAATATTAGACCTTAACTCCTCCTGGTTCACGAGTTTGAGCTCAAACAAATTTTTGATGAATTTTGAGCGCTAGTTTCAAAGTCCGCCTTCGGGACCCGAAACAGCTGTAATAGGACTGACTGGGCTTGAAGGTTGAGACTCCGACTTTCAAACTCTCCTATATCACTGGTTTCGCACGCTTTGCGGTGTAGTAGGCCACTCTGATTTGCACTCAGCCTACTACTCTCGAGTCTGCCTATCAAAGCAATCGTCATCTTTCACGCACTTTGCGGAGCGCAGTGTCACACGGTACTCAGGCTACGCCAAGCGACAAGCAGTGTCTGCCTCTGATTTTCATCTTAGCCTCCTATCAGAGCAATCCTGATGAGCAGCTGCCCTGGGCTCTCATCTCAGCTCAACTCTTGAGTCGGTCTTGGACGCCTGTCACCGGCAGAACCATCGTGATTCTTTCGCGCGCTTTGTGGAGCACAGGCTTGAAGAACTGTGCATGCCACAGACCTCAACTTTTTTTCCTTGCTATGACGACCTTGTTGCATCTTCTTCACTTCGAAACACGACTGAATCCCTGTTAGATACCGCCTGTAAAGGCTTCTCAAGTTCAAAGTTCTGATGGTCACTTACCAGTGTGTAGCCCGCTGTGGAAAATCATGGGAAAAGGAGTCCAGTCTGACGACCCATCAAAATTTTTGCAAGTTATATGTGGTGGAACAAACAGCGAGGCAGGAGGCATTCCGGCAGAGAGTGCGCAAAGCACATCAAAAACGGGTTGAAATAAAACGCAAGCAACGGATGGAAGCGACAAACGTGAGTAACTTTGGTAATAAAATATGATTGAACTCAACTCTGATCAATGTATTTTTTTAAGTCCAGCAACATTGAGTATAACAAGTACATGGACGTGGACAATGCGGACGACGCAGATCATCAACCTATGATGGTCGATGGAAGTTTGTGCAAATGGCTCATCATATATAGATGACGGTAAACTGTTCTGACAATGTGTCACTGAACAGTCTGAGTTTCTGAAATTTCCAGATTTCCAAAAACTCCCTCAGTTTTGAAATTGGGCTGATGCTTGATTTCAGTTTCTGGGCACTGAACAGGCCCTTAGGGCTCCTAGACAACTTGATTGACTTAGTCATTTACTCACATCATTATCATGCAAATAACTAACAGAAGCTGCTACAGTAGACTCCCTCCTAATGCATACCCCTTGGGATAGGCCTTGGAGTATGTGTTATGAGGGAGTATACAGTCTTGGAGAGAGTTAGGGTTAGGGTTAGTGGTGTAGCACCTGTCAAAGAGTACTAGTGTGGAGGCTATTTATGGGTGAAATTACTAGTCAATTTGTCATCCTTCAAGTTCTCATCCCCGCAGCCCTTGTCCTCTGTCCAAATGAACTCAACATCATCTCCAGCTTACGGGCAAACGGATCGTCAATGTCTCAAACATAGTTCCTCAAAACCAATATGACCTGAAGAGCTTCATTATACATAGGAGCAGGTTTGATGGGTACGTGTCACTATAAATGTCATCACTATTGTCCTTGTTTTCTTCATGTGCCTTTCCAATACTGGCCAGCTGGCTTTCAGCTAAGTGTCAAGTGCCTGGCTTTTCACTCTTGTTTTTTTTTTTTTTTTTATCATTTTTTTTTTGTCTGCAGGCTAGGCCTATGATAGGCACTACATGCATGATACCTAACATACAAGGTATGGTCTATCTCTGCTTGGTTCTTTCATTCTCTAGTGTGTGGTCTGGCTTTGTAAGTGCTTGGCTGCAAAGCAGACTTACACAGCATGGGCATCAATATCCAAGGGCCAAGGGTCCATTGTTGACGATGTGAATTGGAGCTGGTCAAGAATGAGTGAGTGGTGTTGGTTTTTGGTATATATAAGGATGTTCATGCCTCTGAAATGCTAAAACTCCCCTCAGCACCCCTTTACAGCGCTTTGCAGTACATAAGGCAGGTGCTGATTTTGCACGTGTTTTATCTGCAAGACTTAAAACAGCGATAACTCAGGTAATACTGCTCTGATTGGTTCGAAAATTTGTATATAGCTTAATGTAGAGCATAGGCAGGGCACAGAGTAATGACCTCACGAAAAATCAAGCAATTTGAAAATCCCAATTTTTGTGTGAATTTCAAAGTGGATGACTTTGCTGGATATTATTGCTCTGTGTCCTGCATATGATCTACATAAAGCTATATACAAAATTTCGAAGCAATCAGAGCAGTATTACCTCAGTTATCGCTGTTTTAAGTCTTGCAGCTAAAGCACATGCAAAATCAGCGCCTGCCTTACATACTGCAAAGTGCTGTAAAGCCAAACAGTCTAACCCATAAATGCATAGTAATCGACCTTCCATGGCTTATTTGGGCATGCAATATCCATGTGCACTTCAGTTTGTACCCCTTAGCTGCGACACCACCTTGACACCTTTCCCACACCCCAACGAGTGGCAGCAGCTGCAGTCTATGCTGATGTTTTAGCCCAGCCTGCAGCTTTCAGTGTGACAAATCATGACAATAGTAGTACTCCAATGTGTCAGTTGGATGGATTAGATAATTGGAGTAGATGTTATCATGTTCCTAAAGGGTCAGTTCTGAATTGGAAGGGATGGTTGAGTATACCACCATTTATATTTGGGGCAGGCAATCAGATGTTATCAGCAATCGGTGTGGCCAAAATTTTCAGAGTGTCTGGGCTGTTATCTCTGGAGGGGCCAGGATTAACCACTCAGCCTTAGCTTACACACTAAACCCCCAGGGGGAGGCTTACCACTAAGCTGCCCCAGCCCCTTTCTTGTATCGGATCTCCCTCTTTTTCCTGTCAATAGGTTTCGTTAATGATGAGAGTTGATTTTCTTGCCTTTTCTGGATGTCATATAATTCCCGTTGGCATTACCCAGCTACTGTCATAACCCATTATAATAATTTGTCAAAGTAACTATGGGTTATTGGGTATTGGTTATGATTCCAAAATCCCTGTAAACCAAGTTGGGAGATGGAAAAATGTATGGCTTATAAGGGAGTATCAGTTATCTGAGGTATCTGTTTGGAGAGAGTCTACTCTACCTTATGCCTGAAGCTGGCTGGGGAATACTCAGGTAACCAGGTTTGTCATGTCTGTTGGCTACTTGTATCTGTGGGTCAGGTTGACCATATATTTGCATTAGGGTAGACTGACACTGCAGGAAGCACTGGTACCTAAAGTTCAAATGAAACAGAACTTGAGTTTCAGTACAAAACCAGCTAAAAATGCGTGCTTGAGCACTGACTTTTAGCTCCCAAAGCATTCTCAGCCCCTTTGACCACACACTGATTTCTATTAGGGAAAATGTCCCACTTTATACTGGTTTTTAGCTCAAAAAGAACTTAATTCTAGCTTGTTTAGCACTAATAAAAAGTACATTCAGAACTACTTTTTAGGTACACACATCATTGATGATTGTGAGAGCAGGAAGGTAACGAAAGCCTAAGTACATCAAGATGAAACTCCCGCAGACCATGAGACATCAACAAAAGCGGTAATTTCACTAGGACAGTGTTCATGGACCCGGAGATTAATCATAAGTAAAAAGAAATCATTCATCATTGGTACTGTTTGACTTTGCATTTTGTCCTGTACCTAAATTTCAGTGCATGTATATGTAATACTGATCTTTAGTCCTCCATAAAATTATTTTTGCGGTCTAAATATCAGTACAAGTCGGCACTGTAATTTAGCTGTACTGCAAGCGGAACTTACATAAATATAGTGCTTATTCTTTCTACAGTGCATCTCGGCACCTGCATCCAGTAGGGTTTTGGCTGCGTCGATCAGCCCATCTGGCACATCGGACGTCCCTGCACTTTATAAATCCGCCACACTAACATGGCCGCCTGCGCCCCATTGAATTCCCTACTCTGGTTGGCTTTTACACCGAGCCGCTGTAGTGCCGGAGGGAAAGGGTGAATACTCGGATGACAAGGTTTGTCATGTCTTTTGCCAAGGCTACTTGTATCTATAGCGTGGGTCAAGTTCACTATATATTTGCATTACGGTAGGTCAGGTCTGATACTGATCTCATCGAATCTATGCGTTCGCTTGGATGAGATCAACAGAATGCCTTCTACAAGTGCTGTTAAAACTCAACCGATATCCCGGTCCTGATGTTCAGGTGCCAGTTGACAGGTCGACATATCAGTAAAATATATACTGCTGAGCGCCTCACGGCGCTGCTGCCACAGGGTTTTACTTAGTCGGCTTTAGTCGAGGTGATGTTTCTAGTTCCCAATCCGAGACGATTCTCCCCCTTGGAGTCCCTGCCCAGGATTGGCAGCGGATTGCCACCCAGGGAATTCGCATGCCAGCAGCTGTGGTAAGATTTGCTGCCGACCTAACACCTACGTCTTACATGTAGACGCCGGACTACTGTCACGTGAGGGGGTCGGTGTAACTAATAAGCTGTACCCGTTGATGCGAGAAAGGTCTTCTTATCACGCCCAACTCCATGGCTTGTGTACTCACGTTAAGTGTCTCTATGGCTCTCGTACTTTCGATGCCGTTGAAATCGGGTTGCGTTGGAAGTACTGGCGATAGGCTTCTACGATGGCGTCAGCGTGCGTTATATCATGACATGATCTGAGAGTTATACATCATGCATCAGTCAGTGTAGCCGCTTCTATCACTTACAGTAAACTTCCAGTCCAACTCCCACGTTACAGTACTGTATTTTTGGGACGTCTTCGGCAGATCTGTCTCACTTGCTACAATCCTTGCTTGCAGGTAGAAACCAGGGAGTCGGTGTGCAATTCACTGAGTTGCATGGCCTGCGCAATTGCTCAACTGCTGGCGCCATCAAGGTTCAATAGCGTCCTACAGATATGTTTGCTCATCAATTATCGCTTAAATATTGGAATTCGAAATTGCTTCCGGGTTGACTAGTATATAGCACTTCGAATGCGAACCGGGCAGACCTTCTTAACGTGACTATAATTTTTCCCCGTATGCTTGGTCTTTACTCTACTTTCTCTGTTCGCATGTCACCCACCTTTGATCTGGTAGTCTGGGAGCTTTATATCTGTCGCTATGTAATAGGTGCGTGGCATGATCATGGAAACTTGTGCAGTTACATCGAGCTAGATCTCAGTATTGTAGCTTCGGTATATATCGTCCTACTCCTGGAACACCTGGCCTCTTTACCTCAGGCTGGTAAGACTCTTGATATTAACTGCCATCTATGAACTCGTTCATGCAGGAGATCGAGTTTATTTGGAGACAGAAGACACCCAGAAACGGTTTACCGCGATTTTTTTTCCTCTTGTATCGCTATTCCGCGGTTGTCGGTCTTACCATTATCAATCATAGTAAGCGTCCATCTGGCGTGTGTACTAGTTCGGGACTGACATGGTGTAGTTATGTCGGGTATCTCACGTCCTTTGGAACACAACGTAAGTTGGGCATAAAATTTCATTCAGCATAGAGCTGACAATTTGGCTCCCAGCTGTCCGTCTGTCTCCCCGAATCCCTCATTCAAAACTAATGTTGTACTCAATTCAGGTGTAAGCAAGCCGTGGCCGTGGTAGCCGCTCTGTCCATCTTTTCAACAGGCATCGCGGATGCTCTCGTTATGCTACGAGTATCTGTTCTCTGGGGGCGCCGGCGTCTCATATTGGGTATTCTCCTTTTCTCGTTTTTCAGTACATTTTCAGCCTCAGCTATATCTCTCGTGATCGTTGCAACGAAACTTGTCGGTATGTTGAGTTACTTAATTGTCATGGCTCAGATGTGCCAATGCTTGCCGCAGCAAGCACCAACGTCGTGCAACCTCTGAGCATATGCCTCCCCTTGGTTGGCCCACATCAAATGATGGTCGGAATATGGGTTCCGGGGGTGGGTTTCCAACCTGGGAATGCACTTGACTGAGTGACAGGTGCCATTGATTGTCGCTAAAACTCTTCTGGCAGATGGTATTTGACGGTCTGGTGTTGTCTCTGGCTGGCTGGAACGCATGCGCGCGACCTCGGACCCAACAGACCGCCTTCACTGTGGCATTATATCGGGACGGTGTTGTTGTGTTTCTGGTCTGTACAGCAGTAAAGCGGAACTCGCAAGAGAAAACTAACATGGCATCCCAGATCCTCGCTGGTTTGTGAAAGAATTCCGTAAATAGGAAATCATTGACATCATCCTCCAGGCCTCCGCGGTATTAGCTTGTTTTTCTCGGTATTCGGGAGTGATGTTTTTCTCCTGGGACTCTGGTGAGAAACCAGATAAAATACCGAGAGACCACAAATAAACTCACAACTACTACTAGCATATCATGGCCAATGTCAACGATCACGCTCAGCCGATTTATATTCCGTCTGCGCCGTCGCGAGAAGGGACTAGCCCTCCCCTCAAACAGCTCGGGAGACACCGCTGTCGCTGATGCCGATTCGGGTTTGCGCAGTGTGCCGGAGACCTCTTCTGTATCCCTTCAGGCGCGAGATAACTCCTTAGGTTGATTCAGAGATAGCAGATTTCCTCGGGGTATTAGAGACCTCACGGCGACAGAAACGGTCAATGCTGAGGAGAGAAGTAGCGTAAAACCGTATAGTCGTAGCTCTGGTCGATGTCAAGCATCTAGGAGCAAACTACGGTGCGTCCGTCAAACGGAACAAAACTTGACAGCAAGGCGCGACAGAGGCAATGGTAGTACGGTATAGTCACATCTGTCATGGTATGCCCGGGGATCTTCGTTTACCTGGCACGAGGCATTCGAGTTCGGACCCGGAAGCGACGCAGATTGTGTCCATATGACCATCAGGCGAGAACCGCATTGCACAGTCGAAGCGAACCGTGTAGTAAGAAGTCCACTCCAATCTGTCATGTGCGGCGGCCGTAGCCTTTGTCCGCTGCGAAGCGACGATGAATCATACTATCGTCACCTGCCGCGAGAGAAGTTGATCCACTGCGAGCCCATTAGTGTTTGAGAACATGCTCAGTGCATTTTGGAATAGAAAGTAACCAAGCGAAATGGGCCATTCGCATGCCCATCGAATGATTGGCTCGGCAGACACTGCAGTCACTGAGGGCACTTAATATAAGTACATTACGCACCAATTTTTCAGTGCCCAAGTTACTGATAATAAGTAATCGGGGAGCAGATTTTTGACGCTTCCTCTCGATAAGTTTGGTACTGAAATCTAGTAGCTAGAATGTCCGCTTTCAGTGTCCTAGAACACTGATTTTCAGTTCTTAAGTTACTTATAAATGGTACTTTAGAACACAATATAACAGTGCTTTCTATTACTGAAAGACAGAAATACATAGATTGAAAGCTATGCCCCAACCCACCCAACGTCACCCTACGCACCTCCTCAACCCCAATGCTCTCGGTGCAATACAAACTCGTCTCCTTCCACTGCTAACCACCCTTGTTCTTCCCGCCCAGGACGCGTATAACGACATCGCCCACCTCCCAGTCCAGGCTCTCGTCGCCCTCGCCCTCAAACACGAACTCGCTGCCCTCAGCAATGCCCATAGGGATGTTGAGCGCATAGTGCTGCATGTGCGGAACGAGCACGTGGGACACGTCTGGATGTGCAAGTCCTCCAATGCGGAAGTGGTCGCAGAAGACCTGTATGTTAATCATGAACTGGATGCCGAGTCGCAGGATCGCGAGAAATGGAGATGAAGGAATGGACATTGAAAGCATAATCGTCAGAGCAGAAATCACGCAAAGATGATGTTTGGAACCTACGTCGATCTCCACACCCTTATACATATCCTCAAGGCTCACTTCGAAGTCGCTTGTCGCCATGGGCCTGCGGCGGACCTCCTCTTGTTGAGCTGCAGTGTCACAGGATCATAAATGTCATGAATGATATGGCACATGAGTATGAGGAGTATTATACGGCAAAGTATCATTTTGAGTGTGCAGAACGATAAATTAACGATGAAACGACTCACATCCGCCGCCACCGAAGAAGGACGAAAACATATCGAAGGGATTGGCGTGCTGGCCGCCTTCGTGCTGTCTCAGGCCTTTCTCGATGAGAGGGAAGGGTAATATTTGTCAGCTCGCGTCCGGGGAAGTATAAAACGATAAGTGACAAAGTAAAGTAAAGCTCAAAGAACAATGACAAGGGCGAATTGCAACACGTACCTCCCCATGTCGCTCATAAAGGCCGTGTTTCTGTCCAAAAAAAGAAATACGGTGGTCAGGTTGAGTTAAGGAATAGTAGAGATGTTCATGGGCACACCTGGGCTGCATATGCTGGAAGGATCGGAATGTGAGGATGTGAGCGATGAGGAAGGTAGGCATATAAGGCATGTAACATGGCTCCCAATACTTGCGACAGCCCAGCCCCCACACTCACCTTTCGCAACCTTCACATGAGTGGGAGCAGAAGTGGTCTATTGTAAGAGCGAGGACACAGTGCGAGGGCGAGGGCGGGAGCGGTCTATTGTGAGAACGAGCAGGCGAGGGGAGATAGTGCGAGAGCAAGACCCAGAGTGCATGAGCGAGAGCAGCAGAGAGGCACGTAGCAATAATATATATTGAGTATATGCATGGTATTTTCAATGAAAGAGTATCTTACCAGGAGGCACCCTCTAAACCAATGCGTTTTTACCCAACCCCACGATATCATTTGTAAGAAGAGCTTTTTGATGCGGGTGTTGAGTGGGGATCACGTGATAACATCACGATGTTCACATACTCTGCATTTTCCTCCCAGTTCGCTCCATCATAACTGGGCATGATCAAAAAATTGATGCGGGCAAGCGTTATAGTTTGTTTTCTGTTGGCCGTGGTCATGCGGGGAAGAGAGGAGTTAGAATTCAAGCGGGTCAGAGATTCAAATCACTTGGGGAAAAATTCGGACGCCCGTACAAGGTACTGCATTGGTCGCCACGATGTCTCCAGGACTTGGTGAGCAATATTTCATGCTATAGTGGCAGCAGCGCTAATTACTTGGCGGACTCAGTTCGACGACAAGAGGAAATTGCTCTGTACGCCTAATGGTCTAACATACGCAGTGAAGAGGGCGATCATGTTTCTTCTTTTTTTTTTTTTTTTTCACATACTTGCATGTTTTTCAGTATCTGAAAATCAGTGCTCCAAAGCACTTATTTTTGGTGCTCATTTAATGATCTTTCTGAGCACTGATTTGTCAGTGCTCAAAGGTACTGATTATTGCCGTTTGTGTAAAAGGTACCGAAATCTAATGTCGGAGTTTTCTACAGTGCAGAGCGGCCGCAGATCCAAATTTAGATCATCGAACCATCCGAACTCAAACATGTCGACCTAATACAAGTTTAGCAACCTATATATACATGTCGCATCCAATGAGAACATACAGAACAGAATCATCTGTCGCCGTGACGAGCAAATGGGATTCACAGAGTCATCGTAAATGCGTGAGTGACGCGTATTTGGATCTTCCACCTAACACGTTCGGTTTGTGGGTTCTTAAATCAATTGTACAGCGCGGTTTAATTCATGCGCCTGTCAGAAAAATATCGTTCTGGGTATACACATCAAATAAGGCCGGATGTACATTGTAAGGACCCGGGCTAGCTTACTAATGCAGAGCCCTTACAGACTCCAACCAGCTATACATAGAACTAGAAAAACATATATGATCAGACAAATTTCCTATATATAATTCGAGACTCTTAGTACCCACCTATCGAAGGTTGACTCAGACTGGTTATATCGAGTGTTGCACCCCTTAAGAGCTCGGTTTCCACAGTCTGTCGCGATACTTTGAGCTCCGACTCACACTTCCTTACATTTTCTAACCTACTCACCATCAATATCGAACTCGACACGGACTGATCACCCGCTGTTGAGCACCCAAAATCCAATTTTTTTTCTCTAACAACTTGAACATAGGAACATGGTGACTCGCTCTGGAAGAAGCTACGCTGAGCCTCACCACAACCCAATGGCGCCGTCGAACAGTGGAAGCACTCTGTGGGACGTCGAAGAATCTTCGAACGATCCCAGAACGGCTGAGATTAGCCCACTCACTTCGGCAAGTAGGTCCATCTCACCTGTGCCCGACTACATCGGAAGAGAGGGTGTGCCTGCAATGGCCACCTCTAGATTAGTCGTAGACCCCATCAACAACAGCTCGCTCCCTCCCGAGGTCGATGCTGGAGCAGCGAGCGGTGCTCACGCCCCTGGCGTTGGATGCACGCTCAGTCGCCCCTGCTTAGCGGACGGAGCAGACGATATGTCCGAGAGGACATCTATACACACGCTGCCGGGCTTGATCGACTACATGTCCCCCACTGAGAGCGGCTCAGAGTCCGAGGGAAAGCACGATCAGGGTGACGGCTCACCGACGAAAGCCAATAGTCACAATGAGTCGCTATTCTTCCCCGGCTGGTTTTCCAATGATGAGTCAGCAACGGAAGGAATGGAGAGAGAAGAGGAACACCCCTCAAAGCCCAGGTGGTCTGACTACGATGGATCAGAAGACCCTTTTGGGACAATCCCAGAGGGTTGGGCAAATGAGCCAGCTAGGGGCAAATCGAGATGTCGCGCCGCCCGTAGACCAAAGGTCGATGAGCTGGACGTGTACAAGACCTTTATGATGGGAATAATAGAGGACATGGATTCTGAAACTCTGCACAATATGATAAGGAGACGGGCTGACCTAGTAGAAAACCTGCCCACCAAAAATCATGAGACCTCTGTAACCTCAACAGGGAACGTCACCTTGGAGCCAACCGCGACGTCAAAGAGGACGCATGGATCGCGTCTCACGGCAAAAGAAAAGGGGAAGTGGAGGGCGACTTCGCTCCCTGAAGCAAGGCCTGAGGAATCGGATGAGGACGGCAACGTACTACCGGACGAGCAAGTTGCCTTGAAACTACACCAGATTCTCAACAGCAACGTAAGCGCAGATCCACAGGTAAAGGGTAACTTACATAACCCTAAGAGGACTACAGCAGTGCTACCAGGTGTTTACCAGTTGAGGAATATGAAGCCAGGAGATACGGCTCAACCATCCCTACCAAAAAGATATCAGCCTCCTGCAACTGCGCAGATACCATGGGATGGATACCTTGCAAAAACACTGTTTAGTAAGAAATTCCCCCCCGTGGACCTTGACATTGATTCAGACGAGTCGGATACTACTTCCTCAGGTGACTCAATGGCCAGATACAGAGCTAAACGAAAGAAACAAGCTTACAAGGAAAAACTAAAACATCGTGTGAAGAAAGCTCCGAGTGTAAAAGTCTCGGAGCCAGATCCGTATGATGGCTCTGCTGACTTCGATGTGTTCGAACAATGGACCTTCGAGGTTAACAACTGGTTTGAAATGACTGACTTCCTTAAGAAATTCCACGTAAGACATGAAAAATTCATGAAAGGAAAAGTGGTGAAATACTACATGACCTTCGTGGCTCCACAGGCTGACTCATATACGGTCAAGACGCTAGGAAAAGAGCTGTCTGACTTCTGCTTCCCAGCACGATTCAGACAACAAATGCGCACGAAGTTCCATGAGGCGTCCCAAGGAAAGAAGACGATCCGGGAATTCATACGGAATCTTCGCTCCCTAGCAACAAGGCTGCCCGATATAACGGAGTTTCACCTCGTCCAGCAGCTGTGGAACGGCGTGAATAGCTACCTGAGATTAGAATGGACGCAAGCTGGAATGTCTGACGAATACAAGAACCTTGTAACCCTGGAAGAGGCCGCAGAGAGGTTTGAACAGGCGGAACACCTGAGACTATACGAGGAGCGTAAGAATTCGCTGCGCCCCAAAGAAGACTTCAAAAATACGCCGAGAAAACAGGACAACTATCCGTGCCCAGACTCTGGAAAACAACGATCAAAGGAATCAAGGTCGCAAACAGCAAGGAGCCCGCAGAACTACAAACCGTTCAGCACGAGGGGGTGGGACCGGGTGGTATCCCCAACCCGTATCAAGGCCGGGCCACGACCTAGGCAAAGCCCACAATGCTCGAGAACGGCTCCTCAGCTAACCGAGGAGCAGAAGGACGACCTGAGAGCAAGGGGATTTTGCTTCCTTTGCAGGCAGCAAGGCCATCTCTCACGAGACTGCCCTGAGAGAACAAGCGTTCCCCGGATGAGGGATGGGAAACCACCCGGGGTACAAGCCGCCATGGTAAACGTGGGCGAAAATGTCTCGGACCTCGATAAGCTAGCAAAAGAAAATATAGAACCTCAGTTAAACATGATGGGGGATATAACGGAGGAAAATAATACCGGTGGTGCTTGAGACCAACCACAGAGCATTTGGGATGAACTGGCGGACAGGCTCTCATCGAGAGTATCCCTCGCAAACTGTGAAATGCCCACACACGTATCAATGACTGGAAGATACACAATAGTCCCGGTAACCACTCACTCAGTACTCATAAACGACCGCATGTTCAACATGCAGTACGTCATAAATAGTTCTCGAATTCTGGATAACCACTTTGACTGCGTGCAATGGTTAGAATTCGAAAATATCCGTCGACATGCAGAAATTCCACCATACCTACTTCGTTACTCGGGAAACATGTGGGCAGACCCGCGCCGAACCCTACGTATGAATGCAACCGGTTCGAGATGGGACGGCGAATCCTGGTCTGACTTTGCAAACAACCATAGGAGACTGAACAAGCATCAGTTAGCCACTCAAGAAATAGAGAGGACCGCTCACAACCGAAGGTGTGACGAACTCCGGGACAACCAAGATAGCGCAAATAGTGGAAATGAATATGAGTTCTCGGAGGACGGAAGTGACGAAAACCTCTCACCGATAATGTGCTCAATGAGAAACCTAATCCCACAGGAAGAGAATCCCAGGGAGGAACCGCCAACACTAACATGGGACATCGACAGTGCGGACTACGACGCTGAAAAGTACGGGAAAGCCACAGATGACGTCTTAATGAACACATCTGCTAGGCCTATGACTGACACACGCGCTGTAAAATCGAGGGGAAAATTAGCAAAAAGGCCACAGCAAACTCAGAGAATGGAACACAATGCCAGCAAGCCAAAAGACTTCAAAAGGGTAATACCCAAGGCAATCGTAGTAACAGCAAAAATAAATGGAAAGGACGTACGGGCGTTGTTAGACTCAGGCTCTCTGGCCGACTTCGTCTCCACGACGCTGGTGGACCAGCTACACCTACCAGTGGAGCATCTAGTGAAACCCTTACCATGCCAATTGGCGGCCTCGGGCTCAAGAACCATGATAACTTGCTCAACAACGGTGAATTTTGCCTATAATGAAATAAACGAGCCACGACGATTCGACGTCATCAACCTCAAAAACTATGACGTTATCTTAGGCACACCTTTCCTCTTTCAGCACAAGGTAATGCTGGGATTCAACCCAGCAAGGGTGTCGGTGGTATCCGCAATGTCAAAAAGATTAACAGGTCCTGATGTCGCTGAAATAAGCTCTATGGCAGCGGACGTAGTAGAAGGAGGTTTGGAGAAGCTACGTACCGAATTAAGGGCCTACGCGAATGACATATGCAAGCCAGCTGGCCAAACGCCGCTCCCTCCTCTACGAGAAATTAATCACACAATACCCATAATAGACGAAAATCTCACCTACTCGTGGCGACCTTCGAAATGCCCCGAGGCAGTAAAACACCTTTGGAGAGAGAAACGGGACTCTTACCTAAGCACGGGGAGATGGCGTTTCAGACCTGGTCGAAACGCTGTACCGATGCTAAGAGTATTAAAGAAACCTGGTGAAAACGGAGAAACCAGGATCAGAACGGTATTGGACAAAAGAGAACAAAATAAGAACACAAGGAAGCTGGCAAGCCCCCTCCCAAATATGGAGACAATACTCACAAACGTGCTCCGACACCCGTACAGAACATTGATCGACGGAAGAGATGCCTATGAACAAATCCGTGTCATAGACGAGGACGTGCACCGCACGACCTTCAACACACCGGATGGAACGATGGAAAGCTTGGTAATGCAGCAGGGCGATTGCAATGGCCTGGCTACATACCAAGCATTGATGAACCACATCTTCGGGCCATATATCGGTATCTTCATGGACGTCTACTTAGACGACATAATAGTGTACTCTAACACAATAAAAGAACACATAGAGCACTGTAAGCTGATTATAGATATTCTGAGAAAAGAGAAACTATACCTGTCAATGCCCGACAAACTCCAGTTCTTTGCCAAAGAACTGAAGGTACTAGGCCACGTCATAGACGCATGAGGACTAGTCATCAATCCGGAAAAGGTGGACAAAATTCTGAACTGGAAAACTCCACCAGGAAGGGATCAGCTCGCTGCTTTCATAGGGACTGTGAGTTACATCGCACCTAATTGCAAGGGGATCAGCACCCCGATGGGCATCCTAATGGAGAGAACGGGCCCCACGTCGATATGGCGATGGGGCCCTAGGGAGCAACGAGCGTTTGACAACATAAAGAAAATTGTACAAAACCATAGAGACTCACACAGAATTGCCCTGGACTACTCCGCCAACGCTCCATGAATAAACCTGGTATGCGACGCTAGTCTGGGAGGCACGGGAGGCATGGTATCCCAGGGAAACGACCCGAAAACCGCGGCTCCAATAGCATTCTGGTCTGCAAAATTCAATCCTGCACAACAGAACTATCCAGTGCACGAAAGAGAATTATTAGCCATAGTGGAATCTTTGAAATGGTTCAGGCACTTACTTCAACGGGTACACTTCCGCATCTTTACAGACCATAAGCCCCTGGAATATATCTTATCTCAAAAAAATCTGTCAGCACGACAACACAGATGGATCGACGTACTAAGCGATTTCGACTTTGAAATAATATATATACCTGGTGAAGTGAACGTAGTGGCAGACGCGCTATCACGAATGTATAACGCAGAACCGGCAGGAATTGTAAGAGCGGCGTCGGAATACATAGTTTAGGAAGACGTACCAACAACGATAACTGAAATTAAACGAAGACCCTGTTCTCTGAAGACCGGACACGAGGCTAATGCATCCTTACTGATGCACCTAAACGCAACCGGTATCGATAGTAGGCCAATAAGGAAAACACGAGCCGGTCATGCTATAAAACCGCCAAAACAGTACGACAATGCCAATGTCGCGGTAAGACCACTTACCATGAATTCTACCACGGAAGCTGTCAGAGAGAGCAAGGCCCCCAGAGGGAAACGAAACTGGAGGGCGCAAAGAAAATCCTCTGACGCCTGCAATGTGGCCGCCCCATCCAATTTGGTCAAACCCCTAGCCAAGACACTAGAAGAGGACACAGACCCGGAAATCGAAGCTCCTCAAATTAACGAGGATCTATATATGGCTGCACCACCCTTCAAAGAAATGATATTGATGTTCAACCCCTCATTTAAGTTCCCGACTATTTTAAAGGAACTATATCAAAAAGACAAATTTTTTAAGGGAATAATCGAAAGTTTACAACACCACGACAACTTTCTAATGCAAGACGGCTTGCTCTACATCAAGATGAGTGGTGAACCGCGCCTCTGCATCCAGGATGGCGCCCACGGAAACAAAGGAATAAAAGAATGCGTCATATCACACGCGCACTCCTTATTAGCGCATCTAGGAGGCCATAAAACGTACTACTACCTGCAAGATCACGTATGGTGGCCCAGAATCTATGCAGACACAAAGGATTTTTGTGAAAGCTGTCACATATGTGCCGTCGCGAAACCGGTAAACCAGAAACAATTTGGAAACCTGAAACCACTAAAAGTACCAAACCACCGCTGGCAGCAGATCGGCATCGACTTCGTAGGACCACTCCCGATATCCTGCAATAGAAGTGGCGAATTCGACATGATATGTGTAGTAATCGACCACTTAACTTCAATGGTACACCTCGCCCCGTCAAAGCAAACATACGGTGCGAAACAGATAGCGGAGCTAGTGTTCGATACGGTTTACAAGCTACACGGTATCCCTGAGGTCATAATTAGTGATAGGGACTCACTATTCACATCAGCCTTCTGGGAGAAGTTACACACCCTGATAGGCGCAGAGTTGCACATGTCCATGGCCTACCACCCACAGACCAACGGCGCAACAGAAAGGGCAAACAGGACGATTACGCAGATGCTCAGAATGGTAGTGGTGGCAGACCAAAAGGACTGGGTCTTGAAGCTGCCCGCAATCGAGTTCGCATTCAACAGTGCACGATTGGACACAACGGGTTTCACTCCTTTCTTCCTGAACTACGGGAACCTACCAAGGCCGATGATATGGGACTCGGGACGAGAACAGTTGCCAGGAGTAAGGTGTTTTGCACAGAAACTAAAAGACGCCCTGATAGCTGCACATGATTCAATTCTTACCCAGCGAGTAAAACAGACCCACTTGGCTAACATGAAGAGACGGCCCGCCCCTTTCAGGGTAGGGGACCTAGTATACCTGTCAACAGTGAACCTGAAGCTCCCAAAAGGAAGGGCTCGTAAACTATCGCCAAAATACATAGGTCCCTACAGAATAACAAATGAGTTAGTAAAGGGAACAACCTACAAGCTGGCCTTACCGAATGAGCTGCTAGCACGTGACATACACCCCGTATTCCACGCTAACCTATTATGCATACATATCGCAAATGATGATCGACGTTTCCCAGGACGAGCCGCGACACAGGTTACCGATCTAGGGGACGCCCCGTTAGAATGGCACGTGAAAAGACTAGAAACGCACTGTAAGTCTGGAAAGGACGCCTGGTTCCAGGTCCTACGGCAGAGCAATGACAGAACCTGGCTTCCCTTCGCGTCAGTAAAACATCTGGTGGCATTGGACGCTTACCTGGACGAACAAGACATAGCTAGCATCGAGGACCTGCCGAACGGCACCGGACGGCCCCCTCCAGACATAGAACAGATATTGGACTTACCAGAATGGGAAAGCACCACGCCCCCAATCGACAGCAACGCAATCAGCTGACGATACCGATCGACAGAGACATTCCCTATAAGAAGGGGGATAAGATAGGTCTGAAACTGACAGTGACACTCACCCCTATGTCTGGCAATGACATCCCACAACCCGCTCCCCCGGCTACTCAGCAGCTATGGCACAATGCGTCCACGCTCCACGAGTATGCTGGAGGACCTGACCCTGGACCTGCGCCCCCAGGCTATGAGGCTTGGCTGGCTGTGCAGTCATTCTACGCCGCCAACAGGCACCCCCGTGAAAATCAAGATGACGCTATATCAGACATATCCAACGTCTTAAGTCACTTTGATTCAATATCGCAATACGCAGCGACTGACCAGGTGCCCGCTGTACAACAAGTACCCCCCCCCCGCCGTCCACGGCTGGTACGCACGCCTATCCTCCCAGATACTATGGCGTGCCGGCACCACAAGCTTCACCATGAAACGCTGCTGCATATGGTCACCCCCCCTATCAGCGGACGCAGACGAGTCATTCAGACTACTACTCACCGTACCGCGTTCCCGCTCGAGTGCGACCTGAGATACCTGAGGAGAGCTTCATGGAGCATTATGCCTCCTTCGGCCTCTTCCAGCAGATCAATGACAGGGCTATGGCAAACTATAACTCCGCCTTCGACCACGGGCAATGATCGTTCCGAGGAGGACGTCGAGGGAGGGGAAGGGGGAGGGGTGCCACCAACGGTCAGCAGTCGGACAGGGACCATGCCCCCAGGCGCAACGACGGCCAGACTCGCGTGCCCAGACAGCACCCTAGGAATACTATGGCTGGTCCTAGCCAGCCCGCACCCGCCGCGAAGGCAGCTGCTCCACCACCAGCTGCAAACGCATCCGAACCTGGTACGTTACCTGATAATCCGCGCTCAACACTGTCAGCCGCTGACGAACGAGCGTTCAAAACTGTGGTCCAGCAAATCATCAACGGCGTGGCCTAATTGGCCACTGGAACTGAAGAAGACGATAGGCTGGACGCCGCCGACTAGATACCAGGGTTAGTACTCACTTTCTTTGCTTGATTCAGGGATAAGGTGTTCACTACCTTGTAGTGAAGGAGGGTGAGTGTAAGGACCCGGGCTAGCTTACTAACGCCGAGTCCTTACAGACTCCAACCAGCTAAAGGTAGAACTAGAAAAACATATAAGATCAGACAAATTTCCTGTATATAATTCGAGACTCTTAGTACCCACCTATCGAAGGTTGACTCAGACTGGTTATATCGAGTGTTGCACCCCTTAAGAGCTCGGTTTCCACAGTCTGTTGCGATACTTTGAGCTCCGACTCACACTTCCTTACATACATAGATGCCCACGTACATAGTCGTTGGGTAATAAAACACATTGCTGTCACGTTATAAATGGCCATGTGGATCATGGGTTCAATGGTGTGTAGGGTCATGCCTTGCATACCTACATTCTTTTTGATGTTAGATTTGACCAAATTCGTAAACTTACTAACCAAGCGTGAGGGAACGATTTTGAAGTTGAGAAGGTCGAACGTCGTGGAACTGTAATACAATACGCGATAATGTTCGGTGACGACTTTTTTTATTTTTATTTTTATTTTTAATGTCATTTTATTCGACCGCAGGTGTACCTATGATGGTCGCTGCACACATTGTACCTACTAACGGGGCGGGCCTTCCTCCTCGCTCCCTGAGGCTCCTGCCCTCTGCGTTCTCGAGTGGGCGGTGGCACTGGCGATGGTCCCTCTCCCCCGCCGGCCCGACTCCCTCGGAATCGTTTACTGCCCCCCTCTGTTGTGATATAAGGCACTCCCGCTCTCCGCTTGGTTATATTAGCTCATGTGGTTGGTCTGTCATGCTAAGTGCTCGGCCGCCGGAGCGGGCCTGCACGACATGTGGCAGCACTGCAGCCATAACAGAATAAAGGAGAAAGGTCCAGAGTGTGTTGTTGCGCCGTGCCGCCTCGACAGTTGATCCCGATCCTGATCCCTCATTCCTTGCTGTGTTGAGTCTTATCATGTCGTCGCTCGAGCTAGGTAGGTTGGTGTATCGGTGAGTGTGATGCTGTTCTGTCGTCCTTCCTGATCCTGGTCATGATCGCCGGTCCTGTCTGTGTGTGTGTGATCCCATCACTTGTCAGGTATACAAGGGGTAACATCACCGAAAATGCCCTCCAGCCGCTTTGTATCTGCCACATAGAATAAAAGTGCTGCCATTCCCTTGGTGCTCCCTAGAAGTGCCTTCCCAGGCTTGGACCTATGCCCCATCTTTTAACACAGTTTGTGTCTGGCGTGTTCATAGGTGTGACAGTCGAACAAAAAGTGGTGCACTGTTTTGACAGCTGATGAGCATGCCGGGCATAGGGGCGACATAGCTCTTTTGATCCTGTGGAGGTGGCTGTTGAGGGGAACATGGCCCATTCGTAGTTGCGTGATCAGACTTGTTTGAGCTCGGGTGAAGTTGGATACCATCTTGTAGTAGCTCTTGGAGGGGAGACCTCCATCTATCTTCTCCATTCTGACAAAGCGGGGTGAGGCCATCCACTGCCTCCACCACTCCTGTCTCTGGCCTACTTGAAAGCAATGTCGTGCAGCAGCAACACTGTGCGGTAGCAGCTCCGATGTCAAGAAGGCTGGGAGCTCACTTTGTAAACTGCTATCCCCTGTAGCCGCTTTCCTTGCTTCTGAGTCTGCCGCTTCATTCCCTTCCACATCGTCGTGTCTGTTGGTCTGGCCACCTTGTTAGCCATGTTGTTGGTGCGCTCCAGGATGTGCTGAGCCAGCCTGGACCGTATGCGGCTGATGGACTGTATGATGGCCTGGTTGTCCAGCAGGACTGTCACCTCCTTGACCCCTTTCTCCCTTGACAGGAGCTCCAGAGCTATCATGAGGCCAATCACCTCTGCCTCATATGTAGTGTGGTCAGCTAGTGAGCCCAGGTGATACTTCACCACCTTGACCTTCCGCCCTCGTATAAGACTACTGCGGCCCCCACCCCCTGTTCAAGGCCAGACCCATCTGTATAGACCTTGGCCTCCGCAGTGTCGTTCATGTCGTATTCCTTGGACTCCTCCCTGGTGGATGCTACCTCTGTGGTGAATAGCTGGGCCGCTTCGGGTGGCTGCAGGGCCAGCTCAATTTTCTCATAGGCGTCCGGAGCGAGGTGGAAGGCGTGGAGTAGTTGATGCAGCGAGAAGGGGTGTCGTTTGACAAGAGGTCTAGCCCATGAGTGCGCCGGCTGGTGTAGTGGGTGGGCCTTTGGTAATGTGACGAGTCGGAGAGCCACCCAGTGACATACTTCCCGTATCAGTAGTTCGATGGGCATGACATTGGCGTGGGCTTCCAGGACGTCTGTCGCTGTTGTCCTCATCGTTCCAGTAATAGCCACGGTGGCTATCCTCTGTACTGAAGCTAGTTTTCTCACCACCCTTACCGATCCCTTGCCCTTTTTTTCTCCCTCCTGCCTCCTCACTGGGGTGAACCAAACGTCTACGGCATATGTAAATTTGGGGATAGCTACCACTCATTACAATTGTCTCATGAGACCAGCGCACACACCTGTTGATGGCTTAGACAATCTGCGGAAGAGCAAGGTCCACTTAGCGGCTTTTGCTATGGCTTTCTCTGCCTGTATATTCCAGCGCAGCTCCTCATCCAGGAAGACACCTAGGAACTTGTGGGCCTTCACCGGCTTGATCTCTGCGTCTTCATAGAGGAAGTTAGATCTTGCCATCGGCTTTGTTTTTGCCTGCACAGGTTGGGTCCAGCACCCTCCTCCTTGAGAAGCACACCACCGTGAACTTCATCTTTTCTGTTATTTCGTTATTTCATTGCCTTGCCAAGATGGGAAGGACTCAGAGGAGTATGCGCATTAACTCAAGTGCAGGAGATGTAGGGAAAAGAACTTGAGACTGATAGTGAGAACACTGTTAACTCACTCAACCGGACTCAACAATGTGAGTGAATGGGCTAAAACCAATGATTTGTTGTAGCTAAAGTCCTAGCTACTTATACAGTGGTGAACAGGGGTAAAACCCTATGGAACATTGGATTAGGAGAGCATACATCACCAATGATGTCAATGATGATTCTGTATGCTCCTATGTGCATAATCCATTGATGATAATGTATGCCCCAAGGAGGATAATCCATTGATGATAATGTATGCCCCTAGGAAATGTCCTTCTAGAATCCAATAACATTTTCGAACCTTGAGTTGTGGGTAGCTGTGTTGGGTGCATTTATGCTCCTGCACCAAAATCAAGCCAAATAGATTCCACCATTCGGATTTCTTTTGATTTTGACTTGAAACCATGCTGACATTCATTCTATGATTTGTCAAATTTTTCTTTGATTTTTCAAAGCTGTATTTCTACTTCTTTTCATGTTCTGTCCAACCGACCCTTTGTGGGTGGCTGTGGACAAGTTTCCTTTTTGAGCTGTGGCTGTTCATTACCGTGCTATGTTCTATGGGCGCTTAGCATGGCACACTGTGGCACCACGGGCGCTAAAGCACCGGCTAGTAGTACATGCGCATGAGACACATTTCCCTCCTCTCTCAGTGACAACTAAATTCACTGAGAGAGGCAAGTAAATTAGTCTTGTTTCTTTTTGATTTGTTGACCTAAAAATCCTATAGTGAATTAATTTCTAGGTAGTGTATAATATATTTACAGTGACAACTAAATTCACTGAGAGAGTGAATTGATTTCTAGTCTTCTTTTGAGCACCAAGTCCGAACCTACTGCCTATAATTCCTGTCCTCTACAGGGTTATGGGCCCTGGAGATACTTCACAGAAGCTTTTGGGTGTTGAGAAGCTTGCTACAGATGGAAGTAATTGGCCATTGTGGCGAGCCACTCTTCAGCTATTTCAAGTCCAAAAATCTACTCAAGCATGTAGAAGGGAGAGTCATTCGACCTCCTGATCCTCCAGTCATGCCCCCAGGCCATATTCTTACAGAAGCTGAGGAAAATCAGATGGATAAGGCTGAGGAGAAGCTGGAGAGATATCTTGCTAGAGAAGGACAAGCCAAGACCCAAATCATCGTCTCAGTGTCAGAGTCACTAGCTCTGATGCTACAGAAACAAAAGACAGCAAAAGAGACTTGGGATGCACTGGTCAATGAAATGACCAAAAAGCCCAAGATGGTCCTCACCAGCCTGCAGAGACAACTCCGCAGTATGAGACGTCCTGAGGATGGAGACTTGAGAGACCACTTGGACAAGGCCCAAGACCTATATGCTCGTCTTAATGAGATGGGAGCCAGAGTTTCTGAAGAAGAATTCATGGACATAATCCTTGCGTCACTTCCACCATCCTATGAGGCAGTCATGAATGCCCTCACCACTTCGCTTCAAGAATGCGGGAGACCCTTAGTCCCTGATGACATTATTAGGGTACTAAAGGCTCAGTATGACAGGAAGAAAACACTCCCGCAAGAAGAGCAGGTGTTTATTGGTTCATCTACTAAGAAGGACCATAAGGGGAAGAAGGTGCATACATGCACCAACTGCAAAAAGCCTGGGCATTCTATCGAAAATTGCTGGGCTAAAGGATGTGGTAAAGAAGGTCAAGGACCACGTCAGAAGAAAAAGGCCAAAGGCAAAAAGAAGAAGAAGGGTAAAGCAAAAGCGAATGTTGCCAAAGAAGAGACCTCTTCTGAGGAAAGTGATGATGGGCATCTTGCCTTCACCAACTTCGACGAGTGCTCTAATTTTAATTCGAGCACATCCTCAGGAGTTGTAGTGATACTCGACACCGGAACGACATCGCATATGACTCCTCATAAAAATTTATTGAGGAACTACTGTCAATTTTCACAGCCGAGGACTATCCGAGCAGCCAACAAAGGCACCTTTGATGCCTTCGGCTCAGGACTGCTCATATTATCCAATAAGGTTGGAGATAAAACAGTAGAAGTCACGTTGCAAGACACGTACTATGCACCAAAAATTGCTGCTACCCTCATCTCAATCGGTCGGTGCGATGATGCTGGCTACAATATTCGACTCGGTGGCCAGAAATGCACAATATCTAACACTGCTGGAAAGATATTGATGCAAGCACCGAAGGTCAATGGCTTATATCGACTAGACCTCCAGTCACCCAGTGCTCAAGCCCATATGTGTCTGTCTGCCATGGAAATTCATCAGAGGATGGGGCACATCTCACAGAAGTCCCTACAACATTTACTTAACCGTGGCATGATATTGGCATTGAACTGAGCTCCACAGGTGATAGAATTGTCTGTGATGTGTGCATTCAAGCCAAGATTGCACGCAAACCTCTTCCTCGAGAACCCAGAGACCGTACATCAAAATTCAGCGACAGGATTTATTCTGATGTCTGGGGACCTGCAAGACACCTCACAATCAATAAAAAGTCATATTATGTCTCTTTCATCGATGATTACTCAAGGGAATCGGTGATCTATCTCATGGTGAACAAATCAGAAGCATTCTCAAAGTACAAACTCTACAAGGCTCTAATGCTTCGACAGAGAAATGTGCATATCAAGGCACTTGTTTCTGACCGAGGGGGCGAGTACACGAGCTCTGAATTCGAACAACACCTGGCCAAACAAGGCACGAAGCATCGGTTGACGGTACACGACACACCCCCAAGTCTCTTTTGCTGTCTTTTGTTTCTGTAGCATCAGAGCTAGTGACTCTGACACTGAGACGATGATTTGGGTCTTGGCTTGTCCTTCTCTAGCAAGATATCTCTCCAGCTTCTCCTCAGCCTTATCCATCTGATTTTCCTCAGCTTCTGTAAGAATATGGCCTGGGGGCATGACTGGAGGATCAGGAGGTCGAATGACTCTCCCTTCTACATGCTTGAGTAGATTTTTGGACTTGAAATAGCTGAAGAGTGGCTCGCCACAATGGCCAATTACTTCCATCTGTAGCAAGCTTCTCAACACCCAAAAGCTTCTGTGAAGTATCTCCAGGGCCCATAACCCTGTAGAGGACAGGAATTATAGGCAGTAGGTTCGGACTTGGTGCTCAAAAGAAGACTAGAAATCAATTCACTCTCTCAGTGAATTTAGTTGTCACTGTAAATATATTATACACTACCTAGAAATTAATTCACTATAGGATTTTTAGGTCAACAAATCAAAAAGAAACAAGACTAATTTACTTGCCTCTCTCAGTGAATTTAGTTGTCACTGAGAGAGGAGGGAAATGTGTCTCATGCGCATGTACTACTAGCCGGTGCTTTAGCGCCCGTGGTGCCACAGTGTGCCATGCTAAGCGCCCATAGAACATAGCACGGTAATGAACAGCCACAGCTCAAAAAGGAAACTTGTCCACAGCCACCCACAAAGGGTCGGTTGGACAGAACATGAAAAGAAGTAGAAATACAGCTTTGAAAAATCAAAGAAAAATTTGACAAATCATAGAATGAATGTCAGCATGGTTTCAAGTCAAAATCAAAAGAAATCCGAATGGTGGAATCTATTTGGCTTGATTTTGGTGCAGGAGCATAAATGCACCTAACAAGGTGGTACTGGAAAGACCCATGTCATTGGAGCGTTAAATGAAGTAATGAATTATTACGGATGTCCATTTTCTATAAGATACTTAGCCCCTACTGGAGGGTTGGCAAAACTTATAGGAGGTATGACTGTTCATAAAGGACTTGGCATTGCCATTAAGCGTCGAAGAAAAGATAAATGTAATAATTCAGCTCAAGAAAATACTGAAGATTATACTGTGTTAGTCAATTTAAATAAAGTTCGTGCATCTCGTGAAGAGTGGAAAGCAGTAGATGTCTTATTTGTTGACGAGATCGGCTCAGTTGGAGCTCAGTTGCTATCAGAGTTAGACCATGCATTACGTATTGCAAGGAATGTCCTGATGATTGGTTTGGAGGAATGATAGTTATTTTTGCAGGTGACTTCCATCAACATCCTCCTGTCTCTGAAACAGCATTATATCAGCCTATATCAGAAAAATTACACCAATCTAATAATGAAATAAGTAAACGACTTGGTCGTATGGCTTGGAAATCAGTGGATACTGTGGTGGAACTCACTGAACAGAAACGTATGGAATCCGATCCTGAATATGCAACTGCTGTTAATAATCTAAGAATGCGCAACTGTACCATGGATTATGTTGACTTGTTTAATTCAAGGGTCATTAAAAGTACTACGAATCCTTTTGGAATCAATATGGGTTTACCAGAGAACATTGAAGCCATTGCAGTTGTCTCTACTAACTTGCTACGTTCTTCAATCAATATACAGAAAGCTCTCACCATTTCAAATTCGACAAATGGCCCTCTGTTGATAATATGTGCAGCTCGCGATACAACCAATGGTGTTATTCTTCCTCAACCCCATCGTGCAAAGTTACTCAAAATGACTGTTTCTCACATGAATAAAGATGGAGCACTTCCTGCCTTCATACCCCTATATAATTCAATGCCTGTCATTCTACGTAGTCGCAATTTATCATCTGAGTTAAAAATTACGAATGGTTCAAAGGGTATTGTTAGACACATAGAAACCCAACGATGTTCATCCAACTTTACTTATGCTACTGCTGTACTTGTCGAATTTCCAGACAGTATTGTACACTGTCATGGATTACCACCATCATACTTTGTTATTTAACCTATTATGTGGTCTTTTACTATGGAATTCCAAGAAAATTCTCAGGAAAAAATCAAAAAACGCGTTACTAAATATCAGTTACCTATTGAACCCGCATTTGCATTGAATAGCCATGCCTGTCAGGGACAAACAATCCCTCAAATATTAGCTGATTTGTGAATATCAGGATTTGCTACTTATGTACAAGCATCTAGGGCACGAACTCGCACAGGATTTTTTAGTATGAGTTCTGTAACTCAACAACAATTAAATAAGCCAATTTCATACGCATTAAAAATGGAATATTCTCGCTTACAATGTCTAGCACATAATACTCTTGTAAAATACGGCTTTGTCCATGATGAACTTAGACAAATTCCTGACATTGAAAATGATAAAGGTCTTTCCCTACATAAAGTAAACATTTCCTTTGAAAATATCAACCAAAATACATCAAGCATTGATAATGCACACTCCCTATCAACCTCTCATTCTTCTAATATGATCTGTCTCCCACAACAATTTTCAGGCTGTGTGTGGAATGCATCCACATGGTCATGTGCTTACGATGCCATCATCATGTGCCTATTTGCATTATATTCCAATGGATCGCCATCTTGGAGAGCTGAGCGGTCTATTCAATCTGTGATAAGTAGGAAATTGTCAGATTTGTTACATTTGCTTATTCTTGACAATAATTCCCATGAAAACAATTTAATTCAGCTCGTGATATATTATATATGTTATTAGTCAATGAGAACAATACTATGTTCCCCATAGGACCTCTTCCTACTGCCGCATCAGACATCTTACAATATATTCATGCGATGCAACACATTCTGTTACGTGCTTAAATTGCCTGTCATCTTCCATGCCTCATAACTTAAATCATACACCAACTATATTGCCCACATACTTTTTTAATACCACATGGGATGAATACACTTCACATCTTAATATAGATCCTACTGCCACCAATGGCACTGTACAGGATTGGGTAAATATTCTTTATTGTCTTGTCAAGAAACCATTCATTGTCATTCACAATTCATCGGTTTACATACATCTCCATGCTGTTTATGGTTTGAAACTTCCAATGATATAAAACCTCATCCAATTCCTTCCCCAAATTTAAACATTCGTGGGGCTGTAAATACATGTTATCAATTACAAGGTATCGTTTATAAAAGCGAAAATCATTTTACTTGTCGCTTTTTATACAAGGATCACTGGTGGTCACATGATGGTAAAAGTCATCAAGGCAAATGTCTACCCCTACAACATACCATCTGTAACGATGAATTTCTCAACTCTTTGAATGGTGTTGCTGCTCATCTATATGTTTATCAACGTGTAACCCATGTATAAGCCCTCTACCCGCTACGATTTGTATACTTACCTCGACTCAACAAAAAAAAATCTTAATCTACTGTCATCGAGTAAACCAAATACAAAAACATGTAAATTAATGAAAGCAGACTCTTAACATCACAATTTCCCTCCAATCGTCCCGCCCATCAAAACAGTGTGCGAGGGTGCATCTCACGACAAACTACATCGATGGCGGCAACGGGAAATAGCAGACGCGATTGTTCTCCCTGAACTGCTACCCTCTACCTATCTGTGTGTTAATTCCACCCTTACTGCCTCAATGTGACCTTAAATCCATCGACAGCTGTCCATGCCACTTCCTGTTACGCCTCCCCTTACGTCACACACCCGTACAAGCACTACTCTTGCCTTCACCCACTCCTCCACGTTAAATCCCTCAACAGCTCTCCATGCTGCTTCCCGTTATGCCTCCTGTTACATCACACATCCATACAAGCACTACTCTCACCTTCACCCACTCCTCCACCATACGACATCATCGGGTCTAGCCATGGTGTCCTCCCTGCGCATATTCAGTAAGACGAAGACGTCGTTTGCACGCGGCGTCCTCCCTTTGCATATTCGAGTCCCTTGTAACACCAAGGTATCATACTTTTCTCTGCAATGGATTTCTCCCCCAAAATCCATTTTCCTTTTCAGCAAATAAAAACGCCATCCAATCGAAAGAGTGTCAAACGGTACATATGAGGACAAACTACTTCACATGTTCCTGTCCAAATCACAGCGGTGACAACACCAACCGCTCTCAGACTCAGGGACCCCCTCATATGATCAGTCCTAGTCCATAAGCCACCATTGTCGGACCATGTGATCCACCAGACGTCTACGTGGGGTCGCCATTTTGCCTGTAACTCACGGTCTTTCCCCCCATGGATTCTGCCTGCTGGATCCACAAGCTGTAAAGCTTTGGCAACTTGAGCAACGGTACGGTCTGGCTTACACCGCGTCCCCTTTATTGCGTACGCGGGCCTCTGGCTTCACGTTCTCTCACTTCTCACCTACAACACAAGATGGAGGAATTCCTCATCGTACAAAAACATATCAGCTGGTGATTAATCGAGTTCAGTTGGCATTAAAGTCCACGGACGATGTGGAAAGAGATCATCTGGAGGGGTCATCTTCATCTGTTTTGAAGCACGGACATGATGACGATGTTCAGCGCGAAGAATCACCGCCATTGGCACCAGCACCCAAGCGTATGTTGTTGGGAGCGGGGACGTTCACATCTTCTGCCGTTCCCGCGATGAAAATGCCAACCTTTAAGAAGAAAGTTAGTAAATAACTTCTTTGAAGTCGCTCGTTAATGAAGGGGGAAAAACGATTGCAGAAAGAATGAAGAAGTTGTACGCGAAGAGTGAAGGTGTTGTACGCACAATGTCCATGTATAATGTCGACCATGTACTCTGTAGTTGTCAGGGTTCATGCGTTTCCTTCCACAAGTTTCTATTTCCTTCCATGAGTTTCTGTCACCTTCCATCAGTTTCCATAACCTTCCGTCACATTCCACCACATTCCATCACATGTCACATTCCATCACATTCCGCGACCTTCCATCACTTTCCGTAACCTTCTACAAGTTTCTGTCTCCCCTATTATGTAAGCCTTGCCAACGCTATAAGACTGTAGCCCATGTGGTGGCGTTTCCTCAGCTTGATCTCTGAGGATACCCACTACACAGGCAAGTCCCCATGTATCTATCGTTGGTGGAGTTATAACCTGAGGATACCCACTACACAGTTGGTCATTGTCCTAGTATCGGCTCTTATCTCCTTGAGTATCTTTGGTTGTGGCTTCATCATTAGTGTTGCCCTCACAGAAGATCAAGCTCATAGGACGACCCCACACAGTTTTCTTAACCAGCCTTCATCTCAGCCTATGGCAGACCAACTCCCAGATGCATACTGGGACACCCTGGGTGACCATGGGCCATTTCTTCGAGGCCTCCTTTCCAGCCAAGCACAGCAGCTGCAGCAACTTCAACTGCAGAATCAGGAACTGCACAATCAGATTGTTAACGTTCACGACCACTTAGCCAATGCTGCCACCAACACTGCTGTTGCTGCTGCTCAAGCCCTTGCGCCCTCAGTACCTCACAATGTCCCTCCATCTACTCGCTCTATCAAAGCAGCAGAACCGGAGAAGTTCAATGGAGACCATGCAGAGACTGAAGGGTTTATCAGGTCTATCAAGTTGTCCATCGCTGTCCAGCCAGCATCCTTCCCAGATGAGCGCACAAAGATCCTATATGCTCTTTCCTTCATGATGGGAGGCTCTGCGGAGATGGGCACACAACGAGACACAGGCTGTCATTGATGGCACCTCCTCTATATCCACTCTGGAGGGGTTTATTAAACGTGTGGAGGAGGCCTTTGGTGACCCAGATCCTGCCAGAACGGCTCGCACTAAGCTGCACGACCTTAGGATGGCGTCAGGAATGTTGGCAGATGAATACATGGCTCAATTTGAGATCCTGGCAGGCAGGACAGGCTTTAATGATGAGGCACTCGAGGATTCCTATGCTCGTGGCCTTCCAGCAGGTATCCTTGACAAGATCCACACCCAGCCCTTTCTTCCATCCAACCTCAAAGCCTGGAAGGAAGCAGCCTGTCAGATTGACCACAATCATCGCCGTCTGTTAGAGGTCAGGAAGGCACAGACACCTCATGTCCCTAATCGCCCTCCTCCTGCCCGACCACTCCACACTCCTGCTATGGCTCTTGTTGTCACAGCACCACCTAGTAATGCGACACCTATGGACATTGACTCATCCCGCCGCTGGACCGAAACACGGACCTGCTACAACTGTAAGAGACCTGGTCACATTTCTCCAGACTGTCCTGAACCTCGCAAGCCACGAATCCGTGCAAACCTCACAGAGGCAGACATTGCAGCAATTGTCTCTAAATCTGTAGCAGCGGCGATGGAGGAACGCAAACAGAAGGTGGAAGCCCCTGTCCAAGATGAAGGAAAGGGTTTTTAGGCCAGTCAGCGGTGAAAGACATGCCCCGCTCGATGAATCGGTATTCAGTTCTCGAAACATGTACAATAGGGATCACAGACAATATGATGCATCCTTCTCCTATCCCTCATCGAACTGAAACCAAACCAGCCATGCCAAAAACCCAACCCATCTCTCCAGTTGCTAATGCAAACCTTCCAGTCCTTCGAGGGAGGGGGGCTAGGGTTCCTAATAGGAGCAGGCGGAACAACCATCGGAAATATTTTCCGTGTCGGAATGAATGCACTTCCGGGTTTTGGCATAGGTGGAGTAGGACGAGCGGAACTGCGTGTCATGTTCCGGTTCGTCTCCACAAAGGCCTCGTTTGCTTCCCTGTTTCGGGACACCTTCCGTGCAGCTTGGTACCACCCTTCCAGGTCATCGAAATCTGGAGCTCCATCCCCAAGCAGCGCAACTTGGTTCTGGAGTGTCGGATCAAGCCCTTGTCGGAATTTGATGATGATCGTCTTGTCGTCGTCATATTCCGCAAGGTCGATGAGCTCCTGGAAGCGATCGATGTAGTCATCGACCGGATCCTTGGCCTGGTACCAGCTTGTCCCCTCGAGCTTCGTAAGGGCTGTGAGCTGCTCGTTTTTCGGGCAGAACTGGTTGGAAAATGTTTTCTCGAAGGCGTCCCAGGCCGGAAGTAGTTCCCCTTGCCTTGTGCTTCATGTTGGATCACCTTGTTTGCAAAACGGCCTGCGCCATCTGACTTGAAAAAGGACAATGCCCAGTGAATCCGAGCCTGGTCGTTCGGAAAGAGGTCTCTGACCATTGCGAAGTAGATGCTGCATGTGTTGAAGAATGCACGTCCCTTCTCCCGATCTCCGTCAAAGTCCGCCAGAGTTGCGGGTTTGACCTTTGCCAACTTCGCAGACATCCTCTCTTCCGCCAGTTCTGCTTTTCTGAAATCCGGCTCATCCAGCATTGCATTTCCACCACCTTGTGGAATATCTAACTTAGCCAAAATCGTTTGTAAGGCTGTTTCAATCGCGTCGGTCTTCATCCGGTTCCGCGTCAATTCCTTCTCCATATTCCGAAGGCGATCATCCGGATCCATGTCAGAAGGGGAAATATGGGATGGGATTTCCAGGGTTGGGAGCTCGACGTAAGAAGAGGGGCTGTCGTATACCGTGTGCGTGGAAGAGGTTGCGATCTCCGAGTCGCTGTCTCCGATTCCGAACGTACCGATGGCGAATGCAACGTGCAGTACGACCGCCGGTCCTCTAGGGGATAGACCTTTCTGCTGTAAGGGCAACCCTGGCTGGTTGTGGAGATCACACTACCACACAACTGATAAGGGGAAATCCAAAGTATGTATAAATGAACAGAGTATACAAGAGAGGAGATTCTCACCTGACAAGAGGAAATCCAAAGAGAAAGGTCTAAGGACCCCCAATGTCAGCGAGCCCATATTATACTACGCTGCGCAGCCAGGGACAACACTTGGCACCCGCCATCAACCCTGCATCCTCCTGACCTCCCTGACCCTTTATCGACCCTTGATGCCACCTATTACGTGAGTCGCTTGATTTCCGACACTGTTCTGAGAGTGGAAGTTGGAAATTGGAGTGGAACTGGCAAGGTGAACAGAACTGGTGGAAGTTCTCCCAGAAGTGGAATCATTTCCAAAACCGGAGGCGGAGATGGAATCGGAACCGGAAGCGGAGTCAGAAATGGAGTCGGAACTGGGTGTGGTGTCAGAACTGGAAATGGAAAACAGGGTGTCCCCTGACAATGGCTCTTCAGGTTCTCCTCAAGGAAGTTATCCAGTTCCCTTTGCTCAAACGGTGACATTGGGTAAACCTTTGTGCTGAAGGGTTGTGCACCTGGAGTGAGCTCAATTTCATGGTCCCAGGGCTTTCGAGGAGGCAGTTGGTCAAATGACTCCTTAGAAAACACATCCTTGAACTCCTGGTATGGTTTGGGGACAAGGTCCTCGAAGGATCTGACTGGTGCAGACTTGCTGGCCCATTCAGCAAGCTGTTGGGAGACAGTCCAGCCTGCGCCAATCATTTCAGGACTCTCATTCACAAAGATGACAAAGGTCCTGTCTCCTTCCTCAAGTAGGGAGCGGGTGTGCTGTATTCGAACCTCCTCTTGATCTACACTCTCATCTGGAACAGTTTCGACTGTGGGCCCTCTGACAACAGGTCTGCCCCCACATGACTTGGGACAGCGTGTCATCTTCACATCTCCTGTACGCCAGTTAACTTCTGGGTTGTGTTCAACAAACCATGTGTGACCCAGAATGATGGCAAGTCGTCCAAGGCTCGTGACGGAGAATGTGGCGCGTTCCGTATGATCCCCAAAGGTGCAAATGAGGTCGACTTCTTCCTTGATTGAGCCAGCCTCATTTGGGGTACCATCAATATTGTAGACGGGGATGGCACAGGGTAGGGGACGGGTCCGAAGTCTGTGTTCCCTTACAAACTCCACGTCGATGAACATCCCTGTAGCACCACTGTCAAGGAGGGAGTCAATTGCAAGTGGATGCCCTGTGTCAACGGAGTGGACCTTGAGAGATACTTTGGTGCATCGGCGGAGGTCAGCAGTACGGACATATAGAGGGACTCCACGGCTGTACAGTGCCGTATTACGGCCACGGCACCCGTACCGTCAAGGCTCGGTGTGCTGTGCTGACGGTATGGTATACGGTACGGTTTGACACCGTATATACCGTACAAATACGGCCGTGTACGGTATGTACGGTATGTATACGGCATGCATCGGTAAATGCCGAAAACGTGTTAGCCGAGCCAAAAACACAGCGCCTGACGGGCACTACTGCTGGCACGTACACATCGGGCATGCCTAATTAGTCTGCATAGGCTGACATAAAGCGCAGCTACCTGTGTAGGCCGCATAGGCGAGCATACTAATATAATGCAACGTCATAGTCTACGCGGATCGGTCACTAACCGATCTTCCAATAGCCCCACCGTATAATATTGCCGTCAACCATAATACGGCCGGTACGGTGCCATACCGTACCGTCAGAGGGGAGAGGTCTTGACCATACGGATGGCATACGGTCTGCCGTATCCGTCAACCCGCCGTACATTATACGGCCGTGGCCGTAATACGGACAGTGTGCATCCCTAGTCAGCTCCCACTTCTGGCAGCGTCTCTGTGCTGAGTATGGGATCAACGAGGAGGGTATCCTCGTGGAGTGGGCGACAAAGGGGCGTGACCGTAAGGATATCTTCTTATACCAAGCAGGCGACGATCATTACATCCCCCGTACTGCCCTAATGGATCTCGACCCTCGTGTCAGTACTCGTTCCTCCACCTCAGAGGCCCAATTGACTCAGAGTGCCCCATTCAGGTCATTAATACCATCCTGTCGGGACCATACGTAAATATGTACAACTCTGAAGAAAAATATTTTTTTTCAAAGGAAGGTGGGGAGGAGGTAATGGCTGGGCACGAGGCTATGCAGCCGGCGAACGCATCTACGACATGCTCCATCGTGAGACAGGAGGTAGCAGCTCCCTCGAAGTAATCCATCTTCCTGTATACCCTGGTACGGAACTCCTAACTACATTCAGGGTTTCATGCTCGTGCATTCCATCACGGTGGCACCGGTTCGGGCCTTGGATCCTACGTCCTTGAACAGCTCAACAATCGTTCCCAAAGAAGCTGATGCAGACCTACTCCGTCTTCCCTAACCACCAATAAATCGATGTCATTGTTTAGCCCTACAATCCCCTTCTCACCCTCAAATGCCTCACGAAACACGCCCGCCCACTCACTCGCCGTGTTCGGCAATAACGTCCTCGCGCGCATATCGGCAGACAAGCTCTATACTTACAGACGCCAAGCTTTGATCAGACCGATCAGTTGATGAGTTATAAAGTTGTGTTTTATGCTTTACACGTGTGGCACGTGCGTAGACCATGCAACTAAGCGGTTTTCCACTACGTAGCAACGGTAATGACGGCCAGCACACAGACACCGCGCTATCCCTGCCCTATGTACAACGACCTTCTCAGCCTTATCGCTCTCCTCATCTCTAACTCACGCTGCCACTTCCTCCCAGTCGTCGTGTTCGGCAATAGATCCACACCCATTCTCTTGTTTACCTCACCATCCGTTCATCCCTGAGCGGAATCCCGTCCGCAAAGCAACAGTTCTCAACGTCATGTGGCGCCTCCTCGAACCCAAGAACCGTATGGAAACAGCTGAACACCACTAAGGCTCCTAGACGAATCGATCGACTCGACTTGACCGCTTGCTCGCATCTCTAGCACACAAGTAACTTACGGAAGCTGCTATCTTACGCCTGAAGCTGCCTGGGGAATACTCGGATAACCAGGTTTGTCGTGTCTGTTTGCTACTTGCATCTATAGTGTGGGCCAGGTTCACCATATATCTGCATTAGGGTAGACTGATCTCATCGCATCTTTGTCTTCCCTTGGATGAGATAAAGAGAACGCCTTCCACAAGTGCTGTTAAAACTCAACTGATATTCCAGTCCTGATGTTCAGGTGCCAGTTGACAGGTCGACATATCAGTAAAATATATACTGTTGAGCGCCTCACGGCGCCTGCTGCCACATGGTTTTAGTCGGTTTTAGTCGAGGTGATGTTTCTAGTTCCCAATCCGAGACGATTCTTCCTTGCAGTCCCTGCCGAGGATTGGCGGCGGATTGCCACGCAGGGAATTCGCATGCCGCTTCGCACGGTACTTTCGATGCCAATGAAATAGGGCTGCGTTGGAAGTACTGATGACAGCTATGTTGGGCTCAGTGGGCGCTATATCATGACATGGTCTCTGAGTGTTAGACTGTACATCAATCAGTGTAGCCATTGCCATCTGTTACAGTCACAGCCCACGTTGCCAGGCGCCTACATAGCCCTGCGAATGCGAACTAGGCAGACATTCTTAATGTGACTATAAGCGTTCCTCATATTCTTGTTCTATACTACTCTACTTTCTCTGTTCGCCCCTTGTTTACAAGAGAACGCATGTCACATCTCTTTGAGCATTGGAACGGGCTCAATGTGATAGAGCCTCTCCTGCATCCTGTGCTTGTTGGTGCACCTAACGATGATCTGCCAGTATGGGAGATTTATATCTGTCGCTATATAGCAGGTGCGTGGCATTGTCATGGAAATTTCTGCAGTCACGTCGAGCTCTCAGTACTGTAGCTTCAGTATATATCGTCCTACTCTTGGAGCACCTGGCCTCTTTACCTCAGGTGGGTAAGGCTGTTAATATTAACTGCCAACTATGAACTCGTTCGCAGGAGATCGAATTTATTTGGAAGCAGAAGACACCCAGAAGCGGTTTACCGCGATTTTTTTTCCTCTTGTATCGCTATTCCGCGGTTGCCGGTCTTGCCATTATCAATCATAGTAAGCCTCCATTTGGAGTGTGTACGAGTTCAGGACTGACATGGTGTAGTGATGGCGGGTATTTCACGTCCTTTGGAACTCAATGTAAGTTGGGCAGAAAATTTCACTCAGCATGTAGCTGACAATTTGACTCCCAGCAGTCCGTCTGTTCCAGACACCCTCATTCAGAACTAATGTTGTACTCAATTCAGCTGTAAACAAGCCATTGCTATGACTGCCGCTCTCATCTTTTCAATAGGCATCGCGGATGGTCTCGTAATGCTACGAGTATCTGTTCTCTGGGGGCGCCAGCGTCTGATATTGGGTATTCTTGTCTCGTTTTTCAGTACATTTTCAGCTGCAGCTATATATTTCGTGATCGTGGCAACAAAACTTGTTGGTATGTTGAGTTACTTAATTGTCATGACTCGCATGCGCTAATGCTTGCCGCAGCAAGCGCCGAGGTCGTGCCATTTGTGAGCATATGCCTCTACCCCTTTGGTAGCAGACAACAAATCATTGAGGGAATATGGGTTCCGGGGGTGGGTTTCCAACCTCAGAATGCACCTTGAGCGGGTGCCAGGTGCCATGGATTGTCGCTAAAACTCTTGTGGTAGATGGTCTTCGACGGTCTGGTGTTGTCTTTGGCTGGCTGGAATGCATGCGCACGACCTCGGACCCAACAGACTGCCTTCACTGTGGCATTATATCGGGACGGTGTTGTTGTGTTTCTGGTCTGTACGGCAGTAAAGCGGAACTCGCAAGAGAAAACTAACATGGCATCCCAGATCCTGGCTGGTTTGTGAAAGAATTCCGCCAAATAGGATATCATTGACATCATCCTCCAGCCCTCCGCGCCATTAACTTGTTTTTCTCAGTATTCGGCACTCAACTTTATCTTCTGGGATTCTGGTGAGAAACCAGATAAAATGCTGAGAGACAACGAATAAGCTCACAACTACTACTAGCATATCATGGCCAATATCAACCATCACGCTCAGCCGATTTATATTCCGTCTGCGCTGCCGCGAGAAGGGACTGGCCCTCCCCTCAAACAGCTCATGCGACACCGCTGTTGCTGATGCGGATTCGGGATCGTGCAGTGTGCCGGAGGCCTCTTCTATATCCCATCAAGCTCGACATAACTCCTTAGGTTGAATTCGGAGGTAGCAGATTTCAGAGGCGAAAAGTCAATTAGAGACCTGACGGCGATAGAAAATGGTCAATGCTGAGGGGGGCAGGAGCGTAAAGCAATATAGTCGTAGCTCTGGGTCGAGCATCTAGGAGCAAACAGCGGTGCGACCGTCAAACACAGCTCAAGAAACACATCAAAAGCAAGGCGCTACAGAGGCAATGTTAGTACGGTATAGTCACGTCAGTCATGATATGTCCGAGGATCTTCGTTTACCTAACACGAGGCATTCGAGCTCAGACCCAGAAGCGACGCAGATCGTGTCCATGACCATCAGGAGAGACCTGCATTGCACGGTCGAAGCAAACCGTGCAGGAAGAAGTCCACTCCAATCTGTGTTGAGCGGCGGCTGTAGCCTTTGTCCCGTGCGAAGCGACCATGCGCGAATCATGCTAACGTCACGTGCCGCGAAGAGAAGTTCATCCAGTTGATCCACTGTGAGCCCCTTAGTGTTTGAGAACATGCTCAGTGCGTTTTGGAATAGAAAGGTACCAAGCGAAATGGACCATTCGCATGCCGCTCGAATGATTGGATCGGCAGAGCAGCCAGAGATCCGAATTTGGATCATCGAACCATCCGAACTCAAACATGTCGAGCTAATACAAGTTTAGCAACCTATATATACATGTCGCATCCAATGAGAACTTACAGAACAGAGTCATCTGTCACCGCGACTAGCAAATGGTATTCGCGGATTCATCGTAAATGCGCGAGTGACGTGTATTTCGGTCTTCCACCTAACGCGTTCTGCTGTTGGCTTGATTTTAAATCCACAGTTGTACAACGCCGTTTCGTGGGGTATACACATCAAACAAGGCGGGATGTACATAACCATCCACCTACATAGTCGTGGGGTAATAAAACACATCGCTGTCACGTTATAAATGGGCTTGCCGATAATGGGTTATCTATGTCGATGATGTGTAGGGTCATACCGTGCATACCTACATCATTTTTGATGTTAGCTTTGACTGAATTCATACACTTACTAACCAAGCGTGAGGGAACGATTTTGAAGTTGAGAAAGTCGGACGTCGTCCAACTGTAATAAAATACGTGATAATGTTTGGTGACGACTGACAGCAAACGAACATACAAAGGAAATGCTCTAAATTAATTCACTTGATAAGCAAAGCACGCATATACCGGCATGAACATACTATTGGAAAGAGAGATTGCATGTGAGGACGGTGGGGGCAGGTCCAAAGCATGTGTAGCTGATATGAATATCAGCGTGGCACCCTCAGTACTGGTCGATGTGCTAATATACGGACAACACTCACACTACTATCTTATTAGATGCCCGGGCCTGTATTGAAGTAATCTGCATTATGGCTATTGTGAGTCGGTGTTATATCCAAGCACTGACAAGAAAATCACGACAACCTCAGAAAGTAGATAATGTTCTGCCAAAACAATCTCCCTTATATTGTGTATTTGTGTTGGAGAGCGAGCGACGTCATGGTGGCGTCACTCATAGTGTTAGGCTGAGACACTGAGGAATGGTTTATAAATTAGTACTGGATGTGCATTAATTGCTCGTGCGGTTGTAACCCGCAGTTGTGCATTGTCGTTTTGCTATCAAGCGCATCGCTTTTCCCTACAATTTGCCCAAAAAAGCTTGGAAGCCTCCTACAGATACTATCAGTTCCGCGCCTGGTAGTGTTCGGGTGTGGCTCTGGATCTTTGAAACGCATATTCCATGGATCACCTATTTCCTCTCCACTAGCCCATAATCACTTACGCACAACGTAGCTGTGTATTCCTCGAAGCAAAGTGACATCAGGAAAATCTGAATAATACTTACCGGCCTTTGAAGGGGCTTATCGCAACTTAACGATCATTCTAAGCACCTGTAAGTCCGATGGTGCTAAGCCCGACCATGCTTGGAATAAGCCAAGTCTTCCCATGAATTTGACTTACAGAGAGCTTATTCTGGACTTTGGCTAAGTACGGCTATAAGTAATATTTTAAGCTAGTTTCAAACCCAATTTTCATACGCGTGAGACAAATGGACCAAGAGTCTAAGTAGTGTTCTGCAAAGCCCGGCTTCAGCCGCGGCCTAAGCCGGAGCCGGGCCCCCAAAAGCCGGGCCGAGCCGGGCCAAAGCCGTCCTGAGGCCGGGATCTAGGGCCCGGCTTGAGTTTTGAGAGCCCGAGCCGAGCCCTGAAGCCGCGGCTTTTGGGCGCTTACCCGGTATGCACTGTTCGGGTGGCAAGCGGCACTCAGGTAGCTAATTTGAGTATCTCCTGTACTCTATTGGTTGAGTTTGAAAAAATTTCTGTCTGCTGCTCACTGCCATGCCCTTGCCCCGTATCCAGGACCCCAGCGATGCAGACGAGGTTCAGCTGCTCCCTATCAAGAGTGCCCGTTCGGGCCGAACGCTAAAGCCAAGCGCCGCACTGAAGGATCCCGATAATGTGGCCAATGTTCTTGGTCAACGCAAGCATGCCAAGGTCGTGATTAAGGTGGTAGAAACTACTGACCAACATAAAAATAAAAAACAAAAGACTATTGTTGAGCCAGCCCTGGTGATTGAGCCAAATGCAAGGACCGTTGCCAAGCCTACTGATTTCAGTAGTACTGAAATGGTTACGAATAAGGAATCTGGTGGCATTACTGGTGAGTCATATCTTTGCATAGAATATTGTCTATCTATTGATCTAAGATTCAGGTACTCAAAGCAAGGCTACACTGGGGACTTCAGCCATACAAGATAAGATAGTCCAGGGAGCTCCGGCTCGCCCTGACGGCTGGCTCAAGGATCTAGATGCGGTAGAGGGCTTACCTGACACGGAGATCAAGTCCAAAGATCGTACTTTGGATACACGTTATTTTTTCGATAATCTACACGTTGAGGAAGGTAAAAAAATTATTGACTGCAAATTGTGCCGGTGAGTCAGGTCTCCTCCATGGCAGGCAAATGAGGACTATATTATTTGTAGGAAAAATGACCGACAAAAAATAACTTATGTATTTGAAGTAAGTACACTTCGCCGGCACATGCAAGCCTCGCGCCAGGTAAGCCTTCATAATGAATTGTAGCTCAGTCTGATCTTCTTGGCACAGGCTCAATACAGAGCTTGTGGAGGGGGAGAGCGAAGTTGATATAGAATACGACTAGCTAGTTAAAAGTACATAGAATTTCCACTTCGGCGTTGCATCCCCTCGGTCGATATTTCCCACTGAAGAGCCCCGGCTTAAGCCGGGCCAAGCCCAAGCCGAGCCCAAGCCAGCACTCAGGGCCCGGCCCTGAATTCTGTGAGCCCGAGCCGGCATGAGCCGAGCCGAAGCCGTGGCTTTTGAGCCGAGCCGGGCTTTGCAGAACACTAAGTCTAAGCACCTTAGGAAGTAAAATAAGCATTAGAAAGTGAATGATTCAAGCTAGCACTGTTTCAGACAATATACTTACTATTTGTTAAGCAACGTAGTCCAAGTGTGTTTTAATCATGCTAAATGTGCTAAGTATTCATTAAGTGCCAAAAAAAAAGCGGTAGAAAAACGAGTCTAAATGGGTGAAACATGACGAGCCAGAGTTGAATCTGGTATGGTAACAGGCCATAACGTATTGAAACGAAGAATAGTGGGAATCTATGTATAAATATCATGGACTGCTGCAAGTCATGCCATGGCACAGATTCTGAATAAGATAATGTTCAACCTAGTAGTCGGGTTGAGGAGGCGAAGAAGTTTACTTACAGTCTGATTCAGAGTCAGAATCGGAGCCGCCGGAGTAGTCGACAAGGCATGCCCGTTCGTCATCATCCTCGAGGTTTGTTTCTGTAGCAACGTTGGTAGATCTGTTTCGTGTGCGAGTTGGCTTGACAAATGCTTGGGCATCATTCATGAGATGGCCGAACTTGTCGTCATTGAGCCCGCGTGCCGATTTGGCAAAAGCACGGGAAGCAAAGCCCCAAGATGCATCGCTGAAACCTGTCTGGCGCATGGATTCCTTGCCAGTAGAGAGGTTCATAGTCCTAGGCAGAGTTACCATCTTGCCTTTGGCAGCGCGGGCCATCGCAGTCGTCAACGTGCCAGTCACAACGAGAGTTAGTGCTCTCTCCACCTAACAACGATCAGAACAACCCTCTGAGCATAATAGATAACACTTACCGCAGCGGCGGACAAGCCTAAAGCACCAGTAGCTGCATCAGCAAGCTTAGCATCATCATGGAGGCCAGGAATTGCCTTGCAACCTTCGATGGCGGTGAGGTGCGCAGCAAAAGTCTGGAGGACAAAAGGGTTGCGAAAGAGCCCCCTCCATTTCTGAATGGTGTCTTGTTAGTATTAGATGGATTTGCACGATGACATCCAGTTTAACACACTGATTTTTTGGCATGATCAGAGTCCTCATACAAAAAGCGAAGTCTGTCGAGGTAATACTTGCAGAATTCTTGGCGTTCTTCGTCTGAATCTTGTAAGTGCTCTTGCGAGTCAAAAAATGCCAGAAGGATTGCAATGGCAGTGGAACCAATAACATTTCGCCACGAGTCAGCGAGGCGTTGAATAGTCTGTAGTATGGGAATAAGTGTCATTCCCGAAATGAGCCAGTCACATACTTTTTGATAGACTGCGGTGGAAGATGTTATCTCGTACTCGTGGCTATTAGTCGCATCCCAAATCTGTTGCATCACCTTAATGGCTTTCTTGACAGGCACATCCCATGGGTTAATGGTTTGACCAACGAAGGCCCTATAGGTCATAACAAAGGTGTGGCGGAACCATTTCCCATCTATCCAATCTGGAAGGTCTTCATTTCGTGCTTTTTTCAATGTCGTTTCAGCAGCCTTTTAAGGTTTTTGGAGGATGAGTTGCTAGATTAATAATACTTAGTTAAATATGGTGTCACAGCAAGATAAAAATACTAATAACCTCGCTAGTAATTCGCTTCTTTCCCTTGGGAGGGCTTTTAATTGCAACCTCCCGTTCCTCACCATTTGTCTCATCATTTTCGGAGAGACCACCGTCAGAATTTATAGCGATTGTGTCAAGCACTGGTTCAGGTTTTACCTTGACCGAACCCAGTGCCTCCTGACTGACGATTCTGATATTTTTTGTAAGCACAGAGGGGGCAGATGAGTGGCTAGTACTGTTGGTAAGCGATGGGATGACAGAGCGGCCAGAAGTGGATTTAGAATGTGTTGTGCTATGGCTAGGAGCTTGTGAGGTAGGCTTAGCATGGCTGGGAATCGTTGAGGCCCAATCATTGATTGCCTGGCCGTACTTCCTCTTTTTTGGAGATGAGTTGCTGAGTGTCCAATAAAACAGGGTTGATTGGTCTAGCGTTAACAATGGTAGCATGGGAGTATAGGGTGAGAGTATCTTACCTTTTTGCAGCCAAGTCATCGGTCTTGTTTTGTTTCGAACGCTGATCAGCCCGGGGATCTATAGCCGTCTCCTTCTCGAATGATAAGCTGACCTCCTTCTGCACCTTCTTCTTCCCAACTGCAATGCCCTGGGACAATGACGGTGCCTTGATAGCTGGCTCTCCACCCGCTTTTCCTCCATTACTCAGCATTGACTTTACCATATTGGCATATTTGTTCCCAGGCAAGTCCTTCCCTTCTATTGCCTTCGCAGCGATGTTGATCTCATCCCGCACCCGCACCTTTTCTTTCTTTGGCTTCGGCACCTTCACCGGTTCTGCCTCAGAGTCTACCATCTCCACATCCGACTCCTCGATTTTCTTCTTGCTTGCCAACTTCACCGTGCCTTCTTGCCTGCCGCCTTTGCTATAGCCCCCTTCTTTGTTGTGGCTGCTTTCAGCAGAGCCCCCTTTCCAGTTTCAGCCTTCCTCTTCTTGGCAGGAGATGGCACCACGGCACTTTCAACCTCTGAGTCGCCAACCACCGAACCTTCAGAGTTGGGAGGTATGAACACGCTCTGGTCACAGTCATCTGTCATCTCGACGTCACTCGACTCTTTGATGGGGTTAAGGTTGGATTGAGAGGTATGATTGGCTTTGCGGTTACGAAGTGGCTGAGGCTTTGGAGTAAAGGGTGGACAGGGAGTAACATCCATGACATCCTCGTTCGCAATGTCATCGTGTTCAAACTCGGCTGCATGCTTGATGCTTTTTTTCTTGGCCTCTGTAAGAGCTGCTTTAGCCTCAGCTTTAGCTGTACGCTCCTCTTGTACCGTGGCTGTGGTTCGACGTGGTGGGGCTTTGGCGACTCTTCCAGGGTGAGCTGTTTTGTTACTCGCCCGAGTTTCCATCTAATGTTAAGCTACAGTGGGATCGGGTATTGTGATAGGCTGGGAGACGTGAGGAAGTGTGTGTTTAATGAGGTGTGTGCAAAAATTTTTGCCAGCAAAATCGTGGTAATAATATGAACGTACGACTTCGGACTTTGGCAGAATTTACAAGTTTGGACTTTACCACGCTATCCCAGCCTCCACCTGTTTTCACTGAATTTCTCCACTTGTGGTGCTTTCTTCTGCGCTCTACTTCTTCTACCATCCTACTTTACAGCAATGCTGCCAAACCCTAATTTGCAAGTTGCTCATGCTCATACACTTGTTCTCCACCTCCTACCCTCGCTTGCCAATTCTGTCCTCGACACTTCCGCAGCAAAGGCGGACGTACCAAACACATACAAGCAAAACACCCAGTGGATGGGCTTGAAATCCATGGATCCAACCATTCCTCGCCACCATCGCCTTCATCATCCCCATCTCAGGATTCATCTTCTCATCAATCACCTCCCGAGCAACCTCCCAGTCCAATTCCCTTTGAACCTATGCCGGTACCCACTTCAGACAACATGGATGTTGAATATCCTAGTTTTGTTTTGGATCATACACCACCCGGGTCATATGTAGCCTTCGGCGAAGAGTTGAACATAAACTCATCACCTGGAGGCAACGCAAGGGACCAGTACACTCCTGACCTTCCTCGTATTACTTGTGCTTATCACGCCAAGCTCAACGGTATGTCAAGCTGCTCAGTACTCCTTTAAATATACATTAACGGTAATTACTTTTTATAGGGCAGATCTGCAATGAGAACCGGTGACGATATACCACCTGATACACTACCTCCTCCACCGGTTCAGACCAGGACTGACGACTGGACACCATATGCTAATCGCCTCGAATTTGAAGTTGCTGACTTCCTGTATCGTCGCAACCAGATGTCAGCCGGGGATATTAACTTCATTCTTAGCCTCTGGCGGCGTCCCTTGCTATCCACAACGACAAACCACCATTTACAAAAGTCACGCACATGTATGACACGATCGACTCCACACCTCTTGGCGATATTTCCTGGGAATCATTCAGCTTGCAGTATAATGGAGAAATACCTGCAGACAATGTCCCATCTTGGATGGAGCAGATTATGATGTCTGGTTCCGTGACCCACGTATTCTGGTCCATAATCTCGTGTCTAACCCTGATTCAAATTCAACTTCGATTACACACCCTTTCAGAGCGTACTACTGATATACCCATCGGTTTTCGGGATTTTATGTCTGGGAATTGGGCTGGAGTCAGGCAGTAATCATCACCATCGTCTCAGATTTAAAATCATGCTCATCATTGATTATGACATTATAGCTGATGATCCCCAAACCCATGGCTCAGTCTTTGCCCCATAATACTTGCAGTGACAAAACACTGTTCTGTAGCTACTGGACATAATGAGTATTGGCCCGTTTATCTCTCCATCGGCAATATACACAATAATATCCGACGAGCGCATCGCAATGGTTTGTGCTTTTGCTTCCTTGCAATCCCTAAAGTAAGTTTTATATCTAACCATATTATATTGCTGACACATCTGTATTTCATTAGCAACTCATGAATTTCCGATGATGCTGCCTTTCGTAAATTTCGCCGTCAACTCCTACATTCGTCACTGGCCAAAATACTCGAACCTCTCAAACCTGGCATGACAAGTCCTGAGGTCATTCGATTTCCAGACGACCACTTCAGGAAGGTTATTTATGGGCTTGGCCCTTACATCGCAGACTATCCAGAACAGGCACTGCTGCCTGCATCGTGCAAGGCTGGTGTGCAAAGTATGTATTCTTTTATGCTGATGGACACTTCGCTGACATGTTATTTCAGATGTACTGCACCTGCCAAAGACCTCGACACCGGTCATCATGTGCGCCGCTCTCAGGCACACCACTGACTGCTAGTTGAAGAGTTTGAGCTCGGTATGCTATGGATGAATATGGACTGGTTGGGATATTGTTGTCTGTGTTTTTGTTTACCACCACTGAAATTTAAACATCTCTAAGTGTTTTCTTTTTAGCCGTTACCAATGGTTTCCCCGTGCAATATCAACGAACTCCTTTCATCTGACATATTACACCAGCTGATCAAGGGTGTGTTCAAGGACCACCTCTTACGTGGGTGAATGACTACATCAAGTTGAACACTCGGCATCAGAAGCACAGAAGATACTTGATGACATTGATCGGCGGTAAATTTGCCTCTGCTGTATATTAGTTATAATTCCTGAATTAATTTTCTAGCATAGCGCTAGCTCCGTCTTTTGCAGGCTTAGACGGTTCCTGAAGCAAGAACTTCAAGCAATGGACTGTGATGATTCGAAGGCGCTCATGAAGGTGCCCATCTCATTTATATTAATATATAATTATGTTTAACAACTTCACGCACAGGTCTACTTACCAGCAATTGAAGCCATGTGCCAGATGAGATGGTGAAAGCGATGCATGCCTTCCTGGACTTCTGCTACATAGCTGACGTGACACACACGATACACACAGCCTTGCAGCCCTGGACAATGCCCTTCAACGGTTTCACCGCCACCGTGAAGTCTTCGGACAAGTGGTGTTCGTGCTGAGGGTTCAACCTTCCAAGGCAACACTCTCTCATCCATTATGTTAAAATGATTCAGGCCTATGGGGCACCGAATGGCCTTGCTCCTCCATCACAGAATCCAAGCACATTAAGGCTGTGAAGGAGCCGTGGCGACGCTCAAGTCGTTTGAGGCGCTCAGCCAGATGCTCCTTACCAATCAGCGCCTTGATAAACTCGCCGCTGCTCGTGTTGATTTCGTTAACCGTGGCATGCTGAAGGGCACATGTCTATCATCAGTTTGGAGACATTCTTCGTGCGTGGGTCAATTATGCCATGACAATCGTCCAAACTAACATTTCATGTGATTTACAGGAATGAACCAAGCTGATCCTGGCTCTGATCCACCAGATCCCCTTCTTGATCAGGATCCTCAACTTCCCACAATGGCAATGATGGCGACAACAGCGGCAGTAATAATGGCAACAATATGGCAATATTGATGAAGACAATGATGACGAAGCTGAAGGCGACTTGCTGGTCCCACCGTAGAGGCCCATGTTGACCTAGCAAAGACTGCATGTAAGCATTGCATAACTTAGTTTTGGAATATACTAACTATGTTTGCAGTATGCAGAGTTTACCCAGATGATATCGCCGCCGAAATTGAACAACCTGACTTCTCCGATCTCATCCAGCAATTTATCCATAAACAGGAAATGCTCAGGACTCCAACTCCAATAACAGCTTGTGGCTCTCCCCACATTTTATGGAAAGATAACTGTATATCCTTCTGCTGTTGCCACTTTCCATGCACCTAGTGACATCTCGGGCATCGGCGGCATGCGCCGCGAACATATACGTGCGGTTAACTCATGGAGAAAAGGGTCTGGGCGTTATGACACTATCTTTGTCAACACCGATCCATTTGCAGAGGGTATGCATGGTCTTGACATCGCTCGCGTACAACTCTTCTTTTCATTCTCTCATGATGGCGTCCAGTATCCCTGCGCCCTTGTGCATTGGTTCTCACGTTTGGGTGATTCACCAAACGACAACACAGGCCTGTGATTGTTGAACCAGATACATCGGATGATGACGGTGCAACTCTCTGAGTCACCTCTATTGTCCACCTCGATACTATCGTTCGAGCTGCACATCTTCTTCCAGTATTTGGTCATGAATATGTATCACGGACTCTTTCTTTCTCAGACACACTCGATGAATTTACCAGCTTCTATGTCAACAAATATGCTGATCACCATGCATTCGAGATTGCTTTCTAAAAGTTTCCGGTCTCGCTATACCGCTCAATCTCGCTGGGAATAGTGTTCTGCAAAGCCCGGCTCGGCTCAAAAGCCCCGGCTTCGGCTCGGCTCATGCCGGCTCGGGCTCACAGAATTCAGGCCGGGCCCTGCGTGCCGGCTTGGGCTCGGCTCGGGCTTGGCCCGCTTAAGCCGGGCTCTTCAGTGGGAAATATCGACCGAGGGGATGCAACGCCGAAGTGGAAATTCTATGTACTTTTAACTAGCTAGTCGTATTCTATATCAACTTCGCTCTCCCCCTCCACAAGCTCTGTATTGAGCCTGTGCCAAGAAGATCAGACTGAGCTACAATTCATTATGAAGGCTTACCTGGCGTGAGGCTTGCATGTGCCGGCGAAGTGTACTTACTTCGAATACATAAGTTATTTTTTGTCGGTCATTTTTCCTACAAATAATATAGTCCTCATTTGCCTGCCATGGAGGAGACCTGACTCACCGGCACAATTTGCAGTCAATAATTTTTTTACCTTCCTCAACGTGTAGATTATTGAAAAAATAACGTGTATCCAAAGTACGATCTTTGGACTTGATCTCCATGTCAGGTAAGCCCTCTACCGCATCTAGATCCTTGAGCCAGCCGTCAGGGCGAGCCGGAGCTCCCTGAACTATCTTATCTTGTATGGCTGAAGTCCCCAGTGTAGCCTTGCTTTGAGTACCTGAATCTTAGATCAATAGATAGACAATATTCTATGCAAAGATATGACTCACCAGTAATGCCACCAGATTCCTTATTCGTAACCATTTCAGTACTACTGAAATCAGTAGGCTTGGCAACGGTCTTGCATTTGGCTCGATCACCAGGGCCGGCTCAACAATAGTCTTTTGTTTTTTATTTTTATGTTGGTCAGTAGTTTCTACCACCTTAGTCACGACCTTGGCATGCTTGCGTTGACCAAGAACATTGGCCACATTATCGGGATCCTTCAGTGCGGCGCTTGGCTTTAGCGTTCGGCCGAACGGGCACTCTTGATAGGGAGCAGCTGAACCTCGTCCGCATCGCTGGGGTCCTGGATACGGGGCAAGGGCATGGCAGTGAGCAGCAGACAGAATTTTTTCAAACTCAACCAATAGAGTACAGGAGATACTCAAATTAGCTACCTGAGTGCCGCTTGCCACCCGACAGTGCATACCGGGTAAGCGCCCAAAAGCCGCGGCTTCAGGCTCGGCTCGGGCTCTCAAAACTCAAGCCGGGCCCTAGATCCCGGCCTCAGGACGGCTTTGGCCCGGCTCGGCCCGGCTTTTGGGGGCCCGGCTCCGGCTTAGGCCGCGGCTGAAGCCGGGCTTTGCAGAACACTAGCTGGGAATCAGTTCAATTTCGCACTGGTGCGTTACTTCCATTCATCAGCCCTCGTTTGTTCTGATCAGCACTGCAGACCGTATATATTGTGGTATGGAGAAAAGAGACGACTTCGGAGTACTAAACACTTTTACTTCAGGCATACATACTGTGTTTCCCAATGCCCCGCGCAGCGAGTCACCGAGACCGCAGATGACTTCCGGGATGCCATAGCGCGGCTTGGAGAGAGCGGGGAAGATGCAGGTGGCGGGGAGGACGGTCCTAATGATGCTGGCGACATTCGGATCCAGCGTGTGGGAGGCTGTCGCTTCGGCCTGACCAAGCAGCGGTTTGTCGTGTTGATGTTCCCGGAGTTGTTAGGGACAGTGATTTAGGTTAAATTTAGGGCCCATCGCACTACCGGATAGCTCTAGCACATTGGAGTCGTCTGAACCAGCTCCCACGGGGCAGCTCCCGCACGAGCTGGAGATCGCCGGACACGACGGCTGCGTGCGACGCGCCGACGCACGTCCTCGACGTCTATGCACCCACGCCTACTCTCTCCCACGGTTGCCTCTGTGCAGATGATTCGCTCTTCCCCGGTCCAGCCCGACGATTTCGAACGAGTGTATTCTCCTTGAGATCTCGATGGGTGATGTGCTGGAGTTACCCAGCGAGCTGAGCACTCGAGATGTCAGCGTCACTACTGGAAGATTCGACTCCTCGGTCAAATTCACCGTTGCACTCCTCTCATGAATCTGAAAGCTCTACTGCAGACGAATAGACTGTCCCATTACGTTCCGTCAACGCTGTTACTGCGTATTTCCCTGCTATAGATGCGACTCGTGCATATGTGACCACAGAGATGGAGAACATGGTCGTGTCGGGGGTTGCTACATTGGCATATATACTAAGTCTATTTCATATAGAACCAGTCTTTGCTGGTGTCGTCTCTTCAGACGGCGTTCAATTTTCACCAGTTACCCGAACTTTTGCAATCTCTAGTCCATGATCTGACGGAGACCGTACAGATGCGGATTCAATCCACATTCGGTGTTTCACGCATTCAAAGGAGTCTGGCTCTAAAGGTAGTTTTCCTGTCAGTCTTACTCGGACTATGCTCAACTAGTTGATGCGAAGATACTCTCATGTACAAGTCCCGAGTGTGGACTGAGCCCACAAGTTTGACAGTACCGCAGTGGACATCAGCCTTGTGGACACGTCTCGAAAGTCTCATTGAGCAATGAGGACCTTGCAAACTGTTGCACATAATGGCCTCTTTTACCTCTGTAAATCGATTGAAGGTTGCTTCTAGGTTCATATCCTCGAAAAGGTTCTGGATCTGAAAAGGGATCCAGCATCACAGACGCCATGGATGAGGCGATGAAGGTGTGGTGTTTTAGTGATCCTCCTGTCTGTGAAACCCTCAACCAGCGCTTAGACAATAAGCCAAGCTCTACATTCTGGACCACTCTCTCTCTTTCTTTGGAAAAACATTCTCGAGATGCTGCTAAAGATATTTATGAACAGCTGTGTGTTATTGAGTGTTGGACGCGGGCAATTGATGATGCTTTCCTTCAACAGACCCTTGGAATAGAGCTATATAGGCTACCCGAGATTCCTGCGGCCGCTTTTCCATGATTTCTTTGCCAAGATTGCTGTGCATACCAATACATGATATCGTACTCGCACAATAACTAGCGGCATTTCTAAGTTGACAGTCCCGAAACAGTGCTTGTGCTGCGCTCTGTCGCGCAGTTCGAGACCTTATCTAGTACGCTCCCTGAATCGGTCAAGCGATGTCAGGCGGTGCGCGTGCAAGCATAAAATGGTTGCGAAGATATTAACACCCCTCAGGGAGCTTCTTTCGCAACAAAGTAGTACGTCTTGACACATCCCGCCCTTGGTACAGACATTTATGATCATCACTTCTTCAGCTTCGGTACCACAACTTCGTCGATATGTTTACTCGCACTGACATAGGCTCTTGCCACTTAGTGGCTTCATGTACTTAGCCATATTTGGTGCTTGCACCACTTAATAGATTTGCATGCTTATCTCAGTTCTTTTCTTGACAACCTCGCAATGTCTTCTGTAACATATTTGTCCCTTACTTTCACTTGACACACTTACTCTTCGCCTTGGTTTACTTGCTCTCTTGATTGATCTTACTGCTAACTTTGCCAAGTCAGAAATAAGTGACTTGACTAACTTGGCGGGCTTATGCACAAAATAAGCAGGCTAAGTCTAGTAAGATTTTTTATGATTTTCCTGATGCTTCTCGAGCTGAAGATAAAATTATCCACACACAACCGGGTTGACGTCCCAGTAGGTGACCCGATGGCCCCTCGCCTTCGAATATCGAATACACCATGGAATGACAACTGCGCGTACTTCTGGGCTAAGCCACGGTGGAAGGGGTAATGAAAGAGTCACAAATTGGACCTCTACAAATGACCTGACAGTGTGTACACGCGAGTTGACGACTTTTTTGTTTACCTAACCTCTAGCTTCATAGATGGGGTCTGTGCTCCATACAACGCTACAGCGCCCGCATTCCCAGTTCTATCAAGCTACTTGACCACGAACCTTCAGGGCGGTCTGTTGTTGTCCCTGACAAAGTATCGAGGAAAAAATATGCTGTCACAAGTACGTCATATGTCTCACCATCTTCCCAGCGCTTTCCCCCTTCCTTCGAGTCTGCACACCGAATTCACATCGTCTAAAGGCTCTCTGTGAATAAGTAACGAATACTTTCCATTCGGCAATATTTGAGGTCTTCAATTAGTTCCCGAGTTCCTCCAGTCAAATATGCAAAAGAGAAGAGCCCTCGTCTCTCCGGCCAGATATGGGCCTCTAGTAAGCCAACACTACTTTATTTTGGTAAGAAGAGGGTTAGACTCGTGGCAAATCTCTACGCCGGGATAAGGTTGATCTTCTTCTTATAATTAGAAGAGGCTAAAAAGTAGTCGACCGTGACCTGGCGATGGCCACGTATCTTCGGAGAATGCCACCGTGGCAGCCTGGGTCTTCATCAAAATACTCTGAGGTAGCCTTCTTTGCATAACACCTCTTCAGGGACAAGTTTTCTACAACATCTTATTGGACAACTGCGTTCGTGTTGCTCTTTACGTGACAAGGGGTTGTACAGATCCCACCGCCTCGAAGGCTTACGCTTATCATTCTACGACGCAATTCGAACTGACATGGCCTCCGAAGTTCTCACTCGAGACGAGAAATTATGCTCTGACCCAGCTGGAGCAGCTGGAGATGTTGCAACTGCTATTGACACTGGTCCTAGTGTCACATCTTCGGCCGCATCTGGAATAAGTGAGGACGCTGAATCTTATGGGCCACACAGTGATAGCCCTGTCAACGCTTGGCTGGTTGTACTGTCCTGTTTCCTCCTAAATTTAACCTTTTAGGCATTAATTACGCGTATGGTCAGCGATCGCTGTGGGTACTGGGTGCTGCATTGGACCACTTCAAGCGTACGAGTCGTATAGTATGTTGTCCTCCACCACGAGGGCGGGGGGTGTGTTTTGGTGGGACTCAAAGGGTGGTATGGTATGGTTTTTATTCACGCAAAGCACGTACTTATGGCATCTTTTTCATGACGGGGGTGGAGGTGGGCAGGGCAGGAGGGTCTGATGTCAAAGATAGGCGCGCCGAGCACCGGATTATTATTGTACCCGCATGAAAGGGAAATTTCTTATTGTTCTGAGTGAGCTTCTGTACTGAGTATATTTCATATTCCATACACACGCACCAGGTTCAGCGTGACACACACGGGCCAGCGGCGCCAGCTCCAGCCACAACATCCACTCCATGTCCAGGTCCAGCTCCTGCTCCAACACCAGCTCCCGCTCTGGCTCTGGCTCTGGCGCGCCGCGCCCTCGCTCCAGTAGTCCGCGAGCTCGAAGTCGGCAGCGTACGCCGCGTGCCTTGTGTCCAGCCCCGCGCCGTTCGTGTCCATGCCCCCGCCATCGTCGCCATCGTCGTTGCCGCGCCCGACCCCAGCGCGCCGCGGCGCATTGTACTCGACGGGCCGCGTCACTGGGACGCGCGTGTCGCACATCGCGGCGCGCGCCCCGAGGAATAGCGCGTCGTGCACGTTCCCAGTGTCGGCGAGCACGACGCAGTCGAGGTTGAGGAGCCACGCCTTGCGCGCGGGGAGGACGGCGAGGTTCGCGGGGCGGAGGGCGGCGTGGGCGAGGGCGGCGTTTTTTTTTTTTTTTTCATGTCCCACCTCCTGGAGGTGTTTACCGCCCCCCGCTGTCTGTGAGGTGAGGCAGTTTCCTTCTCCGGTTTGTGATGTGTCGTATGAGTGGGGTCTGGCTTAGTAAGTGCTCGGCCGCCGGAGCAGCTGGCACGACAGGAAGGAGCGCCGCAGGAAATAAAAGAGGTGGGGTTCGTCCGGTTGGTGTTGCGTGGGCCGCCTTGATCACCGTGTGGGGCTTAGGGCGGCGTTGAGGAGGTGCGCGAGGTCGTGCTGGAGCTCGTCGAGCGTGGCTGGGGCGTGGTGCGGGCACGCGGCGGGCGAGCTGTAGTGCGGCGCGGTCAGCGGCGGAGGATATAGATATATGGAGAGCCGGCCTGACCAGGACGCCGCGCAGGATATGCGGCCGCCGTCCGTAGCGTCTACGGCACGCTCGATGTCCTCGACTTCGAGCTTGCAGGCGGCGAGGATGGCGGTGCCGCCGAGGGTGATGCCGTTGGCGAGGGCGGTGACGCCGGTGGTGAGGCGGAGGGCCCTGTAGTCGAGGCTATCTACGCGGCAGGGCGGGTCAGACAAGAGCGAGCTCTGGACGTATGAGCTTTCCGATTTCGAGGTCATTCACCGTGACTAGTAATCGCTCCAGGCGGAGGTGGATCCTGGCGACTGAGTGTCGCTTTCTGCCTTGAGTTTGCCTTTTGCCGCTCAAGTGATCAGAGTAGGGCTGCAGGAGTACAGTCATCTTGAATGTCCACAGCCTCTCCATAATAAATGGCAATCATAAGGTCAACTTCATACATATAGTGCAAGTGTGAAACATATCACGGATAGCAGTCAGACGCTGGCGGTTTGAATCATATACAGCCCGTTGTAAATTACATGTACAACCTGCTGTAAAATACATGGGTGTGAAACTCAGACGCCCGTCCCTACGCCTACACCTGCGGTTCCCCTGAACCATCCCCTCGCATCCTCAGTACGGTGCACGTGCACCGTATGCCGCTGCCCCTCAGTATTGGTGCACGCGCACCGTATGCCGCTGCCCCTCCGAATGGTGCATGTGCACCGTATCCCGCTGACCCTCCGTACGGTGCAAGTGCACCGTATGCTGCCGCCCATCCGTACAGTGCACGTGCATCGTAGGCCGCTGCCCCTCAGTACGGTGGTGCACCATATGCCGCTGCCCCTCCGAACGGTGCATATGCACCATATCCCGCTGGCCCTCCGTACGGTGCACATGAACGGTATCCCGCTGCCCTCAGTACGGTGCAGGTGCACCATAGGCCGCTGCCCCTCCGAATGGTGCAGGTGCACCGTATTCCGCTGACCCTCCGTATGGTGCAAGTGCACCGTATGTTGCCGCCCATCCGCAGTGCACGTTCACCGTAGGCCGCTGAGCCTCCGTGCGGTGCACATGCACCGTATCACACTGCCCCTCAGTACGGTGCAGGTGCACCGTAGGCCGCTGCCCCTCCCTACGGTGCACCTGCACCGTATCCCGCTGCCCCTCACAGTACAGTGCACGTGCATTGTAGGCCGCTGCCCCTCCGTACGGTGTGTGCACCATACAATGCCTGTGGGTACGGTGCACGTGCACCATACGACGCCTGTTGGTATGGTGAATATGCACCATACCTGGCCTGCGAGGACGGTGCACACGGTAGGCCGCCTGGCCGTACGGTGTACCTGCACCATACGCCGCCCCTCACAGTACGATGTCAGTACGGTGCATGGGCACCGTATCCCGCTGCCTCTCCGTACGGTGCATGTGCACCATACAACGCCTGTGGGTACGGTGCACACGGTAGGCCGCCTGGCCGTACGGTGTACCTGTACCATACGCCGCCCCCTCTCAGTACGGTGCATGTGCACCGTACTGTGAGGGGCGGCGTATGGTGCACGTGCATCGTACTGAGGGGCAGCGGCCTACGGTGCGTGTGCACCGTACTGAGGGGCAGCGGCCTGCGCATACGGTGCACGTGCCCCGTACTGAGGGTCAGCGGGATACGGTGCACGTGTACAATAACTGCGATGCACCGGGTTGAGGGATGTGAGCTTGGTTGGACATATCACGCACCATAGGCCGCATGCAGCCCGTCCGTGCGGTGCACATCGCGCGCACCATACGCCGCCCGTCCGTACAGTGCACGTGTACGATAACTGCGGTGCACCGGGTTGAGGGTTGTGAGCTTGGTTGGACAGATTAGAGCGGGACAATGATCTGCAAGACAATGTAACCTCTGGCACATTCTCCAAACGCCACCGCCCCACCCCGTAGGCCGCCCCTCAGTACGGTGCACGTGCTTGAGGCCTATGAGAGTGGTTGGACAGATTAGAGCGCAACAATGATCTACAAGACAACTTACCCTCCATCTACCGTATATCATGTCGAAACCTTCCCACGGAAAGGGCATCGTTTCTTGGACCTTCCAATGTACGCACAAACGGACCTGGAATGGGTTAATAGAGTACCCAAATGCTTGGCCACTCCCACGAACGTACCTCTGGTCAGTCCAGTCGACTCGATAGTTGTCGTCATTATGTAAGTTAGAATCAACAAAACAGAGCACACAGTGTCACGAGTTGGTCACGTGACTACAACTCATGTGCACCGTACTGAGAGGGGGCGGCGTATGGTACAGGTACACCGTACGGCCAGGCGGCCTACCGTGTGCACCGTCCTCGCAGGCCAGGTATGGTGCATATTCACCATACCAACAGGCGTCGTATGGTGCACGTGCACCGTACCCACAGGCGTTGTATGGTGCACACACCGTACGGAGGGGCAGCGGCCTACAATGCACGTGCACTGTACTGTGAGGGGCAGCGGGATACGGTGCAGGTGCACCGTAGGGAGGGGCAGCGGCCTACGGTGCACCTGCACCGTACTGAGGGGCAGTGTGATACGGTGCATGTGCACCGCATGGAGGCTCAGCGGCCTACGGTGAACGTGCACTGCGGATGGGCGGCAACATACGGTGCACTTGCACCATACGGAGGGTCAGCGGAATACGGTGCACCTGCACCATTCGGAGGGGCAGCGGCCTATGGTGCACCTGCACCGTACTGAGGGCAGCGGGATACCGTTCATGTGCACCGTACGGAGGGCCAGCGGGATATGGTGCATATGCACCGTTCGGAGGTCACGAGTTGGTCACGTGACTACAACTCACGGGCTCGTGCGCAATCCATTACATAAGACTGAGGACGCTTAGATCACGTGACTATCGCCAAACAACAGGTCACCTGTATGCCTCTCACTCCAGCCGACCACTCAAATTGACGAGTTTACCTTGCACCACATCGGTGAGGATCCATGCTGACGTGTGGCTGGGAGACCACTGGATCACGTGGGTGACTCATCGAATAATGCTATAGTGATATAGTGATTTCTTCTTGGTACACACTTCCTCTTTCCTCTAGCTTTTGTTTCCCTAGGGCCGAATTCAGGGATTGTCACAGGCTCATTGGTCATTATTACAGAACACCAGAATGACTACATCATGGCTGCGATCGAGACATTGAGACGTGAGAGACCCAAGACAAATGAAGTCAAAACAGTCGCCATTAAAGAAATTGATGAAAACCTTGAAGTGTGTTATTGATCAAGTTGCATAATGATATGCCCTGATCAATCTGTAGCATTACTTCCCTCACGCAGGACCGTCTAGGTGCACCGTACGGCCAGGCAGACTACGGTGCACCTGTATGATACGCCGCTCCTCTCGGTATGGTGCACGTGCACCGTACTGTGAGGGGCATCGGCCTATGGTATGCGTGCACCGTACTGAGGGGCAGCGGGATACCGTGCACGTGCACCGTTCGGAGGGGCGGCGGCATACGGTGCAGGTGCACCGTACTGTGAGGGGCAGCGGCCTACGGTGCCCGTGCACCGTACTGAGGGGCAGCAGGATACCGTGCACGCGCACCGTTCGGAGGGGCGACGGCATACGGTGCAGGTGCACCGTACTGTGAGGGGCAGCAGCCTACGGTGCCCGTGCACCGTACTGAGGGGCAGCGGGATACCGTGCACGCGCGCCGTTCTGAGGGGCGGCGGCATACGGTGCAGGTGTACCGTACTCTGAGGGGCAGTGGCCTACGGTGCCCGTGCACCGTACTGAGGGGCAGCGGCCTATGGTGCCCGTGCACCGTACGGAGGGGCAGCGGGATACGGTGCACGTGCACCGTACTGAGGGTCAGCGGGATACGGTGCACGTGCACCGTTCTGAGGAGCAGCAGCCTACGGTGCAGGTGCACCGTACTGAGGGGCAGCGGCCTACGGTGCACCTGCACCGTACTGAGGGGCAGCGGGATACGGTGCACATGCACCGTTCGGAGGGGCAGCGGCATACGGTGCACGTGCACCGTATGGAGGGTCAGCGGGATACGGTGCGCGTGCACCGTACTGAGGATGCGAGGGGATGGTTCAGGGGAACCGAATGTAGAGGCGTAGGGACGGGCGTCTGAGTTTCACACCCATGTATTTTACAGCATGTCGTACATGTAATTTACAACGGGCTGTATATGATTCAAACCGCCGGCGTCTGCCGCCTGCCCCACATATCATGATCAATACCCAACAAGACAGAGTCTGTACCGGCTCGGTGCAGTAGATGTTCCCATGAGACCCACCCGAACCGTTCGGGTGGGTATCATGGGAACATCTACTGCACTGAACGGTACGATGGATTGCCAGTGGTTCGTCTGGCAGAAAGCGCAGAAGATGTTCTGCAAGGTGAGATGCAAAAATGTCCCGAAAGACCAGTGAGTGGCAAACAAGTACAAACTAGTGGTTCAACCTCCTAGTAGTCCCGGAGGCTCAACTCAGTGCTCAGCATTGGATTCTGGATTGTGACTCGACGAATAAGTACACATGCCAACCGGGCGGCCTCATGCTTGCTTTCACAAAGGCCGTCGTCGATTCGCTGAGAGGTGGATGTACGGCATCAGCTATACAATTGCATAATTGAAGTCAACGGTCAATTATGATTGCCATTTATTCTAGAGAGGCTGCGGACATTCGAGATGACTGTACTCCTGCAGCCCTACTCTGATCGCTTGAACGGCGAAAGGCAAACTCAAGGCAGAAATGCTCCAAAACATGCCCATAGAGACAGCAATCCATTAACGCGCCAATGCGACAGAGGTGTGCAGACGGAGCGCGACACTCAACGCTGGCCAGTCGGCGGGTGATCCGGCGGGCAGTCAGCAGGATCCAACTCCGCCTGGAGCGATTACTAGTCACGGTCAATGACCTTGAAATCGGAAAGCTCATACGTCCAGAGTCTTGTCTTACCCGCCCTGCCGCGCCGATGGCCGCGCCCTCCTCGACTACAGGGCCCTCCGCCTCACCACCCGCGTCGCCGCCCTCGCCAACGGCAGCGCCCGCCTCACCCTCGGCGGCAGCGCCATCTTCGCCGCCTGCAAGCTCGAAGTCGAGGTCATCGAGCGCACCGTAGACGCTACGGACGGCGGCCGCATATCCTGCGCGGCGTCCTGGTCAGTGCGACTCTCCATATATCTATATCCTCCGCCGCTGACCGCGCCGCACGCCAGCTCGCCCGCCGCGTACCCGCACCACGCCCGCGCCGCGCTCGACGAGCTCCAGTATGACCTCGCGCACCTCCTCGACGCCGCCCTCCGCCCCGCGAACCTCACCGTCCTCCCCGCGCGAAAGGCGTGGCACCCTCCACCTCGGCTGCGTCGTGCTCGCCGATGCCGGGAACGTGCACGACGCGCTATTCCTCGGGGCGCGCGCCGCGCTGTGCAACACGCTCGTCCCCGTCACGCGGCCTATCGAGTACAGGGCGCCGGGGCGCGCTTGGGGCGGGCGCGGCAACGACGATGAGGGGGGGGGGGGCATGGACACGAACGGCGCGGGGCTGGATACAAGGCACGCGGCGCACGCTGGCGACTTCGAGCTCGCGTACTACTGGAGCGAGGGCGCCGCGCTGGAGGGGCGGGACCGCTGGCCCGTGTGTGTCACGCTGAACCTGATGCGTACTTCCGAAACCTGCGGACCCGGATGCGGCGGGGAGGGGCTGAGATGCATTCATTGCGCATTATACCCTCACAGATATCGACGACGCACTTCCTGGATGCGACGCCGCAGGAAGACGCCGCCGTCACATTGCGTCTCCTCTTCATCATCCGTCCGGCCCGCCGATACTACATGGCACGCGACTGATCGGCTCTGGCGAGCTCCCGCCCGCACAGTTCAGTTCAAGTCGCTAGTCCAGGTGCGCGGTGCCACTCGCTAGTACAACACACCCGTTCACATACTGCACACAGGACAGCTTGAAGTACGCTAGCTTATGAAGACGCTCGACGCACAGATGCACTCCGAGCAGACGGGGGCCTTGAGGTGATGCTGCTGTAATAGTGACCACTGACCCACGCGAGGATAGGGACCAGGGGAGGTTTATTCTACCCTACGTCTACCCAAAAGAGCAGTTCGCCATCACCAGTGTGCTACTAGTAGTAGCAGCGTTTACAAAAAGATGGATTGTGCATGCATCGGATACAGTAGTATAAATGAAGAAAGCATGTATAGAGTATAGTATACATGAGGCTGCGCCTGCAGTGGTCGGCAGGTGTATCGAATATGAAATATGAAATATAGTACTGTGGTACTGTGGAACGAAGGAGTAAAAAATAGACTGTTATACTACGATCTCAAGTAGATCGTTCTGTCTTTATATACAAAATATGATGTCCATTGTATTACCAATCTCTTCGAGCTGCTGTGCCGATGCGATGCCGGTGCACCAGCAACCCGGGGTCGAGAGCGATCTCGAACTTCCGGCTAAGTGCGTGCCGGCTCTGCCTCGGCGGTGTCATCGTCCCGATTACTAACACTCCCCCTCAGCGAGAAGTCCCTTCGACAAAATCCTAATTTCCCTAATAGATACCTATGTTGGTGCAAGTCCAGTCCCTTTGTAAATATGTCCGCTACGTTCTCCTTCGTCGGTACGTACGTAAGTGATGCCTCGTGAGAGGCCACTTTCTCACGGATGAAGTGATATGCGACATTGATGTGTTTGGTACGCGCATGATACGTTGCGTCATGCGATAGTGTAATGGCGCCTAGATTGTCTGATCGAAGTGACGTAGGCTGGGCTTGATCTATTCCTAGCTCCTCGATGAAGCGCCTCAACCAGATTAATTGCTTGGCACCCTCGGTGAGTGCCATGTATTCGGCCTCCGTAGTAGATAATGAATTGGCTCAGATGTTGTACGGTAAAGGCCAAATCAGGTCGCGTGCTGAGTGCTGCATACATTAGTGATCTGATCGCCTTAGCATAGGGTACTTCGGCAGTTGGACCTGTTGGGTCCATAGGTGTCATGAGTTTGATCATTTTATGCAGAGGTGTAGATATGGAATGTGCCGTAGCCATGTTGAATCGATCGAGTATGATGTCAATGTAATGTCCTTGAGACATGATCAGTGTTCCCTCATCCCTATTCCTCTCAACTCTAATTCCCAAGATTTTCTTCATTTCTCCTAAATCTGTTAAAGGGAATTTTCCATGAAGCTCCCCCTTGAGCTTAACCATCCCTCCTTTGGAATCAGCAAATAGTCCGAAGTCGTCCACATATACTGATATGACTTCGATTGAGTCCTTATCTTGCCTGATGTAGACGCATTCATCGGCTGTGCTTTGATGGAAGCCGAGATCGAGTAGTAATTTGCATAAGCGCTGATGCCAAGCTCGTCCGGATTGCTTGAGTCCGTAGAGCGCCCTGTATATTCTTAGAACGCGTCCAGATCCATCATCAAAACCGTCGGGCTGGCGCATGTAAATCTCCTCATCTATGGTTGAATTGAGGTAGGCGCCTTTGACGTCCATCCTTTTGATTTCCCAATCGAGTGTGTTTGTGATGGCTAATAGAACACGTAGTGAATCGAATTTGACCACGGGTGAAGTTATTTCGTAGTAGTCCATCCCTGGCCTTTGTGTGAGTCCTTGAGCCACAACCCTTGCTTTAGCCTTATTGAATTGCCCGTCCGGTTGCGTTTTGACAGCATATACCCATCGGCAACCGATAGCTACTCGTCCGGGTGGTAGTTCTGTTAATTCCCATGTTCCTAATGTCTTGTGTTGATCCATTTCAATTTCCATCGCTTTCTCCCAGATCGGCGCATCATCACGTGATACCGCCGCTCTGTAATTCTCAGGTTCAGTGACGATTTCTCTCGTTATGTAAACCTGCTCGGTGCATCCTGAATCATTCAGTTTCCGATAATCTGGTCTTTGAGTGATATGCGCGCTCCATCGAATCTGTGGAGCTGGCGCTTGTTCAGGTGGATCAGGAACGGGCATTGTCTGGGGTGATGACGTCTGTGGGGTAGATGTGATCGGGTCCGGCACATGCTCGCGCGGTGAGTGCTCCCCCTCGAGCGGTGCCGTGTCGTCATCGTCATTATCTGGGATAGGGTAGAGTCGGTTGTCATTTTCGTCAAATGTAATGTTTCTAGAGATTTGAACGTGCTTTGAGGCTTTATTGTAATACCTCCAGGCTTTTGCATGTTCTGCTACTCCGACGAATATATGTTCTTCTGCCTTCGGATCAAGTTTGGCTCGACGTTGATCTGGCACCATAACCCAGCAATTTGTCCCGAATTCCTCTAGACGTGCTATGTTCGGCTTCTTGCCGAATAGTGCCTGGAACGGCGTTGCGTCATCTCCAAGCGCTCGCGTGGGTGATCGGTTTTTGATATAACACGTGTAAGCCACGGCCTCGGGCCAGAGTATTTTTGGCAGGTTCTTGGCAAATATCATTGCCCATGCGTACTCGAGTAAGGTCCGGTTGAGTCGTTTGGCGATTCCATTCTGGGCTGGGGAGTATGGAGCTGTGGTCTCCATGATAATGCCATATTTTGCACAAAATTCCTTGAAATTTTTATTGACATATTCCCCTCCATTATCTGAGCGAAACCTCTTCAGTTTCTGACCTGTTTGGGTCTCGAGGAATGCCTTGTACGTCTCGAAGTGTTTGAGCGCTTCATCTTTGGTGCTCCCAAAATAGATTGCAGTGTACCTCGATTTGATGTCCGTGAAAGAATAAAAGTATTTTTCACGTGATGGTCCCTCGGTCTGGGCAGGCCCCCATACATCAGATACTGTTAGGTCACCGACCTGTTCTACAGTGTCCTCGGCTCTTTTGGGGAACGGCTCTACATGCCGTTTGCCTTGTATGCATGCCTTGCACTGGCTCGGCTCGTTTGACTCGTCGATCTCAAGTCCAGTAACTAGATTGTTAGATTTCAACATTTTAATCGAGTTTATGTTGACGTGCCCGAGTATCCTGTGCCATTTGTCCCATGACCATCCCTTTGCCGCTGTGGCAAAGTCCTGTGCCTCGACTGATCAAGTGACCCGTGCCTTCATACAGAACAGCCGCCCGTGCTTCTGTCCCTGTGCGAAGGTAACTCCGGCACATGATTTGAATTCGACGCCGGTGCCTGAAAATGTGGCCATGTTGCCCTTATCAGTTAGACGCCCTACGCTGATAAGGTTGTTGGTGCATCCGGTGCATGCTTGACGTCACGTAGTTCGATCGTGTTCGTCTTGGCGCCGATCTTGAATTCCATGTATATAGTGCCTCGGCCTTGTGTATGTAGTACCGCACCGGGTGAAATTCCTTCAATTTCTGATGGCTCCTCGGCATAGCTAGCAAAATCATTTCGGCTTCGAGCTATATGTGTTGTTGCCACTGAATCGGCTAGCCATTTGGATGCAGATATAGCACTGTATGCTACCTCCTTAGATACAAACGCGAAGTCCTTTTCTTCCACTTGTTTGACTGTTTCTTTGTTCCCTGATTTGAACCATTTTGGTGCTTGGCCCTCCTTGCCGCCACCTTTCGCCCAACAGTCCTTCACGTAATGACCCTTCTTGCCGCAATTTCGGCATTTTCCCTTTGTTGCTCCTGAGTCATCTTTCTTGGACCTGTGACGTTGTTGCGCCTTAAGCGCCGTCTGCCATGCCGATCCAGCTTTCCGTGCTCGATCCTCATCGAGGACCCGAGCTATTAATATATCAGCTGTCGTCCCGGCTCCACTGGCGTTTACTGCCGTAATAAACACCGACCAAGAATCTGGTAATGACGTCAGCAACGTGTTCGAGAACTCGGTGTCACTGATGTAATGTCCCCGCGCATTCAGTTCCTGTTGAATGCCGCGGAGCTTGCGTACGTGCTCCTCCATGTTCGCGCCGTCCTTGGCAAGCGTCCGGAAGAAATCTCTTTGGAGATTTACAATTCCCATGGCTCCCTTATATTCGAATATCGCTTGTAAACTAGTCCATACAGCAAATGCAGACATCGTCTGATTGATGTAAATTAGTTGTTCATCGGCGACTCTGAGGCAAATCTCTTTTCTAGCCTTTTTGTCTTTCCTTCTCCAATCGTCGATCTCCTGCTGCTCGGTCGCAGTGACGTTGTCGGCATCTGCCGGTCTCGGTTCCATCTCCCTCCCGATAGCCACATCCCACAGATCTAAATCATCGAGTATCCACTCGAGCCGCCGGCGCCACGCCGCGTAATTATCCCGTTCAAGGGGTTGATCTTGTACGTGTTGTTGCTACTCGACATCGTCGATCGGTATTGAGTCGTTGGAGTATAGAGCGTAGTTGGAGTAAGCTAGGTCTGTAGTAGTTTAGTTATGGCCGGGGCCCATAACCTGTGGAACGAAGGAGTAAAAAATAGACTGTTATACTACGATCTCAAGTAGATCGTTCTGTCTTTATATACAAAATATGATGTCCATTGTATTACCAATCTCTTCGAGCTGCTGTGCCGATGCGATGCCGGTGCACCAGCAACCTGGGGTCGAGAGCGAGCTTGAACTTCCGGCTAAGTGCGTGCCGGCTCTGCCTCGGCGGTGTCATCATCCCGATTACTAACAGGTACTACTGTACAGAAGCCAGGACAATAATTAACAAACCAGTGACTTCGTAATCTAGCGACTCGGAAGCTTTGCGATACAGGACACAGTGTCAGCGCGGCGTGACCGCGAGCGTGTTAGGGTGAAATCCGCACGGTTGCCCAATGGGAGGCTTAGGAAGTTAGTCTACTGTAGCTAGCTAGCTTACCCGGTCTTGGTTTGGGATCCATTGATATATTGTCTTGTTCTCGTTTGATTTGGTATAATCACTCTCTCCAACTAACCATTTCTTGTATCGATCATTCAGCGAATCGATGAAGACCTTAGCATCATCGTGGCGAACGGACCGCCCATCTTACCAGCCCGGGCCAGCGCCCGATCGATCCTTGGATCCTAGTGGGTTGTTGTGTGATGACAAGCTATGGCTAAGCCAAATCGGTAGTGCTTGTTGATGGTACATGTCTTGTCTTCTTCGCATCCATGTCTTAACCAGTTTCCATTGCATGTTCCCTGGCAATATTGGCGATGCTAACATACCAGGTTCAAAGGGATGCATCGAGCCTGGCTGCTATATAATTCGCAAGGCATAATAATGTCTCGTGGGAATGCAATTCTGTCTCCGCCGAACAGCCGCCTGTCCTCAAATATAACTAAGCCGTCTCAACATTAAGCCGCTACTCCCCAACACCACCAAAAAACATGAACTGGGTCTCAATCGAAAGCTCTCTATTAGCACATTCCGACAAAATTATCCTTTTCATAATATCTTTAAAGTTCATTCAGTTATAAATAGATCTTTGTCTTTGTACAGTCTTAATACCACCATATGTTCTGTTTCTTGCAGCCTTGAACGGAATCCATCCCCAAGCGTTATTAGGGTAGATCTAGTGCACATTAATGAGAGCCACTGTTCCCAGTACAGTCTGCATATTTCTAATAATTTTACATTGATTTACTTGATGAACTATTTTCGGGGCCGCAGACGCCGCCCTACATCTGCCGGTGCCAGGACTCCTTCAGGGCTTCGCTTTCGCTTAGGGTTGGAGGTCTTCTGAGTGCCCATGTGATTTGTCGCCAAGCCATCACCAGAGGTATCCTGTGCTCGCAGTTTACCATGTGGAAGAGCACCGGCAGATGCTTTCCATCCCTCGGTGGTCTTCACAAGTCGAATCAAGGGTAGTTGACCTGCTGCTAGAGCAGACCCAACCTCCGGAGCTGCATCTATAGCTAAAGATAACCTAGTCTCTCGTGTTTTGTTGGTCGCTGCGTGTTCCACTCGAGCCCTTTCTACACTTTCGGATTCTCGGGCATTGGCATCCCCGTTATCGGCATATGGGTCAGTGGGATCTATTTGAGGCACCTGCAAGGGAGAGTCAAACTGACTGCCCTTGTTCCAACCGCTAACCATGGCGGGTTGCTGATCTGGAGGAAGCGCTGTTGTCTTGAGATTGGGGCCAGGTGTAGGATAGACAGGTCGGTGAGGATCTCTTGGAAACTGCGTAGCTTCAAATTCCTCAATAGGTGGTGCCATTGTGGCGGAACTGGAGGAAACGTCTGCAGAATCGAGGGTCATGTACACCCTAGGGGACGATTGTTGCACCACAGACAGCAACACGGCGTCCAAAGAAGGATGAGCCTGGGATCCAGCGGAATATGGCAATGGCACAAACAGCTGTTGATCACCACGTGGAATGTGGAACTGCGGTTGGGGGAGTGAGTGCTGCACCTCGATTTCACTCGCCATAGCTTTGCCTTCGTGACCTTGTAGTACATCAGGACTTTCCATTTGACGGGCTTCAGGAATTACGGTTACAGCTTCTTGTGGGACAAGTTCTTTAGAGTGGCCAGCGTCCGCATCGCGTTTATCCAACATTGCGTGAAGGGGTTTCTTCAATATGAGCCTGCTCTTATGTGGTAAGTGTCAAATAAAGCAGAAAATAAAGTGATGACCTTAGGATCAGAAGCAAAGGACACCTCAATGCCCGGTAGCTTGATCGTCGTGTCCATAATCCTGTGCGTCCGTCGATTCTCATTTTTGTTGCACCAGCTGGTATCTGCGGCCAACCCATCACGTGTACCGTGGAGAATTAAATTCTCCAGAGTGAAAGAATCTGCCATAGCGCATGTGAATCGAGACTGACTATCGGGTTTTCTTGAATTATGAGGGATAAAGCTACAAGTTTGGTAAATATGTCAGGAATAACAGTTTGCGATGGGTATATACGCAGGAACATACTTGTAGATCTTGTCTGGATTGTGTTTCTTCAGGATTATAACCGCAGTGAACAGATCCTGATCGAGACATGCTCAGCGAACGATGGCAGGTAACATCTGCCTGATCTGTTTGGCAGTTGGCCTGCGGAAGACTGGGAAATTGTTGGTTAGGTCAGATGGAGCATTCGTTGGTCTCGAAGTGATGTCCGGGATCCTGTACCGGTTAACTAGCTCTGTAATGGATTTATTGGTCAGTTTATATTGGAGGTATCTAGGTCAGAGACGTACCACACATAACTGTCGTGGCCTTGACACCCACAAGCCTCAACCGTTCAGAGACCAGGTTATGCAAACGCCGTGTGTAAATAACCTGTGTATCTACATGTACAATAGTTATTACATAATCCCAGTGGGCCCCTTAGGGACCCACTGTATAGTTTCTGCGTGGGAACGGCCAGCGGTCCCCATCGCATCTTACTCTTACCTGTCACTACATAGCATTCAGAATACCACTCATTGGTCAAGTTCTGTAGTGCCCTTGTGATACAAGGTCTTAAGATCGACATCCTTTACACCTTTTTGAACTATCCTGCGGTTGATCGCCACCCGACCAACTGATAGTGGATTCGAAGCAATCTTGAAAAAGATCGCTGCGTTGACGACTAAACATCGTTGAGACCCTCCAGTAGACCTTCTACTGTCGGCTGCAAGCATGATGATTCCATGCAGTTGAAGACGGACACGAGCGACAAGCTCGAGGTCCACGCCCCAGGCACAGCCCAGCGACACGACGGTTGACGCTACCCTGGACCAAGAGTCCAGGACAATAGAGGGCGGAGAGATCGTAGATCTCACCGCCCTCGTCCCCTCAGTAGAGGATGAGGAAAACCCCGACCACGTCTCGTCGAGCATGGCCGAGGAAGAGACGATGCCGGGCAACGAGCCGGCGCCGCCCCACCATTCCTCTCTGCCCAGAGACAAAGGAAAGGGCAGAGAAGTCTCGCCGTCGTCAGACGGTAGAGCAACAACGTCGAGGCAGGCACAAAGCCACGACTCAAACTGATGCTCACCAAGTAGAGCGACAACGATCGTCCCTGAAGGGGGACGACGGCAAAAAAAACGAGCCCCAGACGATGGTCAGGACTCGGAATACTCGAGCTCCAGTCGCAAGAGCTCGAGGGCTCATGCCATCGACCACGAGATGGCAGAGGCTCTGAACAAACAGGTGCAGGCTGCGCTGCACCGAAGCACGCTGACACGCCACAAGCACGATCAGCCGGCATCGCAGCTTGACAACGCCGCCGCCGCCCTAATGGCAATCGGCAAGGAACTCCACCAGGCGGAGGAGGTCAGGCTGCAGGACGCAGCCACGCTGGAGGACGTCCAGAAAGCCCTCCGCCCATGCAGGGAATGCAACGCAACTCGTCCGAGCTCGCGACAGTCCGCAGCCAATGAACGCAGTCGCGACGTAGAAGACCCGCACCGAAAGGAGTGAGACAAGCAGCGAATGCCGCCGCCAGCTGTCCCGGTCGAACAGGACGTAAGGTTTGGGAACGAACCTCAAGAACAACCGGCTGCCCCAACGGACAGCCGTAAGATGATCCAACAGATCGTTAGGGATCAGGTCGCCTCAGAGCTTGACTCTGAAATGACGACCGAGAGCTTAGAGCTCGAAGTCGCACACTGGCAGCGTAAAGAAGCCGCAGCCGCGTGCCGCCACACATGGGCACTCGGAAGAGACAGTGGCCCACAGCCACACTGCTCAGCTGCCCGACGAGCAGCTCATGCAAGCCATACAGGACACATGGCAAGCGCGCGCAGCCTACAACAGCAGGCTGCGGATCCGCAATGCGGGACTGACTGGGGACACCAGGCACAAAATGCCCCTGGAACTGAGAGCACAAAATGCTCCCAATCCTGAGCCCGGGGCCCGTCAGGGCATATAACAGCCTGCCCCACGCGGCGTCACAACCGCGCGAGTGATCCATGGCCCCAATGGAAGGCCAGGGAATCCCTGACCAGGCCGACGTCGTACCAATGGAGCCGTACGACGGGATCACACGGCGGATGATCCGCGTGGTGTTAGCAGATGCTGCGGACACAGACCCGGAGAAGTCTGTGCTAGCGAAAGCCAGCGTAAAATTGGCTCACCCCGAGCCATATGCCGGAGGATCTGACCTCGAAGAGTTTGAAATCTTCGTGGCAGCCATCCTATGATGGCTGAAAATGAATTGCCTCCTAGGGCCAACCAGCATCGACATGCAGGTCGGCTATGTGGGCACTTGCCTCACCGGCGAAGCCCAGGAGTGGTTCCTTCGAAACGTTGAACGCTTCGATCGCCAGGTCTGCAGCTGGATGCTGGAAACCATGATGCAAGGCCTTCAAAAAAGGTTCCTTCACACACTGACGTACATCATGCATCGAATAAATTCGACGTGGTCATGCAAGGCATGAAAACTGTTCAGGAGATGCTGAACGAGCTCACGAAATACGCAGCACGTATGATACAGCTGCCAGATAAGTACACGTTCCGGAGACGGTTCGTATCGGCGCTGCGCAACGAGGTCCTCAAAAAGGGCTATAATGCCAAGAGCAGCTCAATAGAGCAACTCTTTGAGACGGCCTGGATGATCGAGGAGGCATCCCGATACAACATGGGGATGCCACGCAGAAAGCGCAGCAGCAACGGCAAGCGCTGCCCGGCTCACAGGGAGCAAGCCGTTGACACAAACGGGCCTGACCAGGCCCAGCCTGTTCGCAAGAAGCGGAACAGGACAACGGCTACCGCCCTCACGCCCAGCATAAGCTGGACGCCCGCCTGAAGCTAAACAGCCTCAAGCGTCAGGGTCGTCCCCACGACCTGCCCCACCGACGAAAACGTTGGGCCGGCCTAACGATAGGCCCAGCAGCAGCCAAAGCAACACCACGTGCTTTGAATGCGGCCAACCTGGCCACAAGAAGGCAGAGTGCCCCCAGCTTAGGTCTGGTATAAGGACAGCGGCCGTGAGGCACGATGGTGAAGCCGAGGATCCAGAGACAGATCCCGGTCAAAATTCTCTTCAACAAATTGATGAAGAGGGGGAGGGTGACCCCCAACCCAATGACACTCTGGACAACGGAGATGCGCCCACTGAAGAATGGGACCCAGAGCCGTCCCAATACTATGAATGGGACGAGGAGGTAGAAGACACCACCTACAGGTCCAGCGCGATCAGATTCGCACTGGAAGACGAAACCGCCACGAAGGTCATGGCGGCACGCACGTCGGTCACGCCAGACAAGGCGGCCGAGCCAGTGTATCACCACCGAAGCAAACACAGGACGCGGCCAACACGCCCACGCAGTGAGAACTGTACCCTATTGGGGTACTGGGAAATAAACGGCATAAAAGCCCACTGCCTGCTAGGTAGCGGCAGCGAAGGGGTACTGCTGTCCCCCGAATTCACGTGAGCTACAGGGATGAAGACATTCTCCCTGGAGCAACCAATCGCGCTACAGCTAGCCTGCATAGGCAGCTGTTCCATGATCAACTATGGAACGAACACGACCATCAAGTTTGGTCGTGGGACATACGACAAATATTTCGACGTAGCGCACGTTGAATATTACGACGCGATCTTAGGGACACTGTTCCTAAGGAGATTCGGCATAACCCTGGACTTCTTGAGCCCAGGGACGATTCGCAAGGGGAACGAAGTGATCCCCACAGGCAAGGTCTCATTTGACGACGACGAATCGATGAATGAGGACAAAGGGCCACGGGTGAGCAGGATCACCCAGGCACCGAAGCCGAACCTGGCTCATTGAAGCCAGGAGGACGAGTCGTGGGACGACTCATCCTCGAACTCACCCTACAGCCGTAGGGAGAGGCGCTCTCACCTAATGGTGAAAGCGATGGGAAAGAGAAAAGCAGGCCCGCGCACTGCGGGACCTAATAGACGCCAACAGCGCCTAATGGCTTCTAAGCCAACCACCACCATCATCCTCACGGATGATGACCTTCCTCGCCTCCGCGAGGAATGGATGGAACGAATCACTGACCTAGTCAGTGGGATTCCATTAGAACTCCCGCCACTATGGGAGATCAACCATGAGATCAACCTCATCGATCCCAACAAGCACATGCGGTCTCGACTACCGAAATGCCCTGAACACTTCCGAGAGGACCTGTTGGCTAAGATAGAATGATACACCACTGCAAAGTGGTGGATTCCGGCAGTAGCGCAGCAGGCAGTGCCCATGCTGTGTGTGCTGAAGAAGAACGGTACTTTGAGAACCGTCTTCGATCTGCGCCAGCAGAACGAGAACACGGTGAAGGACGTCACACCCTTCCCGGATCAAGATATCATACGCGGCGACATGGCTCGCTGCCAATATCGAACAAAACTCGATATGTCAAAAGCATACGAGCAGATCCGGATCCATCCGGATCACGTAGCAAAGACTGCCTTTGCCACGATCCTTGGCACCTTCAGGGGCCAGGTGATACAGATGGGGGACTGTAACGCCCCGTCCATTCCAACGGCTGATGACAGCCATTTTCCGCGAATGCATAGGTCGCTTCGTCCATGTATACATGGACGACATCTTCATATTCTCGCTCTCAATACAAGAGCATGAAGAGCACCTCTACATCGTCTTTGACAGACTGAGGAAGAATCACCTTTTCTGAGCAAGAAAAATGTGGTCCTCTATTCCATCCGAATGGAGTGTCTCGGCCATATTATCGATGGCCGAGGGGTACATGCCGACGAGGACAAGATGCAACGCATCCGCGAGTGGTGCAGGCCACGGACGTTCAACAAAGTCCAGCGTTTCCTTGGACTGGTACAGTATCTGGCACACTACATGCCAGATGTTAGCGCATATACCACTGTAGGGGAACGGCTGTTCAACCAGCCAAGGAAGGCTGCTCAACCAGCCCTAGTCTTTTCTTTTTGTCTTGACAACATGTAAAAACACATTTGAGGAATTAACAGTATCTGTATGCTGTTAATATAACTGGGGAAAGGCTTTTCAAACATTCCTCTAGTTAACTCATATTTTTCCTTATTTTTCCAAAGTCTCCATGGCTCAAACTACCATTTTTCTGTCATTACAGAGTTGTGGATCCTCTAGCACCCACAACTCTGTTCTCGGCGCTCTATTTCAAACTCCGCCGGGCACCTCGGCGGTGGCCGCATTTTCGGACTTATGGTCACCCAAGCACCCACAAGTCCGGCAGGATGGCTCACTCAGTATTTCCAGCTGAGTCCCAAACAGTTGCTATATGCAGCCATAGCAACTGTGCAGCCTGTTTGGCTTCACCAAACAATGAACTGCTTACTCAGCTTCTGAGTGCCAAATACATGGTTATCTGGAGATACAGCCTCAATGACTCAACCAATCCAGGCACAACTTGGTGAGTCAGGAGTACATGACTCAGCCAAGCTGTGCTATGGCGCATGACCCCTTTCAGTGAGTCATTCCTGACAAATCAAGCTCTGATTGGTAGGAAGCATGGTAGAGTCCCCTGGAAACAGCCAGTTTCTTCCAACCCTTTCTTCCATCTTCCACAAGCTTCTTCCCCCATTCCATTAATAGATAGAAGGTTCTACCTGCTTACTAAGCTCCTGTACATTACAATATAAAAGGAGGCCCTTTGCCTGCCCTTTGAGCAATCAATCTACCCATCTTCTATCCTACGCAGCTTGTGTGACTTGCACATCTTATCTAAGTTCCTAACCCGAACTAGAATACTACTCTTGCTTAGAGTAACTATTCTTAGTTAAGTAGTTGCTTTACTGCTTAGCCACTTAGCCTAACACGCTGGGTGAAACTCTACAGAGTGAGGTTGGCAATCGATTTTCTTGTCAATTAGCACTCCAATACCCGAGACGAGCTGTTCAGTTGATTTTCCTGTTCAGTGACTTTCACAAGTCAAGTCAAGTTGTGTGCGAAAGCCACTTCACATTACTCTCTCGTTATTGCAGTGCATTGATGTTGGTCGACCCAATCCACTTACAAACTCTCCTGCGGAGCCTATTCCCTCTTTATTAAAAGGAATACTCTTGGACCCCGATAGTGTCCTTGAACCTACACACACTTTTAGTTTATTGTTCAGTGCAGCTAAGAAACACATTGCCTTCTACCTGTAATAACTTGGACTAGTTATTACACAGATTGCAACCAAGGTACAAATATTAAATTATTTCCGGAGTTGTGCTGCTGCATTGAATTGGTATTCTACTAGTCGTGTAAACGACATGTTCTGATAGACAGAGGCGTTAGCAATAACACCAAAGTCTTGAAGGGTTCCAAAACAACCACCCCACTATCGGGCTGTGCGCGTAATACCCGTCCATTTGAATGGACGCCACTACTAGACAAATGCTGGCAAAGCATTAAGGCGCTGGCCTGTAAGGCCCCGATCCTGCGTCCAGTAGACGCAAGGTGCCCAGAGACGATCTGGGTGATCACCGACGGATCAAAAGCCGGCGTCGGTGCGGTCTATGGCCAAGGTCCTGACTGGAAAACTAGTCCCGCGGTACATCGGACCGTACCGCATCGTCGAGGCTCACAACGACGCCTTGATGGTGACCCTCAATCTTCCCGATGAGCTGAAAAGCCATCGCATTTCACCAGTCTTCCATTCCAGCCTCGTACGGCGATACGAGGCTAACAACGACGAATTGTTCCCTCGTCGTGAGGCCAAGTCATTTTATGACTTCGGAGCAAATGACGATGAGGAGTGGCTCGTCGACGAGATTATCGCACATCGATGGATAAACTCAATGGACCTGGAGTTCCAGGTCCATTGGACCCTAGGCAACGTGACATGGGAACCCATGTCGTCCTGCAAGGACCTTGAAGCCTTAGATAGCTATCTAGAGCTTCGGGGGGTGGGCAAGCCACGCGATCTCCCCAGACGCCACTAGATGCGTCTGTCAGGTGCAGACCACGTGACGCGCCGGCCACGGCATGGTTAAATTTTCACCTCAAATCTTTCCGAGGGCGCATCGCTTCTTGGAAGCTAACCACCATCATCCCCACGAAGATGATGCCCCCTAAAGATGGGATGGACGTTGATCCGTCAACGTCCACAATGTGGACAACAGCCCCGAGACAGGGGGCTGCAGACATTCTCCGTGCTCCAATAGACCAGGAGCACTGGATGATCGTGGGATGGGAGGACACCCTCGCCATCGTCCACCCGGACGATTGCGCAACGTGCGCGGACTATGCCGCGCACCTAAGGGCCACGACAGGCACCCGCAAGGTCAAACTGCGGGACGAAGACATCGGCGACGCCGTCGATGCAGCCTGGGGATGGCTCCCAAGGGGCATCGCGCGTGACACGTGAGAAGAGCCCCTCCGGGACATCCACGACCTTAAAAAAGAGGTCAAGGAGCTGGAATGCGTGGTCGAAGACCGCGACGGCGCGCTCGCAACCGAGTGCGCCAGGATCAAGGAACTGGTGCAACAGCTGAGCGTAGCCCAGCTCCAGGTTACCCTGGCCCACGTTGTCTCAAAAAGGCCACAACATGACCCGGCCATGGACCCAGTGGCCGGGCCATCATCACTCCGCGCGATGGTACCTCTGCCGGTGCGCGCAACATCGGGACTAGTGTCCTGATTATCGGCGCCGACCCCGATGACAATGACGGAAGGGCATAGCGCGCCTTCCGACTCTGCGTATGGCGTTCCAGATGGACGGGAGTCAGACTCATCCGTCTGGAAGATGTACGACCCCGAAAGGGCACAGAGGCTGGCAGAGCAGCCAAAGAAAAAGCGCAAGAAATTGCGCGGCTCCCCCCACACCGTCAATGGGCTAGCCATTGCGAAGGAAAGCGTGATTAGCGCCTACCTAGTGGCGTCATCGTCGCACACTGTCAACCACCCCGCCCTTCAGCGGTGGGTAGCACAGATCGAGGCCCAGTACATCAGGCCTGGCGTGGCCCTGCCTCCACCGGCGGGGACAGTTCACCCTCCTTACCCTGGGGAGGGGATGCTCATCCCACTTGGAGATCCACCGACTCCGAGACGGGCCTCCTACCATGGCCGGTAGGAAAGGCCCATCAGTGTCGTACTCAATGGTACGACGTCTGCCCGCTCGACGACCCACACTTCGTCGAACTCATAGCGTGGGCAAAAGAAACGCCGCAGCTCACGCGTACACGTGAGATGATCGGCGTATTCAAACGCATCGAGCGCGAACAACGCGCTCGCAATCCCAAAAGGGATTGTCTCGTGATAGCGGGTGGTACCCCGCAAGACATCGCGACCATCCTGAAGGGTTGGATACACAACCCTGAAGGAATCCCATCCGCCATCTGTGACAACACAGATGGCACCTTCAACCTAGACGACATGGACGTCTGGATGTGGTTGAAGGCCCTTGCGCCCCGGGTCAAAGGGGTCGCATCACCACTCAGGGCGAGGCTCCTTGACCTATTTGGCTCGACAGACCAATGGTCGAGCCTCGTCGACGCCAGGGAAGTGCTGACGCCTCAGAGCACCACCCTGCGGCTCTCAATCATGGGCCCATTCCCTGTGGAGGGCCGAGCCGGCCCCGACATCCCCCTCGCCGAGATCGTGAGATGGTTGGCCCGCCACGCGGGGGTCACTCGCGAGCGAGTGACACGCATTGAACATTATGTTCAACGCAGCATCACCGGCGCGGCATTCAGTGCCGCCGCCCGCGAGGGCCAACAAAAGGTCATTGAGACCAGCCATGTGAGGGGCGACACCTCACTCATGCTCAGCTCGATCAAGAGCTGGTGCGCTTCCGGCCCCCTCCTCAGACTGAGGACCCGGCCGTCAAGGCCATGCTCCGCGAGGACGCTGGCCTCATCGCCCAAGCGGATACCGCCGCTAGTGGTGAGGCTGACCAGCCTCACCCCATCACCACTGATGACGTGGAGGTGCCCCCGGAGGAGTCACATGCTCCACCGGCCCCGTACGACGATGTCGTCATCGTATCGGCCTCTCTAGAGGACTCCCTCATGGATGACCTCTATGAGTCGTAGTTGACCCCTATAGTTGTCTCTAGAGGGGGGGGTGTAAATAACCTGTGTATCTACATGTACAATAGTTATTACATAATCCCAGTGGGCCCCTTAGGGACCCACTGTATAGTTTATGCGTGGGAACCGGCCAGCGGTCCCCATCGCATCTTACTCTTACCTGTCACTACATAGCATTCAGAATTCATAGAGGGGGGGGTGTAAATAACCTGTGTATCTACATGTACAATAGTTATTACATAATCCCAGTGGGCCCCTTAGGGACCCACTGTATAGTTTATGCGTGGGAACCGGCCAGCGGTCCCCATCGCATCTTACTCTTACCTGTCACTACATAGCATTCAGAATACCACTCATTGGTCAAGTTCTGTAGTGCCCTTGTGATACAAGGTCTTAAGATCGACATCCTTTACACCGTGACCAAACTAGGTTTTTCGGATTGGCGCCTTCGTGTGACCCAGATTGCCAGATGGTGACCCGGGTCAGGTCATCGGCATAAGCCTCAAGCTGTTTCATGGGATTATTAGAATCATTAGTACCATAATAATTATATAAAACCAAAAGATAATACCACAAGTTTGGCTAGGCTCGGGCATTGTTTCCAACGGGTTGTACAATGTGGGGGATGTGAAGAGCGTAGATCTTCAGGATCAGACTCGGTCCCAGAATCAGAGGTCTCAGAAGATAAGTGTCAAGATTGGTTTTTAGGCGTTAATATCGTGTATTAGTGAACACAGCGAATGCCTGAACAACTTGTGCGAATAAGTATGCCGTTCGGCGAATAGGTAAATGATGGGTGTTCATGAAACAAGAGGGTTGCCCGAACGGGGCTCGCCCTACCTACAGTCGTAGCAAAATAGCTCACGGCACTTGACAACGTAACGTACAAGATATCGTGGAAGGGCCATCTAAGTTTCGATGGTCCCTTCGCTGGCGAAGGTGCTCCTTCAGAGCCCTTCGCCAACAGCACAGAAAATAGTTCGAAGGCTAAGGTAACGAAGATGAAGTATGAGAACTCACCAGTGATGCCTAAGTCCTTGGCTAGTTGAAGATAGAAATCTTCGAGGAGAGGCTCAAGACGATGATCACAGCAAGGTCAAGTTTGCACAAGATGGACGACCTATGATAATTGAACTGGGGAATATACATGCGAATGTAAACTACTTATATCGAATGCTCGTAGGGCATCAGTGAATAGGTCGCTGGGATGTCTGAACCACGACTGGACAACAGCAGCAGAAGTGGTGAGTCTGTAGGGATTACAATCATTGTACTGTGCAGAATGAAATAATAGCAACATAATTTCATTAAGCTGCGCATATATAATCTATCGGCAAGACGACTCACCTCGGCATCAAACCAATCCAGGAGTTTAGTGGTGAGTACCTGACCTATGTCCTTCCATACCAGGGCCATGCACTCGATGGAGTCCAAGAGAAGGGGTTCGTCTGATCGGTTCGTAATGAGAACAGGCGGAGGGACACTGTGAGCCTCGTAGACCATGTCGAGATATGCACGTCGCCTTGGGGTGATAATAGTTTCAGACTCATCGTCAAAGGCGGACTCTCCGACAAAGGGCTACTAGCAGACTTGCGAAGGTTGTCATCGCGGGCTTTCCGTCCACGTGTACAAAACTTCTTACGGGGACGACCAGGACGTCGTTTTCCAGATGGCATGGCGATTGAGATGGTAGAGAGCCCATAAGGACTGACCATTATATGGCCGAGAGAAAACAAAAGAACACCGTGAATTTGTCCCACATTGTCCACCAGTGCGTTAGGCGCAACAAACTGTGGACGGTCGGTGGTTAAACAAAGGTGGAGGTATGCAGGGACATCCCATACCTGAGAAAAGGCGCCGGAATTGGGCCATGTTTAGTGCCACTGTGCGCCGATCAAGAGACTGACAGTTTTGCTGGGGTGTGCTCTATCCGGGCAACAAAACGAGCCCGCACTCGTATTTTTTCACAATTTGCCCCCCGCTGGGCCACTGGCTATAGCCGGTTGACCATAGCCAACTGGCTATGTGGGTGACTAGGGACCCCAGCCTTAGCTTACGTTTAATCTAAATTACATAGACGTGTGGTCGTTCTCCTCGTTCGTCGAACTTCTCCACCTCTAAGTGCCTACATATCTATGCTATGAGTCTTCTTCTTAATGGTCATGCTGCTGCTGTTCCTATCCCACCTAGTGGTCCTGACCAATCCAACCCACAAATTCCACGCCGCTTGTCACACTGTCCTGATTGCAAACGCAGCCTCGGTGATTTTGTGGTCTGCAAAGGGGCATCGACAGCAAGCAACCGCGGCCGAACTATGCAACTTGTAAGATCTCTTACTCATCTTTGTGATCATCTAGTCAAGCTAAGCATGATTAATTTAGTGTTCTAATCGATATTGTAACTATGCGATCTTCTATAGTGATGCGTACACTGTCTTTCAGCACGCAGAAGCCGTTGCAAAGTACTACAATGCTCATTCACCTGCCTATGCGCCTCCCCTTCTTGCCTTTCCTGCACCACATGCCTCTCATCCTCCCCTTCCTGCCCCTCTTGCTAAAACTCCCGCCAATCCTGTAGACAAATGTAGTGTCCTGGTATGTCAGACAAGGAACCCCCACAAGCGCAACTCCAAGTGTCTGTATGGTTGCTGCAGTGGCTGCTGTGACAAGGAATTTGAGGATACGAAAGTAGCCGGTACCTTTTGGAGAGAGTGCGCAGCACATATGAAGCGCACTAGACAACGGGATGGGCCAGTAAACCCTACGCTCGCTCAAACTCCTAGCATTCCTATTCTTTTGGTGCCCAATCCTACAAGTCCTAAAGTGCAAGAAGATATCCCTATTCCTGCATGGTCTACTCCGCTCTCTAATAGCGGTCAGTGCCACCTTCTGTCATCAAGCATCAGTGATCTGTGGTCAGAAATATCAATGGCAGCACAGATACGCTCACAAGCAAAACGCGCGAGTCAGGTAGTGGTCCGTGACCTTAAGCAAGTGAGCCGAACAAATGTCAACCTTATCATGTGGCACAGTGTGAGTCAATATCTTGTCATATGTGTACACTAGACCAACGGTTCACATAGGGAAGCCCTAAACCATACCGCTACCGACTTCCTCTTCCTTCGTACCCTAATTTCTCTCTCAGTCTGGCACATAAGCTCGTGAATGAAATACTGATACATGCAGATGATGCCATAGAAACTTGGATTCCAGCACACCAGCACTGGGAACAACATTCACTTGAAACTACACGAACAGTTCGAGAAAACGATCGGCTGCTTTATAAGCTTATTAGGACAGTGACCGCTACAATAGATGATAGCGCGTGCTTGGGCCTTGAAGAGGAGTTGAGTATACAGCACAGCTTAGGCAAAAGAAAGTGTCGCCTCGATGATCTTGTCTCCCCTACGATCCCAAGTTCCACGGCCACACTATCCCCTTCGTCAAGCACCAGTTCTGCCCTTTCCTCCCCGCTTTTGGCATCTAGCCGTTCACCCACCCCTCATGACAGAGCCTGCCTTTTCACTTTGACCTTGTTTCCAACCTCTCGCTCATCCACAACCTCCACTTCTTTGAGCCACAATTCGGGGATCTCTCCGCCACCTTCTAAACGCTTACGACCGTCGCCAGGTGATAATCTTTTGAAGAAGAATTTGAGTACAACCCGAGTTTGGCCACAAGATTTTCATGTGTCAGTCATTGACAAGGGCTTTGACTATATTGAATGTGGTCAGCAACAGCGTCGTCATCTCAAGACACTTTTTATGGAAGTTTTTCATCAGCCTGTTGTGCACTCAACATTCAACATGCTGAGGAAATGGTATACGACGAAGGCTGATAATATGCTCAAATCGATCTTTATTGACTATGGAGAGTCTCCCGAGGGCCTTTGGCCTGCATTTACCACAGCGTGTCGTGCTATCAGCTCCCCAGAACTACCTCAACCTTTGCTGGTAGTCAAGTCGGAGGATGATGATATCGTGGTTGTCCCTGACTCGCCTGCCATAAATCAGGCCAATTCTCACATCATATGAACTGAAACGTTGCACTGCAGGCATAGAAAGGTTTTCTGGTCTGAAAAACTGTCAAAAAACTGTAAAGATTTTCCAAATATTTTTAGTGTTTTTTATGTAAAAAAAACTATAATAAAATTTTGTGTTTTTATTAGAATTTGTCAAGCAAGAAAATTGTAAAAAAATTCAAAGTTTTTTTCATGGTTTTTTATGGGTTTCTTTGTGAAAACACAAAGAAACTTATAAAAAGACATAAAAAACCCTACAAAAAAATTTAAACTTTTTTACAATTTTCTTGCTCAACAAATTCTAACAAAAACACAAAATTTTATTAAAGTTTTTTTTACATAAAAAACACTAAAAATATTTGGAAAATCTTTACAGTTTTTTAAACAGTTTTTCAGACAAGAAAACTTTTATATGCCTGCAGTGTTGGTTGATTGCTATGGGCATGTCTCGAGGCTATATATTCTTGATGAGTAGCTACACTCCTTTCGTCTCTCTCTACATCTTTACCACTTGTTGTGTATGGGATACGTAGCATTATGCAAGTTCGCTTCCATTATTCTGACAGAGTAAAGCCTCCCGTGGGATTAGATAGGGTGCATGTCCCGCACCTTCCAAATCCTTGATCAATGCCTGGTAACAATGTGCAATCATCTCATCCAAGAAGAAGTTGAATCTTTAAGTCAGTTATTAATAAATCTCACATATGTAGTCCTTTGAATATGCTCACCTCTTGGCACGCATCAATCGGGTAATTGCACGAAATCCACCAACCCACCTATTGACCTGCTCACATGCTGAAGAGTTAAACAACCATTTCCCTCAACCCTCATCCATCAGTTCAATCCAAAGTGCCGGGTTACAGTTTTGACCGCAAAATTCGTCTGCTTCAGCATGCTTATTCTTGTAGTAGTGGAAGACGTCGACCGGGAGAGCCACCTGGTCAAAGTATGTATCCTTCTCCTTTGCAAGCATTGCAGCCACTTTGCAATTATTGTCATACCACATCACATTGGGAAGAGAGTACTTTGTGGGAAAGAGCTTCTTCCAGAATAGCTTACAGAGAGCTTTAATTAGTACCGCAAAGAGACAGTGAAGTCCTAACATACCCGTACACTATTAGGACCCTCAGCACCATAAAATGTTGCCCTCCCCAATATTATACCACATGAACTGACACACAATTCTTCGCTATGTGTGCGCCGCCGGCCAAACCGTGCAAACACCTTGCGATGGCCCCCTTTAGGCTTCTCACTACAGGCTGCCATGTCTGGGGCCACATAGTCCCCGCTCTCATCAATGAGAACCTCTTCATCTTCATCGCTATCAGCCTCACCCAGCTCACTCATTGCTATTGGATCCACTGGAGGAGGGATTGAGTCTACCGGTGGGGGTATATTGTTCGGCAGATTTGGTACAAGCTGGTAGACACGTTCCATACGTTCTCGCAGTTGGAACATTGCAGTTCCACGTTCAATGTATTTCTCTTCTGCCTCACGATGCTGGCAGTTGGTACATGTACGGTACCCAGGCTCGAGAAATTCGCTGCACTGTTCAACAGCACATATTCTATCCTGAGTAGCATGTAGCAAGCAGAAGCGATGCTTGCTTGTTGGAAGGGGTTCCTTACAGTCATGTACGGCACAGCATGGGTGACCTAGTGAGACTCTATCGGTAACAACAGACCGGTACACAGCAATATGTCGACCGTTACAATCCTTGAGATGTTTTGTGCATAGGTTACAGGCATGATTCCATGCTGGCTGGCCTGTACCTGCCATTGCGATGTTTCGATTTTGAATAGCATCATACCATCGTATAGAGGGCTCGGCAGCCTTGTGTGGAACCTGGAGCAGGGGGTCATGGCTTTGATGCCAGGCCAGAAGCGCACTTATGGTAAAGGCTTCCCATACGTTCTTTCCATTCAAGGTACACTTAACTGTCCAAGATGATGGGAGGTCATCGTTCCAAGCAAGCTTCTGAGATCGAGCGTTATAAAGCCGAGAGCAATTCTGGCTTGATGCCCTGTTATAGTGGTATGATAAATCTGTTGAGAAAGAATGAAATACCAAGCAGCATACCAAGTCATAAACATTTGATTCGTAAACTCTTCACATAAGTTGTGTTCTATAAACAGATGGGTGTTGATCTGGACCGCACTGACGGGGGAAGCTGGCTCATCAAAGGGATAATAAGTACGGATGTTGTTGGCCACATAACAATTGTGATGATATCATGTACAGCAGCCTGATGCGCCATGAAAGTGGTAGCAAGTTAGACAGAAATAAAAATAAAATAATAACACATACTGCGGCAGTAGGTTGACGTGGTGTAGACAGGGAGTGGCCCATTAGATGAGGAAAACAATGTGGCCTGATGGGTTTCCGGCTCTCGTAGATCTGGTGCAGTGCCCACTGACGAACCTCTGTTCACAGAATTGTTTGGGCAATGCTGCATTAAGCATTTGTGTGTCGGTGGAAAAAAGTGATAAATGCCTGCGAGAAATAAGGATCATTTGTGTTCGGACATAGGTAACGAGACATACCGATATTTTGGGGGATCCCAGACTCCAAGAACTTCGGCACAAACAACGCTATATCCATCGATACAGCAAAGTTATGAGGACTCCAGGCTAGATCTCTGAGGCCTTTCCAGCACATATCAGCAGTTACCTCATCCATATCAAGAGGCTCCTTGACGAATTCATGGACCGAGGAAGGTAAACATTGCGGCGCTGCGCTGTGTGTATAAAAGCAGATTTTTGCGTGAATATAATTTGAGGTTTCAAGTGCCTGATTAAGGCTATATAGGTGAACATAACATCTGGATCCATGTCAAGCAGAGCCGGCAGGTGGCGACAGTGCTCGTATAGTTCTGCGAAGGACGGCATACCGATGAAAGCTGCAAGGTTCGTTCGTTCCAAAGTCACGTGATATTGATACTAAGCAACGTGCGAGACATGTTTCATTTATTGAGCGCTATAGCCACTTGGCTATAGCCAACTTCCCAGTAGGCGGCTTACTCTCTATTTTTTGGTAGAGTACACGGCGAGCTACATAAAGTTGAGACAGGAATGCATTGTGGATGAGACAAAAATATCTCTGACGCGGGACCAAAATATCTCTGACGCGGGACCAAAATGCTTCCGCGTTGAGACAAAAGCCCCAACGAGCCGTGATAACCAGGCTGTTTGGCGGAGACAGAATTGCTTTCCCACGAGACATTATTTGTTTTTCCATATAATTCCCACGTCTAGTATGTCTCACTTTCATCTAGACAGTATAATTCTATCTATGGATGTCGGACAACTGGCGCATATTTTCCACCATATATTTGTTGGATATGCGAAAGTTACGCATGTCCAGTAAATATATGGTGGAGTCGGTTTCTAGTGCCGTTTTGGAAGCTCTCCTAGAGATATTCCCCGGATCCCCGAACAAATTGGACATGTGCGGGAGGCTTCCCGTATTTCTCTTTCAACAACTTGTTGAAAGAGAAGTGCTCATCAGCCGCTTGGACAAGGATAAGCCTTGAAGGCGTAAGCTCATCAAAGTGGCTCATGAAGCCAATGCCCGGATTCTGCGGCATGCGTTAGATTTTGGACTTTGCAGCTGCCCGGCTTCTACGTGCCGCTGAGGACTCACCGCATCATCACTAAGATAGGTGGCGAGCATACTATGCTCGCTACCTATGTTAGTGGAAAGGAGGAAATTACCTGGCAGCTTGCTTTGTGGACTTATAGAGGATCTCATGATAACGCGGCGGTCCTGTAAGTCCGCCATGTGAATTGAGGCATGGAAGTCACTCGAAAGCACCAGCCACGCTAGATTGCGATTTGATTTGATGGGGAGCCAGATCCATCTTGTTGACACCCTCAGTGAGCCAGTACGGACCAAGTCTCGTTGCATTACCTCGGTAGCATGCATTGATCGTAGTCACAGCAAAACAACTGTCAGAAAAATGACACTTGCACTAGGCCTATATGTATGAAGTTGACCTCGTTCAATTATGATTACCATTTATTCTGGAGAGGCTGCGGACATTCGAGATGACTGTACTCCTGCAGCCCTACTCTGATCACTCGCACGGCGCAAGGCAAACTCAAGGTAGAAATGCCCCAGAACATGCAGATAGAGAAAGCAATCCACCAAGGCGCCGATGTGACAGAGGTGTGCGGACGGAGCGTGACACTCAATGCTGGCCATGTCAGCTGGTGAGAGCACCAGCTTGTTGTCTAAATGTACCATCTTAATGTTTACCTGTTCATACAAGAAAACATATCAGCAGGATCACAAGGAAAGTAACGATAGCGACTGACCTTTATCACCCCTCCCCGCTGCATGAGTGGCTTGCTAGGAACACATGGGATATTCATGGTCTAGAGGTAAACAGCGAATGTTAGTAGTTGAGATCAACGCAACGAGGAGAATGGAGTCTTGCCTTTGATATGGCACCCAGAGATGCCGCACGAGGTGGGGGCAAAGACGGCTGCGAAGGAGTTGAGGCATTATTCAGAACCTGCTCCCGGATGTTTTCATAAGAGTGATGAGTAGATAAAGGAGAAGAATGCAGTGAAGCAAGATGAGTAGATAAAGGAGAAGAATGTAGTGAAGCAAGATGGAGAGGATGATGAAAAAAAAGGATTCAGGGATTGACTTTTGGCCTCCCTATTAGGCGACATATACACGTCATATGAGCGGATCTACAAAGGCTCCAAATGGTGGATTGAGCACATACATACCTGCTCAATTCACCAGGTGAAGCGATGCCCTCTGATGATGGAGGTCGAACGTTGTTCTGAAAGGAACGGAGGTATGTGGGTGCATATGGTATTTGGTCCGAAATGCCGGTCTTTCCGATAGTCTGGATTAATCAACTGCTGACCAAGCTCCTTCTCAGCTCGGATCGTTTGAACTTGTCACGGGTTCCTTATGTAAGGTAGTCTGCGCCTGTGACAACCGTGACATCGCGTGTTTCTCTCAACCTCCACTTGACCGCAAACGAAAACGCGAACCATCATGTTTCCTACACCTACCAACCCGGTACGGACACGCAGCAAGCAGATGTGGATGGACGATGGAAACATGGTTCTGGCTGCCAAGGATGTCGTGTTTCGTGTCCACAGAAGCCAACTGGCTCGCCAATCAGTAGTTTTTACTGACATGTTTGTATCCTCTCCACGCGATGCAGAATGGTATGATGGAGTCCCCGTGTTTCGTCTGGAAGACAGTTCAGAAGATGTTCTTCAACTACTGCTTGCGTTATACGACAGCCCGTACGTCCAAATGCTATCTATATAATTCCCACGTCCAGTATGCCTCATTTTCATCTAGATGTTATACGTCTATGGATCTTACACAATTGGCGATTATCTTTCGGATGTCCACGAAATATATGGTGGATTCCGTGCGTAGGGCCATTTTGGAGGCTCTGCTGCAGAGGTTCCCCATCAAATGGGTCAAGATGCGGAAAGACCCCAGCATTTCCTTGTCGACAAGGCTGAATCTCATAGACATGGCTTATGAGGCCAACGCGCAGATTTTGCTCCCCGCCCTTTATTTTGGGCTTACCAGCTATTCCACTTCGGATATTCTAGCTGCCCTGGGGGACCTACCGAGTTGTACACTCGCTCACTATTTTAGTGGAAGGGAGGCGATTGCATCGCAGCTTTCTGGACTGCTAGCGGAACTCATGGCAACGCGGCTGTGCTGTAAATCCACTACTTGCGTGGAGGCATGGAGGGTAATCGGAAGCACCAGGCTCATTAACCTGGTGTTGAGTTTGGTTAACGGCCCAATCTGTCCTGTTGAAACCCTGAGTGCCATTGAGGGCTCCTTGCTCGTCAGTGAAGCGTGTGGGCCTTGTCAAGGACACTCGAGGGCGGCCATCAATGTCAAGGCGAGAGCCATATGGAACTCTCTACCGAAATTGTTCGGGTGGGTCTCATGGGACCTTCTACGACGCCGAGCCGGTACAGACCCTGTCTTGTTGGGGTACCTCGGGGACATGTATTGATCGTGATATGTTTGACACTGCGTTAGGCCTATCTATATGTATGAAGTTGACCTTATGATTGCCATTTATTCTGGAGAGGCTGTGGACATTCAAGATGACTGTACTCTTGTAGCGCTACTCTGATCGCTTGAACGGCAAAAGGCAAACTCAAGGCAGAATGCTCCAAAACATGCACATAGAGACAGCAATCCACTAATGTGCCCGTCTGACAGAGGTGTGCAAATGGAGCGCGACACTCAGGATCCAACTCCGCCTGGAGCCGGTGAGAATCGCCTCGTGGCAGATCGTATGAAATTGACTCGCCGGGACAAATCCCAGGAGACATCTGCTTTCCTCGGATAACACTGCCTTCACGGAGCACTTGCACTGACTTTCGGCTCTGGATCGCTATTTTAATTCTGTGCAAACATTCGGTACAAACTTTCCGCAGCACAAAATCCTTCTCTGGCTTTCGGCCAACTAACTGGATGAATTCTGCTGAGGTGTGCGAGCTTCTCTACTGCTACCGCGCTTTTTTTTTTTTTTTTTTTTTTTTTTTTATCCAATTTTTGTCTTTTGGGGCCGTGCCCTATGTAAGACGATGCGTACAGGTGTTCCGTCAACATGCTGTTTCTATCTATGCTCCCTTGTCTATCTCCGCAAGTGCCCCTTGGACTAGGTCCCGGGCTTGGCCGTGCTTGTGTAAAAGCGAGGTGGTTGTTCCCGCGCGCTGCGCGCGGGCGTGTTTTCCGTTCTGTCCTCTCCTCCTATTCTCTTCCCTCGGGCAGCGCGACGTCGCCGAATATTTGCCTAAACCTTCCTGTTTCGTTCACGTACTGGAACAGCGGCGCCAATGCCTTCGGTTTGTTCAGTAGTGTGCTGACTGACCTTGCCCCCGCTTCAGCTTCCTCTCCAGCCTCCTCCTTTGCTCGCTGTATGTTGGACACCAGATCAGGAAATGGTGCACGGTTTCGTCTTCGCTGCGGCAGGTTGCGCACGTTGGGGAGTCGGCTTTTCCTATCCTGAAGAGGTGTCTTGCCAGCGGTACATGGCCCGTCCTCAGCTGCACTAGTAGTGAGCTTTGCCTTCTTGCCAGCCCGTTGCTGAGTCTTGCGTATGCTATGGATGGCATCGAGGGGTCGACCTTGTGTAAGTGCCGTGCTCTTGGTGACCTTGCGAACGCCTCTTTGGCTTGCGCTTTAAGGGCCTTGTGGTGTCTCTGCAGCTCCGCCGACCTGCTTTTTGGCATCTTGCCCCAGAGTATCTGTAGTTCGTGTCGTTCCTTGGTTGAGTCGCCCTTTGCTGCCTTTTTTGCTTCGCTGTCTGCCCGCTCGTTGCCCCTAACGCCCTTGTGCCCTGGCACCCACCTCATTGTGACCGTGGCCGTCTCGCCCCTCTCCCGTCTCATCTCCTCCACCTGCTTGTGCAACGCGTTGACTAGATACTGTCCCGATATGGCCCTCTCTTCTCTTGTTGTTTGTAGCGCGGCCTGGTTGTCTAGGCTCAACGTGTGCGCCCCACGGCCTTCCTCCCTCAACATGCTACCGCGCTTAGTGACCGTCTGCCTGTCGTTGCACTTCTGTCTAAATTCTGGATCCTTACGCAAACAATATGATACTAGTAGTCATACATTTGTGCATTGTGCGGTATGTGACAAACACCGCTTGCCCACACCTTTCATCATCCAATTCTACCACACCTCCTATACCCACCGGTACTTAGTATGTCGAATAACTACACATTAACCAACATAGTTCAACATTCCAGTAGAAAAATGTGTAGATATGTCGTATGACGCATCCGACAACGACGAGCGGGGTCCTATAGCTGTTAGCCCGGGTCTTACCCAGACGACGCTCAACTCGAATGGACAGCCACATGTTAAAGCAGAGGCAGGAGGTGCTGCACCCGCTGTTCTATGTAGGCAGCTGTTCCATGTAGGCATGTATTCCATCATTAGCATCCTCACTTCCCTTGTGGGTGTTGTACTCTTCTGACTCTGCAGCACTTCTCGCATCGGATGTGTACAGCCTCGTCACGGTTACCGCAACATTATTTTTCGTTATTTTTCCTCGTCGAGTATGCCGGACGCAAGTGGTCATTGGTGCGTAGCGGCTCATACCACCCACTTCCCTTACCGTTCACTCCCCCCTGAATGAACTTATTTATATATATAATTTAGGATTACGTCGAGTAGTTTGGCTAAGTCCGATGCTCGAATAGGAAGTGGTCAGTGCTCACGACCTTACTCATTCTGAGACACGCATATATGTATGCGCATGTGTATAGTAGAAATTTTCCCAGTGTCTATTTGCTGCCACTGGGAAGTAAGTGTACAACTTGTGTTACAAGATGTAAAGCTAACTAGCCACTGTAGTTTACAGCTGTTGGGGCAGGCAGCAGATGCCGGCGGTTTGAATCATGTACAGCCTGCTGTAAAATACATGGGTGTGCAATTCAGGCGCCCATCCCTATGCCTCCACCTTCAGTTCACCTGAGCATCCTGACTATGGTGCACGTGCACCATAGGTGACATACATACCTTCACCTAGTTTCTTGAACATGATGCACTGCTGCACTCCAAATGTGGCACAGGCCACATTTTGTATCTCATTGATGTCGAATTTGATGAATCGTGGTGCAGTTTCTAACCCACCACTGTATTCAGAACAATTGAGGAACCAAGCTGAATCGCACACATTCTTCCTTGTTGTACAACCATCACCCACTAGTGTACTTGAAGAACTCTACTTGTTTAGACTTTGTGACTGAAACAGTATGCGAGAGACCCGATAGCTTCTGAGCGGTCTTGAGAATTCGCTGCATGGTGAATACTCCATTTTTCTGCTCCAACATGCGGTGTTTGGAACATTCACTGTCTCCTTACACAAACCTCCCTCCGAGCATTGTCCTACTTTGCGGTCGTGGGCGGCGGTGGTCGCGGCCTCGCCCCTTATCCCTTTTCAGGTCACTCCCCTTTCGCCCCGCTCTTCCCTCACCCGTCCACCTCCCCTTTCCCACCGAGGGGCGACCCCTCTCCTCTTCTTGCAGAAATGGGTTCATCATCTTCATGCCATGGATGGCTGAACGATGTCTGGGATGACGAACTCCCTCCTGCAGGTGGCTGAAGGATGTGCACAGAGTGTCCATGACAGAGGAAATAAAACCCACCCCTGCCTTTCTCCTTACTGTGTACTTCCTCCCGTCCCATCCTTTTCCCCCGCACCCTCATGTCCAACTTCTTTCTTGACTGTACTGTGTCCCTGAGTGTGGGGTACCCTCAGATCTCTGTCACGCCTGCTTCTGGCAATCAGACATGGCATTGCTATTACAGTACTGCCATTGAGTGGGATGACAAGACCCTCCTTCCTGTCAATGTACGCATCTACAGTCCAATGAACAACACCACTCTTTGAGATCTCACCATAGCCTGTGTCATTGGGAGGGCTGTCAAGCCATCTGATGGTCCCATGCAGCTGTACACATATGTTTTGACCACATTTCCCGGAGATCCCGCCTCTTCTGACTATGAGCTGCACCTGCCAGAAGTGACAACAGAGGACCATCCTGAGATGTATAGAAAGCTCAATGCAGTGAAGGACAAGTATCATATTGGCCCAATCACAGATCGTCAATGGTGGCGGCCGGAACGATCCCAAGACACTATGTCTCAGGGACATTACATTGATGTCATACTTGATTGATTCAACATGGCAACAGCACATTCCGTATCTACACCTTTACACAAGATGATCAAACTTGTTGCACCTATAGACTTGATGGGTCCAACCATTGAAGTACCCTACACAAAGGCGATCTGCTCACTGATGTATGTGGCACTCAGTACAAGGCCCAATTTAGCTTTTACTGTACAGCATCTAAGTCAAATCACTACTACCCATGGAGCCAAGCACTGGATGGCAATCAAACACGTACTCAGGTACCTGTATGGGATCCTGCTTTGCCGGTCAAATAGGAGAAATTCCATGTATTTTCGAAATAGTGACCTTAAAATATAGCATACTGGTATTTCTATCATTGGGGATGAACTATTTAAACTTCCTCTAATTTCCTACCATTTTTTCGCCATTTTTAATGAAGTCTTTGGCTCAAAACACTTCTATTCTGTTGCAGCAGAGTTATGAATCCACATGTATCCACAACTCTGCTTATTCAAACTCCGACGCGCGCGAGCCCGAACTCGAACCTGTGGACACTTACGCACCCACAAACTCTGGCCAACCTACCGGTTCGGACTCAGCACTCTGTAAATAGCAATTTATTCCCAAGCCTCCACAACACAGTTTGTGCAATACAAACTCAGTGCGTGCTGTGCCATAGCTACACTCACATTGGGTCCACAAGATACAACAATCTCTTGATAGTTTAGCTAAGAATCCCCCATGGTCACATGACTATCACATGACCTCAAAAACAGCTCAAAGTCACCTGATCATCCACAGTCACCTGACAATCACCTGACCTCAAAGTCACCTGATTATCTACAGTCACCTGACAATCACCTGACCTCAAAGTCACTTGATTATCTACGGTCACCTGACAATCACATGACCTCAATCCAGCTTGAAGTCACATGACTTTCCATCGTCACATGATAATCACATGAGCGTGGGAGTTTCTTACATACTCTTAACTTTACTGTCACAGAGCTGTGACTTTAACCCAAATAGCAATAGAACCTTCCACAGCCTTCCAATAGTTTCCAAACCTTTCCTGAAGCTTCTCTAATCTTCCACAAGGTTCTTCACAGTAGTAGAAGCCTCTACAAGGTTCCTAGCAGTAGTTACATAAGCTAGATAGATGCAGTATAAATAGCCTGCAGTTTTAGCAGTGAATCAGCCAATACATCATCATCTACTATCCACGTACCTCATGTGACTTGCCAAGCTTGCACAGCTTACTAAGCTGCTAACCCCAGCTAGGTTATTACACTTACTTAGTGTATTAATTCTCAGTTAAGTAGTTGCGTTTCTACTTAGCCACCCAGACTAACACTCCAGGTGAAATTCTGCAGAGTGAGTCTGACAATCGATTTCCTTGTCAATTAGCTCTCCAATACCCAAGACGAACTGATCTGTGACTTTCCTGTTCAGTGACTTTCACAAGTCACTTCTTAAACCCTAGTCGCTCGTTTATTGCAGTGCATTGATGTTAATTGGGTCAGTCCACTTGCAAACTCTCCTGTGAAGCCATTCCTATCTTTTTGGAATACTTGGACCCCGATAGTCGTCCTCGAACCTACAGACTTTTAGTTTATTGTTCAGTGCTGCTAAGAAACGTATTGCCTTCCATCCGTATTAACTTGGACTAGTTTTTACGCGGATTGCAACCAAGGTACAAATATTAAATTATTTCCGGAGTTGTGCTGCAGCATTGTTTAATATTCTTTGAGTTTCGTATACGACACATTCTGATAGACCATAGTGTTAGCTCTGACACCAAAGTCTTGAAGGGTTCCAAAACAATACCTCAAGGGATCATGTGACGTCAGAATAACTTTCAACCGAGATGCCAGTCTCAATCTTGAAATATCCATTGATTCAGACTATGCCAATAGGACTGACACACTTTCTATTAGTGGTTATGCGGCTATACTAGGAGAGGGAGCTACTGCATGGAGCTCAAAGAAGCAGCAAATGATCACACTATCTACTACAGAAGCCGAATACATGGCACTTACCGAGGGCGCTAAACAACTGATTTTGAGGCGCTTCATTGAGGAGCTCCGAATAGGTCAAACTCAACCTATGTCACTCCAATCAGACATGTTGAAAGTCGTGCAGGTGGGATTGCATACATGGTGGGGAATTGTAAAGTTCGTAGATGGAGATAAAGGGAATAGGACTGAGAACGCAACAATGGTTGTATGCGCTAACACCACGTGCAGTGACAACAATGGACACACCGACTCATAGCACCTTCAAGTCAAAGATATCACTGGCCTCAGTGGGCCCGAACAATAGCTCAAGAATGGAGTTTAACTGCCTAAAGTTTTCTACATACAATACTAACTATTTAACTGTTAGTGGCGCTTTGATAGTATGTAGAAGGGTCGTAGGGAAATCAAGTGCCGCCGGCGCATTATCATGCGCCGGTGATCACCATTGGTCAGGGGATCCAAAGCACAGCTTCAGATCTTGGTCTAGACATTAATAACAAGACAATCTAGGTGCCATCACCTTATCGCATGACACAACGTACCACACGTGTACCAAGCACATCAACATTGCTTATCACTAATCCCTGAGAAAGTGGCCTCTCACGAGGCAGCACTTACATACATAACAATGAAGGAAAATGTAGTAGTGGATATATTCATGAAGGGATTGGACTTACACCAACACGGGTATTTAATGGGGAAACTAGGGTTCAAAAGAAAGGACTTCTCGCTGAGGGGGAGTGTTAGTAATCGGGATGATGAGTCAGCTGAGGATGAGCTGGCAGGCACATAGCTGGATGTTCAAGAGCATTCTTGACTCTGGGATGCTGGTTGTAGGGGAATGGCTGTTCAACCAACCAAGGAAGGCTGCTCAACCAGCCCTAGTCCTTTCTATTTGTCTTGACAACATGTAAAAATGATAAGAGATACTCTGTATGTGTTTGGGTTTCGTATAGAGATGTGATTCAAGCTTCGAGGGAAGCTGAATCGAATAGAGGCCTGATTGCTGAGAGAAGTACGTATACTAGGGTAACTGTTTTGGTTGGAAATGTCGAGACGATGGGGAGGTAAAACTACTGTTATTCATGCTTAACAATTACATTCGTCAGTACTATTTAACTACTGGGAAAAGACTCGGCATTGACGCGATACATGTGATTCGTGACGCAGGAATATAGGGGGATGTGGTGTGGAGTCTGGGGTGAACCCTCAAGTGAATGGTACAAGGGAATACTAAGAGTTTGTTGTACATAAGGCGGTGGTGTGGAGGGACATGTGCGTGATATATAAGAGAAATCGTAGAGCTGCGGTCGAAGCCGCTCAGGGACGATCAAATACATGTCGTGTCTTGATTGGGATTGAATAGGTACCTAAGCGGGGATCTGTGTCTCGGGTTGGTCCCTCGATCGAGATTGATGTGATCGATGTATGAAATGTGATGACGACCGGCTTGGCATGCCCTGTACGCATGCGTGGCATGCCCTGTACGCATGCGTGGCATGCCCTGTACGCATGCGTGGCATGCCCTGTACGCATGCGTGGCAATGTATTGGTCCGGCATCGTGTGTATGCGAGTCAGGGGGTTCGGGGATATCTTTATGTGTCTGAGTGTGGACGCGGGCATGGTTTTGGGAAGCGTGTGATTCGGTTTCGTCAGCATGTTTTAGATGTAGATCTGGGTGATGTCATTACTATCTTTACTCGATTATCACAACACTCCCCCTCAAACTCGATGCACTCCTAGCATCGCTAGGATGTTGAGATGTTTGCGAGGAGATAGTGGCTTCGTAAGAACGTCGGTGGGATTGTCGAGTGTCTTTACGTAGTGTAACTTGATATTTCCCATGTCGATCTGTTCCTTTGTGTAGTGATAATGTACATCAATGTGTTTCGTTTGGCTGCTATTGGCGTTGTTGGTTAAGAAGGCGATGGCGGATTGGTTATCAGTGAATATTGGGATAGGTGTGAAATCGTGTTGAAAATCCTTCCCCAGTTTGATGAGCCATATCCCTTCTGCTGATGCAAATGACCCTGCTACCACCTCGGACTCCATGGTTGATCGACTGACGAGACCCTGTTTCTTCGATGCCCAGGATATGGGTGCACCGTTGAAAGTGAATACCCATCCCGTGGTTGACTTTTGGTCATTTCGATCACCCACGAAATCCGCATCCGTGTATCCGGCTAGATTGTGAGTGTATCCCACAGCCCCTTCCCCTTCTCTGACGTACAGTATTCCATACTCTCTCATGTTCAACAGGTAACGCAATATCCTCTTGGCAGATTCCCAGTGAGTGACGTTTGGCTTTGATGAATATTGTGCACATTTATTGACAGCGTATGCGATGTCAGGTCGAGTGGCAACGGCGCAGTAATTGAGGCTGCCTATGATGGATGCATATGCGTAATCAATGATGTCGTTGGGGATGGTGGAGACTTGTAACTCGATGTTGGGGTCCATTGGTGAGTTTACGGCGCGTCTGGATGTTATTTCGAATCGTTTTGACACCGTGTTGATGAATACCCGCTGTGAGATGTGGATTGTGCCGCGTTCACGTTCCCTGACGATCTGTATCCCAAGTAGCTGCGTCGGATCCCCCAAATATAGGATATCAAAGCTCCCCCTGATTGCGGTGACCATCCCCTCCATAGCGGTTAATGAATTCGATGCTAGGAGTCCATCATCCACGTACCATCCTGCGATTTCGACTGTGTTTCCCTCTCCAAATTTGAAAAATGCTGTGTTATCCGCCTCCCCTGCTTTAAATCCTATCCTCTCCATCTCTTTTCTCAGAGTCCCGTGCCATACCCTTCCTGACTGCTTGAGGCCGTATATTCCTTTGTTGAGTTTGCATACTAGATTTTCCTCCCCCGGCTTGGCGAAACCTTCCGGCTGTCGCATGTATACTGTATCCTCGAGCTTTCCGTTGAGGTATGCTCCCTTCACGTCTATGTGTCGTAGTTCCAGGTCGAACTTGCATGCAAGTGCTAGGATGAGTCTGATAGAGGTGAGTCTGATCGTAGGAGAATAGGTTTCTTGGAAGTCGATTCCTGGTACTTGTGAGTAGCCTTGAGCGATGAATCTGGATTTGAACTTATCGACCTCCCCCCTGTTGTCCCTCTTTACTCGAAATGTCCATCGGCTTCCTACGACGTTTGCCTCGGCTGGTTTCTCGACTAGCTTCCATGTGTTGTACCCCATCAATAGGTCGTACTCATCTCGGCATGCTTTCCTCCAACTCTCTGCATTCTCTGATTTCATTGCCTCTTTGTAGCTCGCTGGCTCGTCCTCCGCTAATACCATGAATCCTGCCTCTGTCTCCTCAAGTTCTCTCCTCCCGTATGCCATCGCTGCTACTTTGGTGAGTAGTGCGGCGTGTCTCCTGCCTCTTCCATAATTCGTGTTTGACGGGTTCATCCAGGGTCCCTTCAGGAATTCCTTCGGTGCTATGTCCTCACTTTCTCCCCTTCCTGTGTTCGCTTCTGACTCCTCCACTTGCTCTTCTGGTTCGGCTTCTGTGTCGAAACTCTCCACGCGTAACTCCCCCTCTCCTACATCCAGCCTCGCCTCTATCACCTCTCCCTCTCCATCTTCGTCAGTGTCCATTGTATTGTCGTACGTCAGGGGTGGCATCTCATCGCCGTTGTCGTCGGTCAGTGGGTTGGTCTTAGGTTGTGATGGGTGGGAGAATGTGGGGAGCTTTCCGTCGACTACCCAGAGCTGTGGGGTTTCGTCTTCGTCGGTGATGTGTAGTGTGGTACGTTCGATTTGTTTTAGTTCATTGAAAACTACATCCCGAGCCTTCATTAGTGTTTGGGTGCATGGTATCCACACCTTGTACGCTTTTGAGTCATCAAAATATCCGACGAAAATCCCCTCAGTTGATTTGTAGTCACCCTTCCTCCTTGTGTCCTTTGGTATCAATGCCCAGCATTTGTAGCCGTATATGCGCAGCCAATCGAGTCTGGGCTTTGTTTTCCATAAGGCCTCGTAAGGTGACATATTGATTTTGCTGTGTAGCATTTGATTTTTCACGAAGTTCATTGTGTGGATACCGGATACCCAGAATCGACTCGTGAGGCCGGCGTTGTGCTGCAGCGTGAGTGCGCCTTCCTGGAGTGTCCTGTTGTATCTCTCTGCGACTCCATTATGTTCAGGTGTGTGAGGAGTTGTTGTTTCATGAACGATTCCAAGCTCACTGCACAGTTCCTTGAACTCTCCCCCCATGTATTCCCCCCTGTTATCCGTTCTGATTCTCTTCACATCGACTCCCCTCTGCTTCTTCAACCATGCCAGGTATTCCTTGAACGAATTGGTAACTGTCCTGCATTCTTTGTTTTTCAGGAAATACACTTTGATGTATCTAGTGGTGTGATCGATCCAGATGACGAAATATTTGAAACCGCCGACTGAGGTTTCGAAGGGGCCGCATAGATCTGAGGAGACGACATCCCCAATTGATTCTGGAAGATCTTCGATGTTTTTGAATGGTAAGCGGGTCTGTTTTCCGAAGGGACAATCAGTGCAGGGACTCAGCTCCTGTCCTACACTTAGTTCTGGTAACCCGATCCCAATCTGCCTCTTTGACATCTTCTCGATTATCAAGATTCCGGTATGTGCTAGTCTTCGGTGCCACAGATGCATCGGGTCATGTTCCTTTGAATAAACGGCAGCTTCTGGTTCCGGTTTCATGGACGGCTGTGCAATGTAGGCATACAGATCGTTTATTCTTGTACCTTTAGCGATCATCTCGTCGCCTAGCAGTAGTGACGTGTCGGATTTACTGAATATAACATCCACGTTGGTGTTCGTCATCCTTGCGACCGATAGTAGGTTTGCATTGAGTTTTGGAACATATATGACGTCCTTTAGAGTCAATGCGAGCGGGGATAGCTGTGCATGTGAGTCGTTCTGTATCGTGATGTGGATCGTACCACGTTGATCCGCATTGAATGAGTCCCCGCTGGACGTTTCTATTGAGATAGGGGGTGTGGGGTGTATCTCTTCGAACAGCTCGAGGGTTCCGCATAGGTGACTAGACGCCCTGGAATCGATCAACCAGATATGGACGTTATCTTGTATTGCAGATAGGGCTGTCGAGTTAGCTGTCAACGTGATGTTATTTGAATCAGATTGTTTCTCAATGATTTGTGCCAACATAACAATGTTTTTCTTTGGTATATTGGCGAATCGAGCTATGTCGGGATTTGCCGACTGATGACGCTGTGGGGGTGGGGCTGCTCTGATGATGTCATTTCGATCGTTGCCGGTGAGACCTCCTCCCTGAGCGCTATTTCGTCCCTGAGTGCCACCTCCTCCCTGCGCACCTCCTCCTCCCTGCACGCCTCCTCCTCCCTGTGCTCCATACCCTCATTTCCACGGCTCGTGGCCTGCCAATCCTCCACCAGGTGCATAGCACCTCGCTGCAGAGTGGTTCGGCTTACCACAATTATTGCAGAAGAACACTGGCGTTCCGTTGTTGACTTGTTGTGGAACACGATTTGGGTAGGCATAGGTGAGATTATTGTTCGTTCTTGGCGTTGGGTTATTGAATCGTCTTTGTGTCCTGCCCTGTGCTATGAACGCCGTAGCCGCTTGTGTCGACATCTCCACCACGTTGAGATCCGCCTCATGTGCCTCCAACCTTTCCTCAATTTCGTCCAGCACCCTCGTGATCATTCTTATGGTCTGCGCTATGGGTCTCCATGACTCGGGGACGTTCCTAAGTATGGTTGCCGCGTGAGTAGAATCTGCGATTACTTCACCCATTTTGGCGAGCTGATTCCTGAATTCCTTCATCACGGTGAGGTACGCCGAGACCGACTTCCCCTCGATCATATGGTAGTTTTCGTATTTCGTCCTGATTATACTGATTTTGCTAGGATCAGTGGATTCGAACTTCCTAGTCAGTATGTTCCATGCCTCTGTGCATTGATCTGTCGTGTCAATTGCGGTCTGTAGTTCGGGGGAAATGCATAAAAGGATCTGACTGTAAGCGGCGTTGTTTCTATTGTCCCATTCGTCCTGAAGCTGGGTTAGAGCTGTGCTGCCAACCATGTTAATTCCGGCGACGACGGTGATCTGTTGGTTAGTTATGACGGGGTAGGGATCCACACCGGTGATCGTTTTGAATATCCCTCTGTCCCTCATCATTGCTAATAGTTCCCTCTTCCACGACATCCAGTTCTCTTTGTCCAGTTTGGGTTTGATATCGCGGAATTTGTGTATATCGTGTTTCGGGTGTACTGTGGTTTGAGCCATGGTGAGTGCCGTGAGACTCTTAATCTGATAAGAGATACTCTGTATGTGTTTGGGTTTCGTATAGAGATGTGATTCAAGCTTCGAGGGAAGCTGAATCGAATAGAGGCCTGATTGCTGAGAGAAGTACGTATACTAGGGTAACTGTTTTGGTTGGAAATGTCGAGACGATGGGGAGGTAAAACTATTGTTATTCATGCTTAACAATTACATTCGTCAGTACTATTTAACTACTGGGAAAAGACTCGGCGTTGACGCGATACGTGTGATTCATGATGCAGGAATATAGGGGGATGTGGTGTGGAGTCTGGGGCGAACCCTCAAGTGAATGGTACAAGGGAATACTAAGAGTTTGTTGTACATAAGGCGGTGGTGTGGAGGGACATGTGCGTGATATATAAGAGAAATCATAGAGCTGCGGTCGAAGCCGCTCAGGAACGATCAAATACATGTCGTGTCTTGATTGGGATTGAATAGGTACCTAAGCGGGGATCTGTGTCTCGGGTTGGTCCCTCGATCGAGATTGATGTGATCGATGTATGAAATGTGATGACGACCGGCTTGGCATGCCCTGTACGCATGCGTGGCAATGTATTGGTCCGGCGTCGTGTGTATGCGAGTCAGGGGGTTCGGGGATATCTTTATGTGTCTGAGTGTGGATGCGGGCATGGGTTTTGGGAAGCGTGTGGTTCGGTTTCATCAGCATGTTTTAGATGTAGATCTGGGTGATGTCATTACTATCTTTACTCGATTATCACAACAAAAAACACCTTTGAAGAATTAACAGTCCCTGTATGCTGTTAATAAAACTGGGGAAGGCTTTTCAAACATTCCTCTAGTTATCCTATATTTTTCCTTATTTTTCCGAAGCCTCCATGGCTCAAACTACCATTTTTCTGTCATTACAGAGTTGTGGATCCTCTAGCACCCACAACTCTGTTCCGGGCGTTCTATTTAAAACTCCGCCGGGCACCTCGGCAGTGGCTTTTTCGGACTTATGGTCACCCAAGCACCCACAAGTCCGGCAGGTTGGCTCTCTCAGTATTTCCAGCTGAGTCCCAAACAATTGCTATATGCAGCTATAGCCTGTTTGGCTTCACCAAACAGTGGGGATCTTGGTCAGTCATGACAAAAAGGCTGTACCAGGCTATGCTCAGCTGTGCTAAGCAGTGCTCTTAGTAATTATGGCTACAGAGCCCTAATTGGCTCAGAACTGCTTACTCAGCTTCTGAGTGCCAAAAACATAGTTATCTGGAGATACAGCCTCAATGATTCAACCAAACCAGGCACACCTTGGTGAGTCATTCCTGACAAATCAAGCTCTGATTGGTAGGAATCATAGTAGAGTCACCTGTAGGGCTGCACACCATGCCGTACAACCATGGCTGTACGGTGCCATGTTACGGCCACGGCACCCATACCGTCAAGGGTCTGTGTACTCTGCCGACTGTACCATATAGGGTACGATTTGATGCCATATGATACTGTAAAAATACGGTCATATACGGGTATACGGTATGCCATCCGGAAAAACCCAAAAACCTTGTAGCCGAGCCCAAAAATACATCGGCTGACGGGCACTACTGCTGCAGATCATTGTAATATGTAATATAATCGATGATTCGAGCATTGGTATAAGTAGAAAAGTTGGAATCCTCAATTCGGACGTAGCTCCGTAGCTATTATCCATCCTAGACTGAAAGGAAATAATCACTGTAGCCTCGAATACACCAACTAATACGAGGTAAGTGTCCTGGGTGATTTACCACCGGTCGCCTGCAGTAAGGAATTCTCATATCTGCCGGTGAGTGATCTAAGTTTAGGCCAAGCTATAATAGATCAGCCATATCCATACTACGGACAGTATGGTACCCGTACCATACCATCAGAGGGGTGAGGTGTTGATCATACGAACGGTATACAGTTCTGCCGTATCCGTCAACTTGCCGTACACTATACGGCCATAGCCGTAATATGGACGGTGTGCAGCCCTAGTCACCTGGAAGCAGCCAGTGCCTTCCAACACTTTCTTCCATCTTCCTCATGCTTCTTGCCCCATTCCATTAATAGATAGAAGGTTCTACCTACTTACTAAGCCCATGTACATTACAATATAAAAGGAGGCCCTTTGCCTGCCTTTTGAGCAATCAATCAACCCATCTTCTATCCTACACAGCTTGTGTGACTTGCACATCTTACCTAAGTTCCTAACCCGAACTAGAATACTACTCTTGCTTAGAGTAACTGTTCTTAGTTAAGTAGTTGCTTTACTGCTTAGCCACTTAGCCTAACCTGCTGAGTGAAACTCTACAGAGTGAGGTTGGCAATCGATTTTCTTGTCAATTAGCACTGCAATAGGCAATATTAGTTTGGAATATATATTAGTTGCGGACTACACCGAACTCCTAATCCTATCCTACAAGCGCGTGAGAAAATATTATCAATGTCGCGTCCACTCCAGCCCACACCCACGCGTCCATTCCAGCCCACCACCGCGTTGCATGTGAGTATGCAGCCAATCCCGCCCGCTGTCTTTTATAGCACCCCTAGCACTCCGATCACGTCACAAGCAGGTGGGATTGAGGAAAGGCTCGGTCCCGCCCTTTTCTCTAACTCTACTAATGCACCCCATCCACCGGCTGTTGCCCCCTCGCTTGTTACCTCTGTCGCTGCACCCCCTAGCACACCTGACGAGTCTTCGAACAACGGGTTGGACACGTCGTCTAAGGGTCTTGGCTCACAACCCATATCTTCACGCAAGGCGCGTGAAGCCTTTTCTTTGCATGACCTCGACCAACTCCTCCGCGCTGTGACTGAGGTCAACCCGTACATGGCACCACGTGCGAAGCTTGGTGAACATTGGAAAGAAGTGGCCAGGCACGTGCAAGAGAGTGGGTGTTGCCTGAACCATGAGTCAGACACACTCAAGAACAAGGTGGCATCACTGCTCACTTGGGTGGAGGTGCGTCCTAGCATTTTTATTTTATCTATCGTTGCACGCTGACTAGAAGAGAGTAGGGGGGGAAAAAGAAGACTCCCCGGTCTGCCCTTGGTAAAGAGTGGGAGCGCGACCCTGCCCTGTTCGCGTCGCTCTCAGGGAAGCTGGATGCCGTGCAGCATCTCAAGCTGGAGGCGAAAGGGACCAAGGAGGAACAGAAGGAGCATGAAAAACAGGTAAGTGAAGGGCTTTGTTCATGATATATATTGTCTATTAACTATTTATTCAACAGGTCCAGAATGCGGCAAATGATGCGGGTGAGTCTATGCGAGACGCCATGGTGATATGCCAGCGACCTAAGAAGAAGCGAGGACGCTCCCCATCTCCTTCAGTCGGGATTTCCGAGAAGGAGAATGACGGCAGTCAATTGGCAAGCATATCTGGGACAGATACGCATGAGAGCCTCGGACGGAAGCGATCTTGTGTGGGAGGGAGGCGGAGGACTGAAAGTAGACGACTGGTTGAGCTCCTGGAGGAAGCACGTGCAGAGGCATGCAAGATGCGTGAGGCAGACCGCGAGATGCATGAGGCGCAACTTGAGGAGGAGAGGAAGGCACGCCAGGCTCTCCTTGAGGAGACATGTCGTGCGAATGACCAGCAGGAGAGGACAAGCACAGCGCTCCTGGATATCTTGCGGCAGGGGCTCCTTAATTAGTTTGACATGTCTCACTTGCAAAGTATTGTTTTCTTGACCAAATTGACAAATTATTTTTTCCTTGGCAAAAAAAAAAGGTTTTCTTGAAAAAAAAAAAAAATAGTTTGAGATGTCTCACTTGCAAAATATTGTTTTCTTGGCCCAAAAATTTGTTTTCTTGACAAATTTGACAAAATAGTTTCTTCTTGACAAAAAAAAAGGTTTTCTTAAAAAAAAAAAGGCCTAAAAATTGTTTGTTGGCTCTACAAACAGGGACAGGGGTGGCATACATGCATAAACTGCTAGAGAACATGACTATTCATGGAATTATTGTTGGAGGAAAGGGGGAGGACATGAATAACGAAGAGAAGTCTGATTTTTCTAATTGGTGTGAACCTGGATTCACACCCAACACCAATTACCAGTCTATTTCCACATCTTTGTTGATGTCTACACAAGCTGAGTGAATTTGCCAGGCACACACATGTGTTGAAAGGGTCCATGTACACATGGACCCTTTCGACATCTGCATGGGCATCCAGGAATCTTGCCAACTCACATGTCTTATACAGAGGTGTCAGTCTGGATGGCTGTCAGCCATGATGCGAATACGAGTGTCATCAACACCCCGTATTTTCTTTACAGTTCGCCCGCTCCCCATCATCCCTCACGCACTTTGGCCATGCTCACTGCATCTACATGGTGTGTAGTATTCCTCATGATACACCTACTGGTATTCTCTTTTATGATTAAATATCAGATAATATGCCTTGATAAAAATTCCTGTTGCTTAGCGGCTGAACTGCTATATTCATCCCGTCGCTTTGTGCTGACTAAGCTCGGCGAGGCACGTCCATCACTGATGGATGGTGGTCACATGACTGCGTCGATGAAGAAATGGTCTCGATCTAGAGGACAGATGTCTCAAAAGGCGTCACTTTTGAGATAGTTTAGAGTAGACAGTGATAATAGACTCTCAACGAAGAATTGGAGAAAACTATCAAGATTTAAGTTCTGTAGCTATCAAACAAGACTACAGGTACTTCCGGGGGTGAAACAGTAGATTCTGGATGATCAGTTCATACATTTGTGGTAGATATTTATACTATACTAGTGATAACTACCAGTGTTCGAGATAGTGGGTAAATGGGTCGAATGTAAGATTGTGAATCTTATTGCCTTGTGTCACAAGGGCAAGCGGAACTCGACCAATGAGTGGTAATTCCGTGTGCTACGTAGTGACAGTTGTAAGGTAAGATCTGGGGAGCCGCCACATGGTTCCATGCAAGAACTATACAGTGATTATCTAAGCAATCCAGTAGCGCGCATTGCCTTAAGGGCAATGTGGTAAATAGCGTATTTACACCCTCCCCCTCTATGGACAACTCAAACCTCCTCATAAATGGACCTGGTGAGGTCCTCAGAGTCCGCATCCGACATTGGTATGTCGGTGTATGGGGCCGGCGGTGGATGCGGGTCCATCGGGAGCTCTGCGTCGCCGGTGGGCGGGGAGTCGATACCCATGTCTTGCCGAAAGGTCACTTCTGCGACCGGATCGGCGACCGGCGAGGGGCCGCGTGTAACAGCTAGTTCTTGGTCTAGCTGTGCGCAAGCGGCAGCCGATGCTTCTTCGGCCATGAGCGCCGCCATCCGCAGTCTCTTCTGCCCTATTTGGGCAGGCGCACTAAACGTCATCCCGGATAGTTCGCGCTGAACAAACTCCTCGATCCTGGGCGCGCTGTCCCGATTTACGCTGCCATACCTGGCGAGCCAGCGGGTGACCTCATCCAGGGAGGGGGATGTCCCAGGGTGACCGCCCTCGGATGGGGAACACCCCTGTGATCGACACCCTTAGGGTGTCGCCGACGGCATACCAGACCTCTCTGGCTGGGACGAGGTCCTTCCATTGGCCAGTGATGCGGAATAGTTCATATATCCGCATCCTGAGGGGAGAGGGAGGCTTTGGGCTTTTGGGCGCAAGCATCCTCAGCCACATCCATACATCCACATCGTGGATGTTTAGGCTGCGATCCGGCTCATTGTGGATGGCTGATGGAATGCCTTCAGGGTTGCATAGCCAACCCTGGAGAACAACTTGAATGTCATCGGCGGTTCCTTCGCCGATGAGGAAGTAGCTGGCCCAATGGCTATTTGCTCGGGCCTCCTCCCGGGCTTGTCTCATCACGGTCACCATCCCATGTGTGTGAGAGCCCGTTGTGTCTCCCTGGCCTCCTTTAGGAGGTCCTGAAACCTCTCCTCTGTGGTTTTGCAGAGGTCGAACCATTCGGCTTGCAACAGCGTCCTTTTCCTGAGGGGCCGCGGCAAGCGGCCCATCACGGCAAATGGAGGGTCCCTGAGGGGCATGAGCTCCCCTTCCCCCGGGAGAGGGTTGGGAACTGTCCCCACTGGCGGGGGCAACGACACTGATGGCGCAGGCCTCAGGACCATTCGTCGGGCCCTTTCTTGCTCGGCCGCGAGGTACTCGTTCTGAGCCGTGGCCAGGGCCAGCCCCAGCGCCGGGTCGTCTGTGCTACAACCCGGTGCCTGCGCCAGGTAGTCATCGGTGACGCGCTTGTGCAGGTCACCAATGGGGTCGTATGTAACAATGGCGCATCTCTTCTTTGAGACGTGCCATGAGCAGTCCGGATCGTAGTGTAGTAACTCGGTTTGGGCAAGTAGGAAGTTATATGCCAGATATGAACGATGGGACTTGCAGGAGATTAATAAACTATTTAATGTTCTCCTCAGTGATAGTCAACACTAGTAATATAAAGGAATGCTACCTATTTAATGTTCTACATGTTTTTTCAGTTTCATACTATGAAAGTACACTATTAAACTCACCTCCTCAGTGATAGTCAACACTGAGGAGGGGAGGCTGTGCATGGGCTTGTTTCACTCGCATCTACGAAGTTCCGGCACTTAAGCGCCCTTGAGGCATGGTGTGCCGTGCTAAGCGCCCATAGAACGTAACACGTTAGTGAACAGTCGCAGCTCAAAAAGGAAACTTGTCCACAACCACCCACAAAGGGTCGGTTGGACAGAACATAAAAAGGAGTAGTAATATAGCCTCGAAAAAATCAAAGAAAATTGTGAAAGGCATAGAATGAATGTCAGCATAGTTTCAGGTCGAAATCAAAAGAAATAACAACAGAAATGTTAGGTTTGGAGCCTGGTGCACATATGCACCCAACACGTAGCGCTCAAGATTCAGGTCGTCTGAGTAGAAGCCCTCGGGGATGTCGACTGACGATGCCGGGGGCTTTCTGGGGCCCATGAATGACAGGCTGGGTGGGCTGGTGATTCACGCCTTAAGGCCTGGTGCGGGTTGACCCGGGTTGGGGTTAGGGCCGGCGATTAGATCCGCCAACCCGGTTTTAGCGCGCGACGGCAATGGGGCCGTCGCGCGAGATGATGAGCCCACCACTGGTCATGGTGCGGGCTCTGCTCGCTTCGTTTTCGCGAGCTTGCGCTGTAGGTCCTGGACTAGTTTGCCCAGGTCCCGTGTTTTGCTGCACTCGGTCTCGAGCACGCTGTCAAGGGCCCTGATATCATCTTTCAGGGCACCAATCTCGTCCCGCAGGTCACATGTCAACGACTGTGCCTTCTTGGCAGCGTAGCGTTCAACTTTGTCGACCCACATTGGCCACGCCGTGTATATGGCGGTGCCGACATCCTTTTCCGCCAACTGGACGCGGTTGGCGTCAGTGGTGGTTTTCAGGTGTGCTGCGAGCGACGCGCAGTTGTCACACCCATTGGGGTGGACGATGGCCAGGCCATTCCTCCATCCCATGATCGTCCAGTGCTCCTCCGTTGTGGTCGGAGCACTGAGGATTGCTGCGGCCCCTTGCTTGGGGGCCACGGGCGGCGTTGTGGACATCGAGTGATCGACATCCATTGATGGTGGTTGCTTCTCAAGAAGTGATGCGCCTCGAAAAGATCCGAGGCGAAAATTTAAGCTACGCCATCGGCAGGGTCCGGCGTCTCACGTGATCTGCATGTGACGTATGCGACCTGGTGTCTTTTAGGCAGGTCGCGTGGTTTATTCATGCCTCGGAGCTCTAGGTAGTGATCTAGAGCTTCCAAGTCCTTGCACGCTGACATGGGCTCCCATGTCACGTCACCCAGGGTCCATTGGACCTGAAGTTCCAGGTCCTTGGAATTTATCCATCTATGGGATAAACTTTCGTCGACCAGCCACTCCTCTTCGTCGTTCGTGCCGAAGTTGTAGAACGACTTTGCTTCTCGACGGGGGAATAGGTCGTCATTGTTGGCCTCGTACCATCATACGAGGCTGGTGTGGAAGATGGACGTGACACACCTGTTCTTCAATTTGTCTGGTAGCTCGAGAGTTACAGTCGAGGCCTTGTTGTGGGCCTCGATCACGTGATATGGTCCAATGTATCGCGGCACCAGTTTCCTGGCTCTTCCTTTGGGCAATGTCAGGTTCTGAGTGGATAGGTACACGCGGTCGCCGGCCGCGTACGTGTCACTATCCCGGTGTTTCTTATTTGCGTGAAATGCCTGCGACACTCGATGCTCCAGTATGGCATCGTGCGCCAACATCAGGTTCCAGCGAGCTTGTTGTGCGAACCAGGACACTCCATTGAATGGGGTGTCCGTTGTCATGGGCATGTCTATCCTCGGCATGTACCCGTGGTTCAGCTCGAAGGGAGAGAACCCCGTTGTGGCGCTGACATTACTGTTGATGGCCACTTCGACCATCGGGCACTTGTGTGCCCAGTCCTTCTGGCCATCCCTGACGACCGTCCGTAGGATCTGTCCAATCGAGCGGTTGGCCCGCTTGGTGGCTCCATCCATTTGCAGATGGAAGGCGGTCGCCATGAGGAGTTCAGTCCCCATGAGCCGCTGAAGTTCATGCCAGAAGATTGACGTGAACTTTGAGTCTCGATCCGAGACAATGGAGTCGGGGACTCCATGGAGCCTGATGACTTCCTTGAGGAATAGCCAGCCTACTTCCTTCGCTGTGACCCTCGTCGTTGTTGGGACGAGGTGGGCGTGCGAAGTTAGCCTGTCTATGATTACCATGAGGTAATCACAGCCGTCTGAATTGGGCATCAGTCCCATGAAGTTGATTCCGATCGACTGCCACGGCCTGTCTGGGATGGGCAGGCTGTGTAGCAGGCCCTTGGGCTTTTGGGTGCCAGTTTTGTTCATCTGGCACCTTGCGCACGAGACGCAAAATGTCTCGATGTTGGGGGCCATGCCTTGCCACCAGTATGCTCTTCGAATATAATTCGAAGTCTTCATGTGGCCATAGTGGCCCATGGTTCTGTGTGCGTGATCGATTATGATTTCGATCAGCCTCCTTCCCCCATGAAAAACAGTCTGGGGGACGGCAATGACATCACGCTTGAGCTGATTCTTTGTCCATATCAGCCCGTTCTTGATGCTGAACCTTGGGTGGGCATCCAGGGGCACCATATTTTCGAGAACATGGTGTCTTCGTGGTATGCGTCGCGCAGGACCTTCGGCAGGTCCATGTCACTTTCGACGCTCATGCGCAGAGGCATACCATCATTGCCTGCGGCGATGGCGCGGACATCGTCATCGGTTTCCGGTGCGACGTCCCTCTTTGGGTCCCGCTCGGGACCCCCATGCAGGGTGGCGGCCTCTGCCGTCCGTGCCTCCGTCTTCTCTGTGAGACGGGTTGACCGTCTCACGGCTGCTGCCCGCACTTCGATGTATCGATCCATGTGCAGTAGCTCACCATCTGGATCGAGGCGTTTGTCTGCATTGACGAACACATGTTCCGGATGTCTATCATCACTCATGTCACTCTCGTAGTATCGAGAGAGACAGTCTGCGACTTTGTTCTTGACACCATCAACATGTACGGTTTTGAAGTTGAAACGGGAGAGGAACTCCCACCATCTGACCTGCCAGTCAGATAGGTTTTTCTGGGTCTCGAAATATTCGAGACCCTTGTGGTCAGTCACGAGGGTGAACTTTCACCCTAGGAGCTTGTCCTCCCATTTCATCAGAGCCTCGAGCACAGCGATAGTCTCGTGCTCGTGGGTCCTGTAGTGCTGTTGGGCCACGCTGAACTTCTTTGACAAGAAGCCCGCTGGCCAGCACGTCTTCCAGTCGGGGCCCTGGCCGTACACGGCACTGACACCCGACTTTGAACCATCTGTGATGACCCAGATAGGGTCTTGCTTCTGGGGTCTACCGGCCGCAGGATGGGGGCCTTGCAGGCCAGTGCCTTTATGCTTTGTAGGCACTTGTCCAGCAGCAGCGTCCATTCGAACGGTCGGTTATTGCAGACGCACCCTGATAACGGGGTGGTGTATGCACTCAGATCTGGCATGTAGTGTTCCAGGTATTGTATGAGTCCGAGGAAGTGCTGGACGTCATTGAACGTCCTGGGCCTCCTCCATTCGTGGATGCATTGCATTTTGTCCACATCCGCGTGCATGCCTTGGCCATCTATGATGTGGCCAAGGCACTCCATACGTTCTCAGTAGAGATCAACCTTCTTCTTACTCAAGAAGAGGTGATTCTTGTGTAGTCTGTTGAAGACTATGCCGAGGTGTTCTTCATGCTCCTTTATGGAGTGTGAGAAGATAAATATGTCATCCATATATACGTGGATGAAGCGACCTATGCAGTTGCGGAAGATTGCAGTCATCAGATGTTGGAACATCGATGGCGCATTGCAATCTCCCATCTGAATAAATTGACTTCGGAATGTGCCAAGTATCGTTGCGAACGCCGTCTTCGTGACGTCTTCAGGACGAATCCGGATCTGCTCGTATGCTTCTGACATATCGAGTTTCGTCCGGTATCGGCAGCGCGCTATGTTGCTGCGGATAACATCCTGGTCAGGGAAGGGCATAACGTCCTTCACTGTATTTTCGTTCTGCTGTCGCAGATCGAAGACCGTACAGAGTGTGCTGTTTTTCTTTGGCATGCAGAGCATGGGCACCGCTTGGTGTGCCACTGCTGGTATCCACCACCCTGCGGTGGTGTATCTTTCCAGTTTCACGGAAAGCTCTTTGTGGAAATGCTCTGGGCATTTCGGCAATCGATACCGCATTCACTTGGTGGGATCAATGAGATTGATCTCGTGGTTGACCTCTGGCAGGGGCGGGAGCTCAAGTGGAATACCACTGACAAGGTCAGTGATCTTTTCCATCCATTCCTCGCGCAGGCGAGGAATGTCATTGTCTGTTAGGACAATGTCAGCAGAACAAGATGCCATTAAGCGCCTTGTGCGTCTATTCGGTCCCGCAGGGCGTGGGAGCGCTTTCTTCTTCCCCAACGCCTTCATCGTCAGATGGGCGCATCTCTCCCTGCATGTATAGGGAGAGCTTGAGGATGAGTCGTTTCGCGACTCGTCCTCCTGGCTTCAATGGGCTTGGGTGGACCGTGGTCCGGAGGTGCGCCTGCTCACCTTCGGCATCTGGTCCTCTTTTGACGAGTCTTTGTTGAAAGAGACTTTGCCGGTGGGGATCTTTTCGTCTCCTATACGAATCGTCCCTGGGCTAGAGAAGTCCAGGGTGACGCCTAGCTTCCTCAGGAAAGGTGTTCCGAGGATCGTGTCATAATATTCGACATTAGCTATGTTGAAATACTCATTGTGGAGTTTATGACCGAATTTAATGGTCGTATTTGTCCCATAGTTGATTGTGGAATGACACCCGATGCATGCCAATTGCAGCGCAATTGGCTGTTCTAGGGTAAATGTCTTCATGCCCGTGGCCCGCGTGAACTCAGGGGAGATCAACACCCCTTCGCTCCCCCTATCGAGGAGACAGTGGGCCTTCACGCCATTGATTTCCCAGTACCCCGAGAGGGTACGGTTCTCATGTCATGGTCACGCAGGGGGGAATCGCTGCTTGCTCCGATGGTGGTACATCAGCTCGGCCGCCTTGTCAGGGGCGGCCGCTGTGCAAGCTGACATTACTTTGGTGGCCCCTTCGCTGTCCGGCGTGACCCTAATCGTGCTAGATCTGTAAGCGGTCTGGTTGTCCGCTGTGTCCTTGTCCCAGTCGTAATACTGGGATGGCTCGGTCTCCCATTCGTCTGCGGGAGCCTCTGCTTCTCCCTGATCCTCATCATTTTGAGGCTCACCCTCCCCCTCTTCATCGATTTGCGGAAGTGGGGTGTGGTCGGGATCTGTGTCCGGATCCTCGTCATCGCCATGTCTTGCGGCTGCTGTCCGTATGCCGGACTTGAGCTGTGGACACTCAGCTTTCCTGTGCCCTGGTTGGCCACATTCAAAACATGTGATGCTGCTTGGAGCATTGCCTGCCGGGTCGATCTGGTGGTCGACCTGCTGGTTTTGGGGGGAAGTTCGGTTTCGACGAGCTCCCCGATGCCTGAGGCTGTGTAGTCTCAGGATGCCGTCCTGCTGGGGCAGGACAGGGTGGCAGTGGACGTTGGGACGTCCCGCTCCTCTGGAAGGGGGCAGGCCTGCTCGGACCTGCCTGCGATGCCAGTTTGCTTTGCACAAACCGTGACACTGTGGCTGTTGCGGCTGCGCTCTCTGCCTGATGCATCCCCATGTTGTAGTGGGAAGCTTCCTCGATCATGTGGGCCGCTTCGAAGAGCTGCTTTCTGTGTTGTAGGCCTTCTTGAGGACCTCATTGCGCAGTGTTTCGCGCAATGCGGATACGAACCGTCTCCAGAACGTATAGTCATTGGGCAGGTGTATCATGCAAGCCGCATACTTCATGAGATCGTTCAGCATTTCCTGAACGGTATTCGTACCCTGCATGACCGCGTCGAACAAATTCGACGCGTGGTGGTATGTCAGGGTGTGCAGGAACCGCTTCTGCAGGCCCTGCCCTGCATTACCGTCTCTAAGGTCCAATCGCAGACCTGGCGGTCGAAACGTTCGATGTTTCGAAGAAACCACTCTTGGGTCTCACCAGTGAGACGAGTGCCCACGTACCTGACCTGCATATCAATGCTGGTCGGTCCCAACAGGCAGTTCATCTTGAGCCATCTCAAGATTGCCGCGACGAAGACCTCGAGCTCTTCGAGGTCTGACCCTCCCGTGTATGGCTTGGCATGGGCGAGCTTTACCCCAGCCTTTGCCAGCGTGGACTTTTCAGGGTCCATGTCTATGGCGTCGGCCATCGCGATGCGTATCATTCGTGTGATACTGCCATATGGCTCTTGCACGCTTTCTGGCTGGTCCTGTATGCCCTGGCCCTCGGTTGAGGCCATGGATCGATTGCGCGGCTGTGATGTCACGTGGGCCATGTCTGTGTAGGCTCTTATCGGGCCCAGGGCCGGGTCTGGCTCTGGTCCGGGCGCCTCAGGTGCAGGGGTCTCTGGCGGGGGGGCATGACATGTGTCACCCGTCAGTCCGGTGTTGCGCAGGCGCAGCCTGCTATTGTAGGCTGCGCGCGCTTGTCGTGCATCCTGTACAGCGCGCGTGAGCAGTTCGTCTGGCTGCCAGGCAGTGTGGCCTTGTGCCATGGCGGCTGCAGTGTTCTGCGCTAACAGCTCGAGAGCCCGTGTGTGGCGATGTGCTGCACTGGCTTCCTTTCTTTGCCAGTGCTCGGCCTTGAGCTCCAGGCTCTCCATCGTGGGCTCTGAGACAACTTGTTCCCTGACGATCTGTTGAATCATCTTGCGGCTGCTCGTTGGCGCCGCATGTGGTTCACTTCTGAATTGTACGTCTTTCTTGACAGGGGTGGCCGGCGGCGGCATGCGTTGTGAGTCATGCTCCTGTGGTTGTTGTCCATCGGGGGGGAGAGCTTGGTTGCTCGCCGCGGTGCGGGGTGCACTTCTGATGGACGCTATGGGCCCTTTGTGTGATTGAAGGTATTCTTGTATAGTCTCTGGTTTGAGTATGTCAGCACAGTTGAACATCTGAATACCCCAGACTGAACCAGAATCCGAATGAACGTCGGTACTTGGGCCAGTGGATCGCAGTGAGAATCCCCAATGAGGTCAGTCGTCTAAATATCTCTAAATATCTCTAAATTAGCCAAGCACTTATCACAGATCAGTCTTCGAACACCCCATAATAACATAACATTGCTGCGAGCACATATATTCATCCTAAAGCAACACCATGCCCTTCCAAGGGCTTATATGCCTGCAACATATAGAACAAAGTTTTAATACAGTAAGCTAAGTACTAGTATTCTCTGAAGTCCTTTCGGATCCCGACCTTATGTAATTAGAGTACACTCATTCTTCCTCTCTCACCACCACCACCATGACCGTGATGTGTTCGCCCCATGTGGGCCAGTAGCACTGGGCGGACACATCACGGTCATGGACATGTCTGCTTTTCGCTTTTCGTGCCCCGCAGCGCGCACGCACCACACGGCCCTCCACGAACCATGGTGCGTGGGGAACGGCGAGAGCGGCGACAGTGTAGGGAAGGGCGCAGGTGCGTGCATGTGCAGGGCCGTGTGCGTGTGCACCACTGTGTCCGGGTTTGGGTGCATGTGCCCATGGCGACAGCGCGGACAGCACAGGGGCTGCGTGCTGCACCTGCTTGTGCGGGAAGCAGTCGCAGTTCCCACCAGGCCTCTGACGTGGAGGGCCCTGCACCTGCTGCACCTGAGTCTATTGAGTCTGCATCTTCCCCTGTTCCACTCACGCAGTCTGTTAAAATCTTATACCGCCTCTCGCAGCCTTTCTTCTCCTCCCTGCCCCTCCTGCTCTCCCCCATCGACGTCCCCGTCCACTGCACACATCCACGACCTTTCCACACGCTCCCACTTGCCCTCCTCAGCACTTCCACTGCAGGGTCGCGCGGCGCGAAGCAGCACACGCCGTGCGCAAGGTGGTACTTGAGCCCATGTAAGTGCCATGTCATCATGTTTCTCGGACTCAGTCTGTTGACTATATGCGCATTGTTACACAGCATTCAGTCCATGACTCTGATCTCGGGGCGTCCATTTATAAAGCCAGTCTGTAAGTGTATTTCAATTAAATTATGGCCTACATTGGGACTTAGTATCGGCTGATTTTGAGCTCTTAGCGGTCTTAGCCGAAGCTGACTAAGAGAGGAGATAACAAGTGCGTCATAATAAGTTCATTGGATCATAAGATAGAGGACGCTCTAATGGGGCACCCTTATGTAATCTCTAACCCTAACCCTAAAAGTGGCCAAAATCCTGAAGTCGAGTTTGAAAAAAATAAACTACTCATCAGATTTCACATCAAGGATGCCTCACCACTCATAGTCCATGTATTGTAATGTATCAAGTACCTCCAGATCAATAATCGAGTGCTATGCATGGGCACCCTTTGCTTTCTCAGCCATCCAAGGGGGTAAAGTCTGGTGTCCATGATACCTTTGGTTTCAGTTTCCCCAGGCAGCCATTGAGCCAGCAAAGCCTTGTGAGTATGCTGAAATGAATATTGCAGATTGATTTGCATAGCTACTCCAAAAAAAAAAACAATGAGTAATCCATATTCAGATGATGGAGTTGGAAACCACTGACCATTGAATTTGGATCAATGGGATATTGTCAAGACAAGCAATCACATTGCACTCCATGGCATCCATATCTGTCATTTGTGCACTTGACCTGTATTGGAACTTAACTGCACCCCAGTATTGCTCAATAAAGTTGAGCTCACAATGAAATTTGGATAAAATGTAGCGGTTCTGTGCAGTAGCTATAGACAGACAAGCTCAGTGAATGGGGAGTTCACTGAGGTGTATAGTATTACTGTACCTATAGACAGACAAGCTACAAGACATGTGAGCATGGTCTGCCTAGTTCTAGAGAAGGGTATACGCACCTCAGTGAATGGGGAGTTCACTGAGGTGTGTGTAGCTACTTGTCTGTATCATATACTACCTCAGTCATGTATGACTGAGGCTATTCTGGTCTTTGTTACTGGTTGTCCAGTGCGTCCGACGCACCGGCTGCGTTCCCGCTTACTCATCCCAACATAAAAGTCATTCAGGGCACCTTTTCTCAGGTTTTCGAGGCATGCTAATCATGCTTTAGACTTCCAGCCCATGCTGGATGCTCTAGGTATAGAGATGTGGTTGGTTCAGCCAGCTTTTCTTAAATTTTCACACTCCGCTGAGGTCACATGATTGATTACATAAGCGGCCAAATGTCCTTTGTCGTCCTTGCCCAAAAATTTTCTGAGCATATCCTTGCATCATACAAGTGATTTCCTGCACATTTGTAAAATTCAAGTTTTTTGTCTATATACAGCTCAATTGTTATTCAAATAATATTCTGTTTCCTGGGACTCATTTCTAGAGGTTATTTGCATGGATTGTAGGGGGCAAAGTGGTGAAAAAGTGACTGTGTGAACATCTAGTGAACATCTATTGAGCTCAAAATATTGGGCTAAAGTAGATTATGTAAGGGTGCCCCATTAGAGCGCCCTCTATCTTATGTCACTTACCAGATACACTAGTGGGCTTAGAAGGGACGGGCTTCGTACTCGTGGTTTCTTCCTCCACTGGGCGGTGTGGGGTACTTTATTCGGAAGTTCTCAGAAGCTTAGAGCTGATTAGGTTGCAACCACTCTCGGACTCGGTTTCAGAGTGTTGGGTGCATTTATGCTCCTGCACCAAAATCAAGCATAATATATTCAATTTGTTGTATGGTTTTTCAATCTCTTCTCACATTGTTCTTGTACCATGCATCCATTTCTTTGATTATTTTCGAAGTTTTCCAGTCACTCCCTACCTCTCCATTTCATTTTGTTATTTCTACTTTCACAAGCGGCTGCACCCAGCGGAGTCTGAAATGACTTCGACGCGCGAGCTCTTGGGCGCTAAAGGGCCGGGTAGTAGTACATGCACAGTGAGACAGATTTCCCCCTCTCTCAGTGACAACTAAATTCACTGAGAGAGGCAAGTAAATTAGTCTAGTGTTCTTTCGATTTATTGACCTAGAAATTCTCTGTAGTGAATTAATTTCTAGGTAGTGTATAATATATTTATAGTGACAACTAAATTCACTGAGAGAGTGAATTAATTTCTAGTCTTCTTTTGAGCACCAAGTCCGAACCTACTGCCTATAATTCCTGTCCTCTACACAGAGCTCTTCAGGGATGGTGGCGGCTGCCCGTATGGGTCGGGTGGGAAGGGATGGCTCGCCCGCATGAGCTCTAGTGGCGGTGGTGCAGGTGCAGTGCAAGGTGAAGGATTAATTTCTTGTGGACGTGTTTTTCTTTTTTTTTTGGATGATGCAGCGCATTTATATTATATCGCGTGTGTATGTATGCAAGAATTTGTACTCTAATTAGTACATGAGCTTTCAATAGCATGAGCACATTCTGACTATGATGAAAATGGTTGTGTATATGTGTACTGTGGCAATTGTATTGTGAGTATAATGTTTGCATGTATAGGTTTGCTGTAACTTGGATCTGAATAGGTGTATGGCCCATAGGATGAGGAGTTCATGAATTCATACCATAAAATATATATATAATTTGGAGTGACAATCAAAATCATATTTATTTGTGCATCCGCAGACTAATCCAAACTGCATGCGTTAGAGGCATCAGTTTACCCGCCATTGTTGAACTCAGAATACTCCCGAATGCCTGCAGTAACTGAGCTATTTGCACATATTCGGACTACAAATACTAACCCGTAAAACACGGTGCTTGTCTCGGGGCCAGGGGGAGCACAGGGGGGAGACTGGGTTGTTGTCTATCAGTGTCCCCTCTTCAGCCACGCTAGGTGACATGTGGTCGGGTCCTTGCTTGTCCTCGATTGGGGTGACGAGTGCGGTGAGATCTACGATATCTCCTTCTTCTGGCATCCTGGACTCCTGGTCCAGGGTAGTGTCAGCCGTTGTGTCGCTAGGCTGCACCTGGGGAGTTGTCCGCGAGCTAGAGGCTCGCGTTCTTCTTCGACTGCGTGGAATCATCACACTCGCAGTCGACAGTAGGGGGGCCTACTGGATGATGTTCGATGGTAAACAGCCGTCGACGTTGCGATCTTTTTCAAGGTTGCACGGATTTCCACAATTCAGTTGTTCGCTTGGCAAACAACTGCAGGAAGTTCAAAAAGGTGTAAGATTGTGAATCTTATTGCCTTTTGTCACAAGGGCAAGTGGAACTCGACCAATGAGTGGTAATTCCGTGTGCTACGTAGTGACAGTTGTAAGGTAAGATCTGGGGAACTGCCACACAGTTCCCACGCAAGAACTATACAGTGATTATCTAAGCAATCCAGTAGCGTGCATTGCCTTAAGGGCAATGTGGGTAAATAGTGTATTTACATCGAAAAACTACGTGTAACTAAATGGGTGACTATTTGTAGTCATAAAGCCATGAAAAGGATGTGGATAATGGCAGGGGTGTTAGTCTTTGGAATAGGGTCTTGTGCCTATTATACAAAGCCCCTGTCTACATGATGTTAAGATAGTAATCAGCTGGTCGTGTCATGGAGCTCAATAGAAAGTAGAAATTAAGTATATAAAGGCAGTTCGGTAGGATGGAATGCCAGGAATCTGCCCGACCGGCAATTCCTCTCTCTGCTGTCTGCTCTGTCTGCTGTGTGCTCTCTGCTGTGTCTGCTCTCTGCTCTCTGCTCTGTCTGCTGTCTGCTGTGATATCTGCTGTCTGCTGTGCTATCTGCTGTCTGCTGAGCTCTCTGGTGTCTCCTCCTTTAGCTGGCTGGCTGTCTATTGCTTTGGTTGGCTTGCTTTGGTTGGCTTGCTATCTATTGGCTTGGCTGGCTGTCTATTGGTAGGTAATATCTCTTTTTTAATGCATTCCCATGTATTTTATTTTATTTGTGTTTGTAATTTTATTGGTTCCATTTTTTTTTTTTTCATCATATTGTATTGTCACATGTGCTTTATATTTTTGTGAATTTTTTCGAAAATACATTTAAATAAAATCCCAAGACTGCTGAAAAAAAGCATTTTTATATATATATTTTTCAGGTTTTTTTCGAAAATTGACATCAATAAGTTTCCTCTAAAATTAATGACAATAGGTTCCACTTTTAAATGTGGTTTGTTTTGTTGTTTTATTTACTGTAAAGCTGCCAGGCACTCCTTCTCTGGCTATACTGGTGGCTGGCTTACTATGGCTTTGGCTGGGCTCTGGGTTTCTCTGTCAGTCTCTGGGCTTCTCTGGCTTGGGCTGGGCATTAATAACAGCTTCTGCTTCAATGTACCTTTTTTGGCATTTTTTCACAAATAGATGTCAATAAATTATCCTGACTTTGTAAAAATTGACAACAGCTCCATACAGTGCAGTTTTTGACATTTTTCGAAAAATAGATAATCTTGACTCTGCTAAAATTAATAATAACTTCAGCTTAAATGTACTGGACATTTGTTTTGACATTTTTCAAAAAATAGATAATCCTGACTTTGCTAAAATTAATGACAGCAGCTGCTTAAATATGGCTTCCTTTACTATTTTATTTATATCTGTATGTCACAAAATAGATATTGATACATGTCCCTGAGTTTGCTAAAAGTTAATGAAAAGACAGCCTCTGCTTGCTTCATTTTGAGGCCCTTGGGATATGCTACACATGCCATTGGGACATGCTATGCATGCTATACTTGAGGGGCATGCTACACACACTATGCATGGGGACATGCACACTATGCATGGAGACACATATGTTATGCATGGAGACATGCATGTTAGGCGTGGAGACATGCATGTTGTGCATGGGGACAGGCATGCTATGCTTGGGGACATGCATGTTATGCGTGGGGACAGACACGCTATGCTTGGGGACACACATGCTATGCATGGGGACATGCACCCTATGCTTGGGGACATGTATGCTATGCATGGGGACATGCATGCCACATGTGGGGACACACTATCCTTGGGGACAGACATGCTATGCATGGGGACAGACTTGCTATGCGTGGAGACACGCATGTTATGCGTGGGGACAAGCATGCTATGCATGGGGACACACACGCTATGCTTGGGGACACCCATGTTATGCGTGGAGACACGCATGTTATGCATGGGGATGTGCACACTATATGTGGGGACACACTATGCTTGGGGGACACGGTACAAACAAGGGACATTCTACACATGCTATACTTGGGGGACACACTACAAACAAAGGACATGCTATGTACACTATACTTGGGGGACATGTTATGCATTGGGGACACACTTTGCACACTATACTTGAGGGAGATGCTACACACACTACATGTAGGGACATGCTACATGTGTGGACATGCTATGCATGGGGGACACGCATGCTATAAATTAGGGACACGCTACGTTTGGGGACATGCTACAAACCAGGGACATGCTATGCATGTGGGACACGCTATGCACACTGTACTTGGGGACACACTACATGTGGAGACACACTATGCATGGAGGACATCCTATGCACACTATACTTGGGGACATGTTACAAACCAGGGACACAATAAGCATGCTATATTTGAGGGACACACTATGCATGGAGGACATGCTATGCACACTATACTTGGGCACATGCAGACATGTGTAGAGACATTACTATCTTGATGTGTTACTTATAGCTACTTTCAATTGCAATGAGATGTGTTTTACTTATCCCAAGTTTGATTTACCCAATGTGTTTGACCTACACCCCAGTGTGAAGCATGGGTATCCACCTAGAGGTAAGGGTTCAAGGATCGAGTTAAGTTGGATATCAGAAATCAAGTTGGAAGGCAGAGGTCAGAGAGACAGAGGCCTTGCAAGTACTTGCTGTGGTAAGAACAGGAAACAGTGCAAAGGGAGTCACATATCAAAGTCAATTGTCTGATTGCAGAACAGAGGCACACATGACTGGGTTTTATACAAAGAGCTGAGACAACATGTCAGAAGGTAGAGGTAAGCAATTCTGGTGTGAGCAAAAGTAACTAGGATGAATGAAGTAAGTAACTAATATGGAACAAGAGGAACTACAAGGGGGTGCTGTGTATAACTAAGAGCAATAGGCATGTAGGTCTAATTGATAGTGGAACAAATGGAACTCCTGATGCTCCAGACTTGCTATGCTAAGGGTTAAGTAGGGAGGGCTGGTGAATAGAGTCAAAAGGGGAAGTATGTGAATAGTAAAGAACAAGGGGATCAAAAGGTCAAAGTGCAGATGTTGTGGAATAGAGTCGGCGGAGGTGCAGAGGTACCGGAGTTGGTCAAGCAGCATGGTCATAACACTACCTACCTTGATGTGTTACTTAGAGCTGCTTTGAATCAATAAGATGTGTTTTACTTATCTGAAGGAAACTTTATTATCTGAATGTGTTTGACTTATCCCAAGTTTGATTGACCGAAGGTGTTTGACCTTGCTGATGCGTTTGACCTTACCGAGGCATTTGACTTGCACCCCCACGCTTCGCGCGGGTATCCACCTATTACACTATATGAAAACAGCTCGGTGGGTTGTGGGCGTCGAGCTTATGTCAGGTTTTAGGTCAGCCTTAGTCAGCTGGCCAATCGGACGCGAGCGGCGCAGCCGCGAGCCAAGAACGCTGCGCAGCATGGTCACGTGACCCTTTGCGTTCCAAATTAGGTCAGCCGCGAGCGGCGCAGCCGCGAGCATAGAACGCTGCGCAGCGGTCACGTGACCCGTTCGCGACCAGAGCGCGCATACACGAGCGTGGTCCGTGCACGACACGCACGCGCGGTATAAAGGCCGAACGGTAAGGAGGGAACGCCAGGAACCTGCCCAACCGGCAATTCCTCTGTCTGCTGTCTGCTATGTGCTCTGTCTGCTATGTGCTCTGTCTGCTCTGTGCTCTGTCTGCTCTGTGCTCTGTGCTCTGTCAGCTGTCTGCTCTGTGCTCTGGGTGCTGTCTGCTGTCTGCTCTGTCTGCTGTCTCCTCCTTTAGCTGGCTGCCTGTCTATTGCTTGGCTGGCTTTCTATTGGTAGGTAATATCTTTTGTTTAATGCATTGCGATGTATTTTATTTTATTTGTGTTTGTAATTTTATTAGTTCTTTTTTTTCATCATAGTATTGTCACATGTGCGTTATATTTTGGTGATTTTTTTCGAAAATAGATTTAAATAACATCTAAAGACTGCTGAAAAAAATGTATTTTAATATCAATATTTTTCAGGTTTTTTTCGAAAATAGACATCAATAAGTTCCCTCTAAAATTAATGAGATTCTGCTTTTAAAGGTGGTTTGTTTTATTGTTTTATTTACTGTAAAGCCACTTACCAGCCACTCCTCTCTGGCTATACTGGTGGCTGGCTTACTATGGCTTTGGCTGGGCTCTGGGTTTCTCTGTCAGGCTCAGGGCTTCTCTGGCTTTGGCTGGGGATTAATAACAGCCTCTGCTTCAATGTACTGTACTTTTTTGACATTTTTTCGCAGATAGATGTCAATAAATTATCCTGACTTTGTGAAAATTGTCAGCTTAAATGTACAGTGCATTTTTTTGACATTTTTCAAAAATAGATAATCTTGACTCTGCTAAAATTAATAACAACTTCAGCTTAAATGTACTGGACATTCATTTTGACATTTTTTGAAAAATAGATAATCCTGACTTTGCTAAAATTAATGACAGCAGCTGCTTAAATATGGCTTCCTTTACTATTTGTCTGTATATGTCACAAAATAGATATTGATACATGTCCCTGAGTTTGTGAAAAGTAAATGATAAGTAACAGCCTCTGCTTGCTTCACTTTGAAGCCCTTGGGGATATGCTACACATGCCATTGGGACATGCTATGCATGCTATACTTGAGGGGCATGCTACACACACTATGCATGGGGACACGCACGTTATGCATGGAGACATGGGGACACACCCGCTATGCATGGGGATGTGCACACTATATGTGGGGACACACTATGCTTGGGGGACACGGTAAGAACAAGGACACACTACAGGGGAAAACACTACAAACAAGGGACATTATACACATGCTATACTTGGGGGACAAGCTACAAACAAAGGACATGCTATGCACACTATACTTGAGGCAGATGCTACACACACTACATGTAGGGACATGCTATGCATGGGGGACACACATGCTATAATTTAGGGACATGCTACGTTTGGGGACATGCTACAAACCAGGGACACGCTACACACAAAATACTTGAGGGATATGTTATGCATGTGGGACATGCCACACACACTGTACTTGGGGACATGCTGCATGTGGGGACACACTATGCTTGGGGGACATGGTACGAACAAGGGACGCACTACAGGGGAAAACACTACAAACAAGGGACATTCTACCCATGCTATACTTGGGGGACACGCTACAAACAAAGGACATGCTATGCACACTATACTCGGGGGACATGTTATGCATTGGGGACACACTTTGCACACTATACTTGAGGGGGATGCTACACACACTATATGTAGGGACATGCTACACATGGGGGACACACATGCTATAATTTCAGGACATGCTACACACAAAATACTTGAGGGACATGTTATGCATGTGGGACATGCCATGCACACTGTACTGCATGTGGGGACACACTACATATGGAGACATGCTACATGTGGAGACACACTATGCACACTATACTTGGGGACACACTACATGTGGGGACATGCCACATGTGAGGACATGCTACATGTGAGGATGCAATACGTGTGAGGACAGATAAAGTGTGAGTACACACTACAGGCAAGGACACACTACATGTGAGGACATGCTACATGTGAGGTAGGGGACATGAGACATGGGAGAAATGTGTAGAGTCATTACCTGTTATGTATCAGGTTTGGATCTAAAAGGACTGCAGCTTCAACTTATATGTTGCACCCCCAACTATCATCCTAAGTATTTTGGAGATCTGAGATTGGAAGTTGGAAGAGGCTGAGTATTGTAACTGAAGTAGTAAGGGTTCAAGAATTGAGTTAAGTTGGATATGGAGAAATCAAGTTGGAAGACGGAGGTCAGAGAGACAGAGGCCTTGCAGGTCTAAGAACTGGAGACAGTGCAAAGGGAGTCACGTATCAAAGTCGATTATCTGATTGCTGAACAGAGGCACACATGACTGGGTTTTATACAAAGAGCTGAGACAACATGTCAGAAGGTAGAGGTAAGCAATTCCAGTGCAAGCAAAAGTAACTAGGATAAATGGAGAAAGTAACTAATACGGAACAAGAGGAACTACAAGGGGGTGCCGGGTAGAACTAAGGACAATCAATAGGCAAAAGAACAAGGGGAATGTGGGTCTAATTGATAGTGGAACAAATGGATCTCCTGATGCTCCGGACTTGCTATGCTAAGGGTCAAGTAGGGAAGGATGGTGAATAGAGTCAAAAGGGGAAGTATGTGAATAGTAAAGAACAAGGGGATGAAAAGGTCAAAGTGTGGACGTTGCGGAATTGAGCCAGAGGAGGCATGGAGGTACCAGAGTTGGTCAAGCAGCATGGTCATAACATTACCTGCCTTGATGTGTTACTTAGAGCTACTTTCAATCAATAAGGTGAGTTTTACTTATCTGAAAGAAGTTTTCTTATCCGAATATGTTTGACTTATCCCAAGTTTTATTTACCCAAGGCGTTTGACCTTGCTGGTGCGTTTGACCTTACCGAGGCGTTTGACTTGCACCCCCGCGCGAAGCGCGGGTATCCACCTAGTTCCTATAGGTGAAAGCAGCACGGTGGGAGGTTGTGGGCGCGCTGACCAATGCTGACCAATGCTTGGTCATTAGTTTGTCAGCGGAGCGCGCGAGCCCCACCAGCAGTTTGCGCCACTCTTCCGGCTCCAGCGCTGCGCAGCGTTCTGGAGCGTGCGAGCGGCGCAGCCGCGAGCGGTTTAGGCCGGTCTGCCGGCTCAGGCGCTCAAAGCAGTGCTGTGCTGGCAGATCGCTGCGCAGCCAGCCGCTTTGTGCACTCCACCACCACCCTCCTCTCCTCTCCTCTCTGCCCACTACTAGATAGAATAAAAATTGCGTGAGAGTGAATTACACCTGTTTGCAGTACGTAAGGCGCGCGTCAAATTTGACTCCATTTTAGCGCGCAAAACTCGAACAAGGATTTCTCACTAGCTTCTGCTCGGATTGCCTTGAGATTTTGTACATGAACATATGTTGATCATAGCTAGGGCACAGATGTATGAAATCCAAGTAAGACAAACTTTTGAGTTTTTGCATTTTTGGCCACTAGGCTGGGTGGTCAAACACCCTTTTGTGAGTATCCAAAGGTTTGCATCACTGTAATAAATAACTACATATTCTTCATAGGTACCAGTCTAGATAGAATAATGGCTAGTTGTTGACCCGCTACCGCCACGTCCATAAGCCCCAAGAGAAGACTGTTCGACCTACTACCAAGGATAGCAGACGCACATCCGCCGCCTCATGCTCGAATGTGCCTCTCCTGCATGATAAATACCGGGTTTAAGGTGACTCTACACCAGTAACTAGTAATGCGCTCCGCGCTACCAGATGTCACATATATAATACTCCTTACTCTAGGCAGTACTCGTACTCGTACTACGACCGCTCGACTGGCTCGCTCGGAGGTCTTCAATCCTCGCGGCCCGGGTAAACTCGTGGATCACATGCACAAATATTCCCCGAGTGGGCCTGGACCGCGCAGTATATCGATCGTAACAGCGTGCCTTAGAAGCAACTCGCCTTTTGTTAGAGTGCCCATCGGCGCCCCGGGCTGTCCCGCCCTCGCCCTGGACGACGCCGCCTCCGCCGCGCCCTTCGACACCTTCGCGTGGCCCCCCGCGTGCCTCGCCGCCGTGCACCGCATCCTCGCGCTCGCGCCCCGCCTCGCGCGCCTCGCCCTTGTCAACGTGCCCCCCGCGCACTGGCCCGCCCTCGCCGCGCGCCTCCCGCCACGCCTCAGCACGCTCACCGTCGGCCCCGCGTGCGCCTCCTCCGCGTCAGCGTCAGGCCACACGCCGCGCGCTCTGCTGCGTCGATGCCGTCCTCCCCAGCGCGGAGCTCGCGTGCGCTGCCGTCGAGCCGGTGATCGCGAACTGCGCGCTGCACATGGTCTGCACCGTGAAGAAGAGGGACATCCCCGCGCAGGAGAGGAGGAAGAGGCGGCGGTGCCCGGTGCGGTCGCAGAGGAACGACCGCCCAGGCGGGTGTCACGGGAATTAAGGGGTCGGCATGGAAGACCGTATGATGTATTAGACAATTCTTCAGGATGATTGTATCCTTGTGAATGATGATCTTGGTGATCATAATGCGGGCAAACAGGTATAGGTGAAATCTAAGATTATAATATGATTGCTGGCAATGCGTGTCACATCGTAAAGAATGCGCACCTTAGCTTTGGGCCGGGAATTGCCAATAGACCTAAGCTGGCCCAAACGCTCTGACTGGCGCAGGGGGCCTTCCATTATTTTGCACAGGACTTGCTATTTTACTTGAAAAAAAGATAGAAACAAGCCTGCGACAAGCACTCCAGAGAGCACAATGCAACAAAGCACAGATCCAGTCAGCATCATGAATGTAGATTCAAAGAAGGAAAAATTACCTCCACTGTGTCTGCAGGTGCGCTAAGATATAATGTCAGAGTAGAAGGAACGAGCGAGCGTGAAGTACGTTACTCACACGTAAAAATGAGTCGGCGTTATCCGACCCGATTCGACTTGCTGTAGCCGCTGCAACGATGGGGAATGGTAAGAACAAAAGGAAGCCTTCTAAGTCTGGTAGAGATAATATGGTCAATGAATCATTGGAAAGAACATTACCTGGTCAGTATGTTATAATAATGGAATTTCATCAAAAACTGACAAAATGATCTACCAGCTGATGAAACCGGCACTTCTCGACCGAAGCGTCAGGCAGCAAAAAAGGTCCAATTCGCTGACATGATGGAACCGGCCTCAGATCAAGAAGAGTTTCGACCGGAAACCGTATCCGAGGCCGAGTCCAACGAGCTACCGGACGGCTCAGAATCTGAGGAGCCAGTAGATGTCGTTCATAAACAGGTAAAGGATGAGCCTAGTATGTATTTTAATATTTTTATTATATATATGCTCATGCTTTATCTAGACATTGTCTTGCGTGTTCCGGATTGTACCGAACCGGAAGGATTTATTGAACGTGTCAAAATCCCAGCTAGTGCGCACTTCAATGACGTGGAGGAGCGTGTTTTCAAAGCCATTGGGTGCTACAAAAATGTGAAAAAAATGCCCCAGCTAGCTTACCGCCTCAAAGGAGTGCGCGACAAGCATCTCTCGAAGCTTGCCAAGGAAGATGACTGGGCCACTCTCAAGGATGATGTGAAGAGCGCTCAGGTAAAGAAGAAAAAGCGTGATGCGAGTGGGGTAGAAGTAGAGATCGTCCTGGATGAAGATGTAAGTGTGCATATGGATCGTCATGGCAGCCGTATCTGATATTGTAGTATTTTAGTACATGGCATCACTTCGGCACGCACTTTCTGGCAAAAAAGGAAAAACGGTGGCAAATAATGGTGGCAGGGGCAGAAAGAAGAGAGAAGCTCGGATCCACGATTTGAACGCTGATTCTGATGCCAATTCAGGGTCTGACATCGAAGAGCGTGGCCAGTTGACAAAACGGGAAAAGGATTACATGGAGGCGTTGAAGGCGGAATATTCTAACTGCGGCAAGAGCACTTGCGTTGCAAAGGTTTGCAAGCTAACCAAGAATGGAGAGCATGCACATTTGTCCTGGAACCAACTGCAATCCTGGGTGGTGGCCTTGGTATGTACATACACTGTATCCATGCTACTCACTGCTAATAATGCACAAATAGGTTTCTGAGATGCATGGTGTCACTCTGAAAACTCCACCAAACAATTCACATTTCCGAGACTTCCATTACCGTAAAGAAGAAAATGCGGTTCCAAAAGAAAAGTCTGAAGAGGTGCCGATGCAGAACATACCCGGTCATGCCCCACTCGGCGTTCAAGGCTCTTTTCCCGTCATGCAGTTTCCTGGCTTCTTCCCACAATACGACTATCGAGCACTTGCTCAAAACATTTATCCCGTCCATCCCGCCACTCCACCCAACTCTCGAAAGAGTGAGCCCATTCCTACAACACCTGGGAACATTGATTTTCCTAGCATCAATGACTTTCTTGAGGAGGTTCGTACCTGGCCCGAAGCCAGAGGCCGAAACATCGATTCCCTCAAAGAAAGATTTGAAACCAACCAGGTGTATTTTCTAAACGAACTAAAGGACATAGCGGTAGATACTATCATGGCAAACATTGGATTGTCATGGGGTGACGCTAACTTTATCACACGGGCTGTCAGGAAAGCTATTAGGAATCTTGTCAGGGAATAGGTGGGAGACGGTCATGGATCATTATGAGGATCAGTAGAACACGAGTCATTGCTATAGATTTAGCGCATGCGTTGTTGACGAACATCAGTCTAAATATAATGTTCTTCGTTATATGGAGCTCGAGACGTTAAAAAAAAATTTATTTATTTTTAATATTTTTAATCCTACTCAGAACAATATTGTAAAAGCCAACAATAAAATTTAAAAATAATTTGAGCTTTTGCCACCAATGCCAACGAAAATTTCCTGCCATTCGCGCAGGTCTGCGTTTTGAATGATGTCCGTGAGGTCATTGGTCACGATCGACTGATATAGACGAAGGTATGGTAGAATAGTCGTCTGGCGTTCGAAATAGGCCTGCGTATTTTGCAAGAGCTCCACGACTCCTTTGACTGCAAGTAAAATCGCGTCTGCGAAATGGTCGGAGGCAATGCAGAGTGATACACGGACTCGAAGCCATGGCCGCATCTCGATTTCTACGCTGCGAAAGAAAACTCCATTGAAGATCATCAAAGTTACCCCAAGATAATATCGTACCGTTTGTCAAATTCACCAACTGCTCAACAACGGGTTTTGAGAGCGTCTCACAGTTGAGAGCATCGAAAAGGGCATCCAGTCGTCATTCCATGTCATCAACCATACGCTTTTGCTGTGGCTAAATCAACAGGTCAGGAATGGGCAACTAACATAATAATCGTGCGTACGGGGGAAATTTGCCTTAAACATCTCAGCTCCTCTGAGAGGACGCTATACGCAGGCTTAGACGACTCTGGTATGTGACTACGATCTCCGGGAGCTATTCAGTAACCAAAGAATGTCAGCATGATACTACCAAGAATATAAGTGACTCTTTGGACGTACGGTGTTTTACAGAGGGCGCTACGTCTTTGGGTGGAGGAGTGGGAGTGATTGGAGGTGAGCGCCGGGCACATAGGTATTCTGTGATGAAGGATATGAGCACCGGATGCTACTACCGTATAAGCGCTTGTGGAATTTGTAAGCCGATACACGCTCAGAGCCCTATAATGTGCAGGCAGGCTTGGGGCTGCCAATTATTATGTTATAGTCGTTTCAAACCATCATAATCATCGAATAAGCATCATGGAGGCTCTGTAAGTACTGTCCAAGGGATTCACCTACTTACAAGCTTGAAGTATCCGTTCCAGCTCTCTCATCGATATCATGTTAGCACCATCACGGTGTGGTAGCTCACACAGCATATCCTTCGCCACCATCTCCATCCTCATCCTCATCATCTTCCTTGTATCCTCGTCATCTTCGCTGTCTGATACGCCTTCGAACTCATCAGACTCTGGTTCAAAGAGGTGAGTGAACTTAAGGTTCACATCAAGAACCTTCAAAGGAAGGGTGGCAGCGGAAGGGATGGACAGATCCGCAAGCAACAGGTGCGTACCACCTGTGATAGACCGAATATATTCGCTTCACCGTAGATGGAAAATGCAGATGGGCTTGGTGAAGCAGAAGTTCGTCGAGGCCATTCAAAACTATCAACAGGTGGAACAGCAGTACCGGGCTAAGTACAAACAACGCATGGAGCAGCAATTCAAGATTGGTAGTCAATAGTCACCTGTCGATGCCCTCAAGCTGATTTCTGTCTAGTCAAGCCTGATGCTACCCCCAATGAAGTCAAGGTGGTAGTCAACGACGACCAGGGCGGACAGATCTTCGCTCAAGCTGTAAGGTTCATTCCTTTTGTGCTTCGTTTATCTCATCCCGCGTAATAGCTTCAATCTTCCGATCGCTACGGCGAGTCGCGCGCGGCCTATCGTGATGTCCAAGAGCGCCACGAAGACATTAAATGAATTGAGCGTACTCTGGGCGAGCTGGCGCAGCTCTTCAGTGATGTAAGTCCTTAGCAGACCTTCGCAGGGCGCTGTGATGTCATCCCTATTAGATGAGTTCCTCGAGGGCCTGTTCCAACATACTCCACGCTGTCGCGATTTTATCACCAAAACAGATGGCCTTGATCGCTTGGGTAGGATCGTGACACTTCCGTGCATCCCCTACAATTATGCAAGCTCCCCTGGATCCGACGCGCTGGTTCAGGTTTTACGTGCCATGACAGATGTAGCACCTACCCAGACCATAAGCAAGGTCTTGGGCCAAGTCCGGGCTTCATTAGACGAAACTCGCGAATTCTGGGGCACCATGGACAGCAAGTCCAAATTGTTGTGCTACGTGGACATCTCGAGTGAGTTCGAGTTCGTTTGTGCCTTCTTTGTCTTAACCGTAGATTCTCAGCGGACGAACAACTACTTGAGGGTAACCTAAAATTCCGCAAGCTTATCGCCCTTCATACTCGTGTCACTCTCATGGCCGATATATTTTCGTCATCGACTTATACGCATGGGAGAGCCTCGCTGTCGTTGCTGTCAGGCCTTACAGGAACTGACGCTTCGGATATCCTTCCGGATATTGGTGCTCTTCACCGTGCATGCATTTGGGAAAATATAGTCTTGAAAAGTGCTTTGTCAGCACGAGGTGTCAATGTCAGCCGTAGTAATCCAGGCGTCCCCTCAGATGGTATCTCGTTGGCCGGTCAGGCAACTGACCTATCAAATGAGGTTGAAGTTGGATCGGCTCTCCCAGAATCGGAGCAATCACTTGACGAAGGAAAATCAAAGGAAGGTGTAAAAAAGGATGGCCCGTGGGAACGCACTGCAAAGGCGTTGAAACATATTGCGACCCAGATTCCTACCTCTCTCACACCTTTCTTTCAAGGTATGCCCGGTGGCAGCAACCCTATCCTCTGTGCATGACCCATTTGTCATAGCCGTTGTGAAGTTACCTTCGTTGCATAGGCGGAGCCCGGACGCTGGACAGAAGCGTCAGGCTATTACGATCGGAAGCCATGTTGCGAAGGTCGCCTTATGTCATCTTGAGTGGGAAGGATCTGGTATGCTGTTGTTGCATGTTAGTCGACCTTAACTAAGATGTGCTCTGAAGACGACATACTGGCATCTTATGCTTATTGGACAGTGATGATGGGCCTAATTACGGTCCTACTGTTTGAGGGTATGTGCAATTAGAGCCACAATTTCACGGGTTATTAATGGACAATTGCAGAGCGCAGCAACATCCACATGATGCTCATCGTGGCCTTCCGCAGGGTTGGAGGCCTAGACACACTGTTGGCCATCTGTCGCCGATATGCCGCCGCCGTGGATCGTATTGTTCAGATCAAGACTGCTGACGGCAGCGAAGATGACAAGCAGCAACCTGTTCACGTCTTTGGCGGTCTGAAGGTCGCACTCCATCTGTTGCACTCGCTGGTGTCATCAAAGCCATTATTTGAGTCGCTGCAAACGCTCTTGCTCGTGACCAGGGATATGAAAGACACAGACCCCGAATACTTCGAGCCTCAAGACTTTCTTGTCAAATTGAGATCGGCTGTGTTGCCCTTTGTGCGCGAACTATGGGAGTCGCCGTGGTTGGTTCAGGCGCCACTGAGCGTCTGCAAATCTGTTGTCCTGACCATGCTAGAGCTCATGGCTGGCGAGAACGAGGAGCCCAAAGGCGAGTCTGCTCCCGATGTCTTGCCTACGTCAGTGGGGGGTTCCAATGTCCTTCACCGCCATGTTGGGCCGGATGAAAACGGTATACAACAGTTGTGCGACATGGGCTTTCCACGCGCTGCCGCGGAACGTGCATTGGTTCAAATGCGCAATAATGTCACCGCTGCCGCCGAGTACCTTCTAGCACAACCATTGCCATTCCCACCTGACGTGGATCCAGATGACGCCAACTCCAAAGATGTTGCTCTCGACCCTCCGGCTTCAAACGAACCTTTAGGTGTCGAAGCAGAGCCTGTGGTCAGCATCTGTGACACCCCAACTGATACCGAGATGACTGCAGTAGTTGACACTAACGTGGCATCAACTCGTGTCGAACCTGAGGACACGGCACCTGAGGTAACCGTTGCGAAGACCTCAGAGCAATGGCGAATAGGACTTGGCGAGCAATGAGAATCAGTCAAGGAAGATGTCGGTCGAGGCGCTCTTCGTCTTCTAGACGAACATCCGTCGCTTATTTTCGACGTCAAGAACGCATTCATTGGGCCTTTAGATGGATACTCATCACGAACTCTACCTCTCATTATTCAAGATATCAAAGATTTCTCGCCGGGTGCATATGAGATCCACGAGCAACCCCTTGCTGTTCATTGCCGCTTGCTGGCGCTAGTTCTCAATGAGGTTGGATCATTGGAGACCCGACTGCCTGCCAACGCCTCCAAGGAACTGATGGACGTTTTTCTTGCTCTGCTGCTAGCGCATCCTTTTAACGCTGACAATGAGACCTCCGTCGTCCCCAAATGGTTAGCACCTCATCTCTTAGTTCCGGAGGCACTCCTTGTCATGGGGGATGAACCTCACACCATTACCATTCCACAGGAAGATGAGGAAATTTCTCAACAGGCCATTACAGATGAACCATCATATCCCGCGGCTCGACAAAATATCTTCCAGTTTTGCTTGAAGCTCCTTTCGTTGAGCAGCAAGATGAAACCATCGAGACTATCCAGATGGCAGCCATGAATGTCGAGAAGGACACGGAAGTCGGGTACGTCCTTGGCTTCTACGAGTCGATGCCTGTCTGTCTATGACTGGCTGACATGCTACAGGTTACTCGCCGATCTCTGGCGTATGTCACAACACAGGTGAGAAAAGGCCTGACAATCGCTGGTTACCGTTGATCTGGTCTCTACCTCACCCAGACCCGATTCGCGTTATCCTCGGAGGAGACGAATAAAAAGATCGGCCGTTCATTCGATAACACCCAGTTTTTCTGGCACTGGTGAAGTTTTTAGAAGACCCGGATTTTGAGGAAGAGGTACAGGAACTGCTGCACTGGTGGAATAGGTATGCCATTTCTGCAAGATGAACGTCACTAACACTCACCAATTGCAGTCGCCTTTTCCCAAACAAAGAAGAATTGAGGGACAAGGAGGACATGATGGACTCAATAGCATTGCTGAAAGCTCAGAAGGCAGTAAAACGTGTAGCTCTCCAGAGTGCTATGAACCATTTAACAACGCTGTAGTCCCCCTTGAGGAATTTGATTGATGGCTTACTGTATACTGTTATTTGAGGTTTCTTGAATATCCATGTACTATGTTGGATAGCAAATGCAAGGTTTCGAGGAGTTTGGATATGAACGATCATATCCCTCACAGGATGTGAAACACTAATGACACCAAAACTCGTCATATACTGCTCAGGTAACGTGAGCTACAACAAAAATCAAGTACACTGCAGTTACAGACTCATGCTTCCCACAGTAGCATATCCTCCAGTCCTACAGATAACCCGAGTCCTTCATCCATCCTTGCGCATGTCTCGACGTAATCTGATCCAGTGCCTCATACAGAAACATGAATGGTCGGGCCTTCTCTTACTTGCAACGCAGGCGCGGAACTCAGCACCGTGACGTCTGAGGTGAGCTTTGATAAACGAAAATGATTCTTCTATGGGGTTGAGATCGGGCGAGTATGGCGGAAGATATACTAGTTTGACTCCTCTGCAAACATACAACATTATTAGACACTGCTTGCGCAAACAGACAGTCGGTAAGATACCTTTTGGCACACAGGACCTTGACCTCAGGTACGTGATGTATGGCGCAATTATCCATGACGAGAACACTTCGAGGTGCCGGATAAGGGTTCATGACCTCTAACAGACCTTCAAGAAACGCAAGAAACGCGTCGCCATCGTATGCGCCCAACTTGATGTCACTATATATAATGCCATCTTGGGATAGTGCCGGAAGGATTGAAAACCTAAATCAACGTCAGTGATACATAAAAGAGAATTATATACAGACCGTCACCTCTCGCCTCTTTGGAAGCGTGCCCGAACACGAGGTCTGCAGCCCTTAGAAGCCCATCCCATTAGCCTGTAAGTCGTACGAAGATCTATCGCACTTTCGTCTGTAAAAACTAGGCGTTCGGGTGGCTCAGCACCGATGTATAACTGGAAAGCTGTCCGTGAACCTTCACAGCGCTCTGCTGCTGCCCGGGAAAGCTGGATTGGAAGCAATAAGGATTGTGTGCTCCTGCAGGATTTAACAACTCACCTTTTTTCTTTGCAAACCAAGATTATGGAGTGTCCTCCATACAGTTGAAATACTTACTGTAACGCCATGCTGTACTTCTAGCTCTTCAACGAGTTCATCAAGGTAAAGGTCAGGTGAGCGTTCAAGAAGCGCGAGAAGAAACTATTATAAAATAAGTGATAGCTAAACCCAGGTACAAACAGCTTACTTCAATCTGAGTTGGCGACATCTTTGAACCACGAGAGAGCCGTCTTGGCTCTGTTACAACATCTCCGATATCGCGCCAGAGCTTGATTGTGCGCTGAACAACGCGCAATGACATGTCAAGATCAATGGCAATCTGAGTTGATGTCTTTTGAAGCTTGAATTTCTGGTGTATAACCCGATCCCGCAAGTCCTTGCTGTAATGGCGGCGAACAGGATGAGGGTTGAGAGGGCGAGGCATACGGATGACGTACAGTGTTTCCGGAAGTTCCCGAAACAAAGACTTCGACTTCAAAGTCTTAGCTAAGTATCGACAACAATGACTATCCATTATTCTATCTAGAGGTACATGAAGAATATGTAGTTATTCATTGTAATGCAAACCTTTGGATGCTCACAGAAGGGTGTTTGACCACCCAGCCTAGTGGCCAAAAATCCAAAACTCAAAAGTTTGTTTTACTTGGATTTCATACTTCTGTGCCCTAGCTATGGTCAACTTATGTTCAGGTACAAAATCTCAAGGCAATCCGAGCAGAAACTAGCGAGAAATCGTTGTTCGAGTCTTGCGCGCTAAAACGGAGGCAAACCTGACGCGCGCCTTGCGTACTGCAAACAGGTGTAATAGATAGCCTATATAGTGTAGTACACAAAAGATCTCTTCCCAGGGAGATCTCTGCAGTGAACTATTGGGGTTGACCTCTTCAGTGGGGCAGCTTTTTCTCTGCTAAGGAGCCAGGTAGTCATCCCAGGCTGCCTTAGAGGGAGCCACAATTGCATTGCAGTTCTTTCAGTGTTGACTTGCACTACTGGTGGCTGAAGAAGACATCTCCCCAGGACCAGGACCAGGACCAGGACCTTTTACTGGAATTATTCCAGTTGGATAGCCGAAGAAGACTTGGATATTTTCATCAAAAAAATTTCCCATCCCTTCCTTGGTACATATATTTCTCTGTGGTCTGGTGTGAGCCATCTGACATTTTTTTATTTTATTTTTTTAAATAGAAATTAATAAATTCCCTGACTTTGCCTAACAAACAGACTCCCTGTCCCTTCCTTGGTATGTATGTATTTCTCTGTGGTCTGGTGTGAGCTGTCTGACATTGATTTAATTAGAAATTAATAAATTCCCCTGACTTTGCCCAAGAAAAATTAACAACAGCAGCATCTGCTTGCAAATGTAAGTTGAAGTGGGGTAGCTTGATTGTTCCTCTAAGCTTATGCCTGCATTTCTCAGGGATCCTTCTACTCCAGAGAGAAATCGTCAGCAGGAGCGTGAAAGGGCGAGGGAGGAGCAGGAGGGTCGTATGACGTCGCCTACTGATCGGAGAGCGCGCGCCCTTGCTGTGGCAGCTGCCAGAGCTCGGAACCAGCCACCCCCTCCACCACCTCCTTTTGCCATCCCTCACCCTCCTCCTAGAAGCAATGTGGCTGATCCTTTTCAACAACCTGCTGCAGAGCCATTACGTCCTCCTGATCCCAGTCCTGGACAGCAGGTGGCAGCCCTTCGTGCTCAGTTAGCAGCAATCCCAGCAGCACAGCCCTTGAGAAGATACAGGCAGGAGCCGATACAGCCACCTCCTAATCTTCCTGTGGTTGGTTCTGCAGGAATTGCACAGTTGCGTGCTCAGGCTGCTGAGCCAGCACAGCCCTTGAGAAGATACAGGCAGGAGCCAATACAGCCACCTCCCAATCTTCCTGTGGTTGGTTCTGCAGGAATTGCACAGTTGCGTGCTCAGGCTGCTGAGCAGTCTGCTATATTGCAGCAATTGGGAAGGGGTAGACAGGCAGCTAATCCTCCTGTAGTAGGTTCTGCAGGAGTGGCAGCATTGCGTGCTCAGGCCAATGCAATAAGACCAATGCCGCCGCTACTCCCTGCGCTTTTGCGGCCTCTTCAGCGACTCCCTGCACCTCCTCAGCTGCTCCCTGCACCTCCGCAGCCTCCGCAGCCACTCCCTGAACCTCCTCAGCCGCTCCCTGCACCTCCTCAGCCGCTCCCTGCACCTCCTCAGCCGCTCCCTGCACCTCCTCAGCTGCTCCCTGCACCTCCTCAGCCGCTCCCTGCACCTCCTCAGCCGCTCCCTGTACCTCGGCAGCGTCCTCAGCGACCTCCTCCTCCTCTTCCACTGGGTCGCTCTAGAATAATTGAGGCAGATGTGCAGCGTCATGATTTGGGTCCCATGGTTATTCCCTGCCCTGACTGTGGAGCATTACACTGGAGGGCAGAACGTCTGCAGAAATCCTCAAATGTGCGGCCCAGGTTTGGTGATTGCTGTATGGAAGGAAAGGTGCAGCTGGAAGACCTGCCAGAGCCCCCTCAGCCATTGAAACAGCTCTTAGAAGGCCAGGACCCTGAGGCAAAAGGATTTCGCCAGAATATCAGGCAGTATAATGCTGCGTTTGCATTCATTTCTGTGGGGGCCGACTTTGACCAAGATTTGCTTCGGGAGGGTCGTGGTCCATATGTGCTCAAGCTACAGGGTGAACTGTATCATCTCCATGGCTCTCTCCTCCCTGACAATGAAGACGATCCAAAGTATGCCCAGCTTTACATATATGATCCTGCACTGGCTTTGGCAAAGAGAAAAAATCGTAATGAGCGTCTGTCTCCAACTATCATGGGAGACTTGCAGGAAATGCTCCTGCTATGCAATCCTCATGTGCGCACATATAAACAAGCAGCTGAGAGGCTCAGAGCTCAAGAACAGAATGGTGACATCCAGGCAAGGCTCACGTACAGGGCACACAGGGATCCTAGGAGATATAATGTCCCAACTGCAGATGAGATTGCAGTCGTTCTTCCTGGAGATGGCATCGACCCTGGACCTAGGGATATTATTGTCCAGCTCAGAGGTGGACCTTTCAGAAGGGTATTGGATACCAATGCAAACTATGCCTCGCTGCACTATGTCTTGCTCTTTCCCAAGGGAGAGTTGGGATGGGAACCAGGTATTCCTTATCATGAGCCAGAGCGTGCTCGGCAGGCCAATCCCAATCCAAACAGACGGACACAGGTCACCCAAATACAGTACCATGCATATCGTCTGTTCCAGAGAGCGAGAGAACCTACAACACTCCTGCGTGGTGGCAAATTGTTCCAGCAGTACATTGTAGACTCCTGGGCTGCTGCAGAGCAAAGCAGACTGAGGTGGATCAGGGCCAATCAACACACTCTGCGTGCTGAGCAGTATAACCAGATGGTAGATTCATATGGAGGCTTGGACAATGACATTGGAGATGCAAACAGCTTGGGCATAAAAGTCATTCTGCCTGCGACATTTCAAGGAAGTACACGGGACATGAATCAAAACTGCCAGAACTCCCTGGCCATTGCAACAAAGAAGGGTCCCCCTGATTTATTTATTACCATGACTGCCAATCCAAAGTGGGATGAGATAGTGGCCGAGTTGCTCCCTGGACAAACTGCTCAGGACAGACCTGACCTGGTGTCGCGGGTGTTTCACCTCAAAAAGAAATACCTCATTGACTTGATCGTCAAGGACAAGATCTTTGGAGAAACCGTCGCTCGCGTTCACACTATTGAATTCCAGAAGAGGGGGCTCCCACACATGCACCTGCTTACCTGGTTCGATAGGGAGTCCAAGGTCAAACATCCACATGAGGTGGATTCTATGATTTCAGCAGAGTTCCCTGATCCAGAGACACATCCTGTCCTCTACCAGTTGGTCTGTGAGCTGATGACACATGGTCCCTGTGGACAAATGAATCCAAAGGCACCCTGCATGGAAAATGGCAAGTGCAAGAAAGGCTTCCCAAAGCCATTCTGTGAGGAGACCGTTGTGAATGTAGATGGATATCCAAAATATCGTCGTCGCAATGATGGAAGGCTGCACAATGTCAGAGGTGACATGCTGGACAACAGATGGGTTGTGCCATACTCTCCTCTGCTCTTACTCAAACTCCGGTGTCACATCAACCTTGAATTCACCTTCAGTGTGAGGTGCGTCAAGTATATCCACAAGTATCTATACAAGGGCCACGATCGGACCACGATGGAGTTTGGTGTCGACCACGATGAGATAAAGAAGTACCTGGACGCTCGCTATGTCAGTGCTCATGAGGCCTGTTGGAGGTTGCTGGAGCGGGAAATCCACACCCAGGTGCCTGCAGTCATGGCACTGCCAGTCCATGAAAAAGACCAGCAATCAGTCGTTTTCAATCCTGATGCTGATCCGCTCACCATCATGAACAGGGTTGAGGGGTCAAAGACAGCGCTCATGGCTTACTTTGAGGCCAATGCTGCCTACCCTCATGCACGCGATGTGCTCTATGTGGATTTTCCTGAGCATTTTACCTGGCAAAAAGAGGGAAGGGTATGGACACCACGTCAAAGGGGATATAGCATTGGACGCCTTCACTTTGCAAGCCCAAAATCAGGAGAGAGATTTTATTTGCGCACTCTCCTCACGGTGGTCAAGGGGCCAGATCCTTTGAGGAGCTTAGGACAGTGGATGGCATACAATGTGCTACTTACAAGGAGGCCTGTCTTGCCAGGGGACTTCTGGAGGATGATCAGGAGTGGAGGTTGTGTCTCCAGGAAGCCAGTGGCATGAAAACAGGTGCTCAGCTCAGACATCTCTTTGCCACCATCCTTGGTCATTGCATTCCCTCACAGCCTGACAGACTATGGGACGCCTTCAAGGAGCACATATGTGATGATCTCAGACATCGGCTCCAAGTCAGACACAATATCCAGGAGCCACGGGATGATCAGGTCTATGATTTTGGCCTCTTTCTCTTGGATAAACTCCTTCAGCGTAATGGAATGTCCTTGAGCAGCTTTAAAGATATGCCTCGGGTGGCAGGCGAGTGGGAGGTCCTGATTGGAAACAGGTTCATAGCTGAGCAGAGGGACTATGACCCTGTTCAAGAGAGGCAGATGGCTGATGAGGAGGTTCCCAAGCTGAATGAGGGGCAAAGGTCTGCGCATGATCAGATATTACGGTCGGCACTGGACATAGATGCTCAGGGGAAACCTAATGGACAAATGTTTTTCGTCACTGGATCAGGGGGCGCTGGGAAATCATTCACATGGAACACCCTAATCCACTCCTGTAGAGCGGAGAGTCTCATTGTGCTTGCTGTAGCCTCATCTGCAATGGCTGCACTTATCCTCACTAATGGGACAACCTCTCACAGCATGCTTGGAATTCCAATTCCTGTCCATGAGGGCTCTCTCTCCTCCATCAAAAAGAACTCTGACCAGGCTGATATGCTGAGACTGGCCAGGCTCATCATTTGGGATGAGGCTGCAATGCAGCATCGCCATGCCGTAGAGGCCATTGACAGGACACTGAGGGATTTCCTTGACCAGCCTGACAGACCCTTTGGTGGCATCACGGTCGCCTTTGGAGGTGACTTTCAGCAGACTCTCCCAATTGTCCCTAAAGGCTCCAAGGAGGATATCGTGGGAGCTACCCTTCAGAAGTCATATCTGTGGCCAAGGATCAAGGTCCTCCATCTGACAGAGAACATGCGGGTGAGAAATGACCCTGACAGAGCCAGGTTTGCAGAATGGCTGCAGAATGTGGGTCAGGGAAAGGATCTCCCACTAGATCATACATTCTCACTGCCTCCTCACATGGTTTGTGGCCCTGGAATTGCAGAGCTGATCCAGGAAATATACCCTGGCATTGGCAATGCAATCCCTGCCCAGGACAATTATTTTTTAGAGCGGGCCATCCTCTGTCCCAGAAATATTGAGGTCAATGAGATCAATTCCATGGTGTTGAGGCAGTTTCCAGGTGATGCTCAGGTCTTCCACTGTGCAGATTCTGTCAAGGAAACCGACTTTGCAGAGCAGTATCCTGTTGAGTATCTGAATTCCATAGAGATGGGCAGTCTTCCTCCTGCTCACTTGGAAGTCAAGCCTGGAGTGCCTCTGATGATGTTGCGCAATTTGGATAAGAAGCAAGGACTATGCAATGGGACAAGGTTGCGGTTGGTGAGGATGAGGAATAGAGTGTTGGAGGTCAGGATCATCTCAGGTCCACGTGCAGGAAATACTGCTTTCATCCCCAGGATCACTATTTCACCATCAGAGGGAGAATTACCATTTGTGCTGCAGAGGAGACAGTTTCCAGTGCGTGTGGCATTTGCAATGACCATCAACAAGTCCCAGGGACAGTCTTTGGGTACGGTTGGGCTGGACCTGAGATATCCAGTGTTTGGACATGGCCAGTTGTATGTTGGTGTTTCAAGGGGAACAAGCTGGAACAAAGTGAAGGTCTTGCTTGAGGAGGGTTTGAACACAACCAACATTGTATATAAAGATGTATTACTTAGAGCTCCTTGATTTCTGATATCTACTTGATGCAAATTGATTACTTTGATTTTCCTCAATGCACTTGACCTTACTGATATGTTAGACTTACTGATGCGTTAGACTTACTGATGCATTAGACTTACTGATGCGTTTGACCTTACCGAGGCGTTTGACTTGCACCCCCGCGCGAAGCGCGGGTATCCACCTAGTCTAAGAGTTAAACGAGCACGGTGGGTGGTTGTAGGCCCGCTGACAAATAATGTTACCAATAATGTTACGTAAGAATTAGGTCAGCAGAGCGAGCGGCGCAGCCGCAAGCCCAGACCGACCGGTCTCTGGTGCTTGCCAGTACAGCGCTGGGTGACCTGGGAGACGCTGCGCAGCTGGTCCCCTCTGCCCTCCTTCTACCATCATCCCATCCCATCCCATCCCATCCCTCCCACCACCTGCTTCATTTCCATTAACATCCTATCTAGGTTCTTTCTGGTGAGTTTGATGCTACTGAAACTGCCTTTTTTTATGTTTGTTATTTATAATTTCGCTTTTTTGGCTTTTTTTATGCACTTTTCAAGTGATATTTGTCCTGTCACTGTTGCACTGGGTACCTGGGTGTTTCTGGTGAGTGTTATGGTATTGTACCTACCTTTTCTTGATGCTTATTATGTTGTTATTTGCTTTAATTTCGCTTTTTTGGCTTTTTTTAGTCACTTTTCAAGTGATATTTGTCCTGTCACTGCTGCACTGGGTACCTGGGTGTTTCTGGTGAGTGTTATGGTATTGTACCTACCTTTTCTTGATGCTTATTATGTTGTTATTTGCTATAATTTCGCTTTTTTGGCTTTTTTTAGGCACTTTTCAAGTGACATTCTTCCTGTCACTGCTGCACCTGCTACCTGGCTGTTTCTGGTGAGTGTTATGGTATTGTACCTGCCTTTTCCTGATGCTTATTATCTTCTTATTTGCCATAATTTCGCTTTTTTGGCTTTTTTTAGGCACTTTTCAAGTCACATTCTTTCTGTCACTGCTGCACTTGCTACCTGGCTGTTTCTGGTGAGTGTTATGGTATTGTACCTGCCTTTTCTTGATGCTTATTATCTTCTTATTTGCCATAATTTCGCTTTTTTTGGCTTTTTTTAGACACTTTTCATGTGACATTCGTTCTGTCACTGCTGCACTTGCTACTTGGCTGTTTCTGGTGAGTGTTATGCTATTGTATCTGCCTTTTCTTGATGCTTATTATGTTGTTATTTGCTATAACTTTGCTTTTTTGGCATTTTGTGCCACTTTTCAAGTGCATTTGTCCTGTCACTACTGCATACCCTACCTGGGTATTATCCCCTTTCTGGTAAGTTTTTGTAACTGTATCTGCTGTTTGCAGTATTTATATTAGGATCAGTGGCTTTGCAATCCATCTGAGATACCCGCACAGCCTGTTTTCCCTGAGTTTGCCTTATTCTGCTTGCGATGTAAGTCTGATATTGATGTCTTTATTCTCTCTCTACTCTTATGCCTGCATTTCTCAGGGATCCATCTACCCCAGAGAGCATCCGTTGGCAGGTGCGTCAAAGTGCAAGGGAGGGGCAGGAGGTAATGACACCACCCAGTCATCGGAGAGCGCGTCAGAGAGCGCATATTGGAGCTCAGAACCAGCCACCCCCTCCACCACCGCCTTTTGCCATCCCTCACCCTCCTTCTAGAAGCAGTGCAGCCGATCCTTTTCAACAACCTGTGGCAGGGCCATCACGTCCACCAATGCCTGCAGGGCCATCACTTGCTCCTGATCCCAGTCCTACAGAGCAGGTGGCAGCCCTTCATGCTCAGTTAGCAGTTATCACACCATGGCAGCCCCTGAGAAGACATAGGCCAGACCCTGTACAGCCAGCTCCATTGCGCCCTCCTACGCTTGCGGGGCCATCATATCCACCTGATCCCAGTCCTGGAGAGCAGGTGGCAGCCCTTCGTGCACAGTTAGCAGCTATCCCACGATTACAGCCCCTCAGAAGAAATAGGCCTGATGCTGGACAGCCAGCTCCTGTAGTAGGTTCTGCAGCAATTGCTCAGTTGTGTGCTCAGGCGGCTGGAATTGGACAACCTGTAGTAGGCTCTACAGCGGTGGCAGATTTGCGTGCTCATGCTGCTGGGTTACAGCCTATCCCAGCACAGCCCTTGGGAAGACACAGGCAGGCACCTTTACAACCAGCTCCTAGACCTCCTGTAGTAGGTTCTGCAGCAATTGCTCAGTTGCATGCTCAGGCGGCTGGAATTGGACAACCTGTAGTAGGCTCTACAGCGGTGGCAGATTTGCATGCTCACACTGCTGGTATACAGCCTATCCCAGCACAGCCCTTGGGAAGACCCAGGCAGGCACCTTTACAACCAGCTCCTAGACCTCCTGTAGTAGGTTCTGCAGGAGTGGCAGCATTGCGTGCTCAGGCCAATGCAATAAGACCAATGCCTCAGCTACTCCCTGCACTTCTGCGGCCTCTTCAGCGACTCCCTGCACCTCCTCAGCCTCCTCAGCCACTCCCTGCTCCTCCTCAGCCTCCTCAGCCACTCCCTGCACCTCCACAGCCTCTTCAGCCACTCCCTGCACCTCCTCGGCCTCCTCAGCCACTCCTTGTACCTCGGCAGCGTCCTCAGCGACCTCCTCCTCCTATTCCACTTGGTCGCTCTAGAATAATTGAGGCAGATGTGCAGCGTCATGATCTGGGTCCCATGGTTATTCCCTGCCCTGACTGTGGAGCATTACACTGGATGGCAGAACGCCTGCTGAAATCCTCAAATCGGCGGCCCAGATTTGGTGATTGCTGTTTAGAAGGAAAGGTGCAGCTTCCAGAGCTGCCAGTGCTCCCTCAGCCATTGAGACGGCTCTTAGAGGGCCAGGACCCTGAGGCCAAACAGTTTCGCAAGAACATCAGGCAGTACAACGCTGCATTTGCATTCACTTCCTTGGGAGCCGACTTTGATCTAGATTTGCTTCAGGAGGGTCGTGGTCCATATGTCCTCAAGCTACAGGGCGAACTGTATCATATTCATGGCTCTCTCATCCCTAACCCTGGGAGGCAGATACAGTATGCCCAACTTTATATCTATGATCCAGCATTGGCTTTGGCACAGAGGAACACGCGTAACCCAGGTCTGTCTCCAACTATCATGGGAGACTTGCAGGAAATGCTCCTCCTATGCAATCCTCAGTTCCCATATATAGACAAGCGGCTGAGAGGCTCAGAGCTCAGGGACAGAATGGTGAGATCCGGGCTAGGCTCACATACAGGGAACACAGGGATCCTAGGAGGTATAATATCCCTACTGCGGATGAGATTGCGGTGGTTCTTCCTGGAGATGGCATCAACCCTGAACCTAGGGATGTTATTGTCCAGCTCAAAGGTGGACGCTTTCGAAGGGTATCTGATATGAGTCCAAACTATTCCTCTCTTCACTATGTCTTGCTCTTTCCCAGGGGAGAGTTGGGGTGGCAACCTGGTATTCGCTATCGCCAATTACCAGGCGGGCATGAGCGACGTGGGCGTGTCACCCAAATTCAGTACCATTCCTATCGTCTCTTCCAGAGAACAGAAGAACCTACAACACTCCTGCGTGCTGGCAAATTATTCCAGCAGTACATTGTAGACTCTTGGGCCGCTGCAGAGCAAAGCAGGCTGTGGTGGATCAGGACAAATCAACACACTCTCCGTGCTGAGATGTATAACCAGATGATGGATGCCTTTCATCGCAATGACAATGACAGAGATCCAAACAACTTGGGGACAAGATACATTCTGCCTGCCACATTTCAGGGGGGGACACAGGACATGCAGGAAAACCTGCAGAACTCTCTGGCCATTTCAAGGAAGCATGGTGTGGCAGATCTCTTTATTACCATGACTGCCAATCCCAACTGGCAGGAGGTATTGGATGCATTGTTGCCTGGACAAACTCCTCAGGACAGGCCTGACCTGGTGTCGCGGGTGTTCCAGCTCAAAAAGAAATACCTCATTGACTTGATCGTCAAGGAAAAGATTTTTGGGGAAACCATCGCTCACGTCCACACCATTGAATTCCAGAAAAGGGGACTCCCACACATGCATATTCTTATCTGGTTTGAAAGAGATTCCAAGATCAGACATCCACATGAGGTGGATTCAATGATTTCGGCAGAGTTCCCTGATCCAGAGACTCATCCTGTCCTCTACCGGTTGGTCTGTGAGCTGCTGACACATGGTCCCTGTGGAGAAATGAATCGAAACGCACCCTGCATGGAAAATGGCAAGTGCAAGAAAAAATTCCCAAAGCCATTCTGTGAGGAAACCAGTCTGAATGAGGATGGATATCCAAAATATCGTCGTCGCAATGATGGAAGGCTGCACAATGTCAGAGGTGACGTGCTGGACAACAGATGGGTTGTGCCATACTCTGCTCTGCTCTTGCTCAAATTCTGGTGTCACATCAACCCTGAACTCACCATCAATGTGAGGTGTATCAAGTATATCCACAAGTATCTCTACAAGGGCCATGATTGGACCACCATGGAGTTTGGTCGCACCCAGGATGAAATTAAGCAGTACCTGGACGCTCGCTATGTCAGTGCTCATGAGGCCTGTTGGAGGTTGCTGGAGCGGGAAATCCACACCCAGGTGCCTGCAGTCATGGCACTGCCAGTCCATGAAAAGGACCATCACACAATCATCTTTGATCCCAACCAGGATGTGGACAACATCCTGGAAAGGGCTGAGGCGAAAAAGACACCGCTCATGGCTTACTTTGAGGCCAATGATATCTACCCTGAAGCACGTGATCTGCTCTATGTGGAGTTTCCTGAGCATTTTACATGGCACTCACAGGAAAAGGTATGGACACCACGCCAAGGAGGTTATAGCATCGGTCGCCTTCACTTTGCAAACCCTAAATCAGGAGAGAGATTTTTTGTGCGCACTCTCCTCACAGTGGTCAAGGGGGCCAGATCCTTTGAGGAGCTTAGGTCGGTGGATGGCATACAATATGCTACTTACAAGGAGGCCTGTCGTGCAAGGGGACTTCTGGATGATGATCAGGAGTTGAGGTTGTGTCTCCAGGAAGCCAGTGGCATGAAAACAGGTGCTCAGCTCAGACATCTCTTTGCCACCATCCTTGGCCATGGCAGACTATGGGATGGCTTCAGGGAGCACATATGTGATGATCTCAGACATCAGCTCCAAATCAGACATGGTATGCAGGATCCACAGGATGATCAGGTTTATGATTTTGGCCTCTTTCTCTTGGAAAAAATCCTCCAGCAGGGTGGAATGTCCTTGAGCAGCTTTGATGATATGCCTCGGGTGGCAGGCGAGTGGGAGGCCCTCATTGGAAACAGGTCCATAGCTGAGCAGAGGGACTATGACCCTGTTGAAGAGAGGCAGAAGGCTGATGAGGAGGTTCCTAAGCTGAATGAGGGGCAAAGGTCTGCCCATGATCAGATATTACGGTCGGCACTGACCAGAGATGCTCATGGGAAACCTGATGGACAAATGTTTTTTGTCACTGGCTCAGGTGGTGCTGGGAAATCATTCACTTGGAACACTCTAATCCACTCCTGTAGACCAGAGAGCCTCATTGTGATTGCAGTAGCCTCATCTGCAATGGCTGCACTTATCCTCACTAAGGGTACAACCTCTCATAGCATGCTTGGAATTCCCATTCCTGTCCATGAGCGCTCTCTCTCCTCCATCAAAAAGAACTCTGACAAGGCTGACATGCTGAGACAGGCCAGTCTCCTCATCTGGGATGAGGCTGCAATGCAGCATCGCCATGCCATAGAGGCCATTGACAGGACACTGAGGGATTTCCTTGACCAGCCTGACAGACCCTTTGGTGGCATCACAGTCACCTTTGGAGGTGACTTTCAGCAGACTCTCCCAATTGTCCCTAAAGGCTCCAAGGAGGATATCATGGGAGCTACCCTTCAGAAGTCATATCTGTGGCCAAAGATCAAGGTCATCCATCTGACAGAGAACATGCGGGTGAGAAATGACCCTGACAGAGCCAGGTTTGCAGAATGGCTGTAGAATGTGGGCCAGGGAAAGGATCTCCCACTAGATCATACGTTCTCACTGCCTCCTCACATGGTGTGTGGCCCTGGAATTGAAGATCTGATCCAGGAAATATACCCTGGCATTGGCAATCAAGTCCCTGCCCAGGACAATTACTTTTTGGAGCGTGCCATCCTCTGTGCCAGAAACACTGAGGTCAATGAGATCAATTCCATGGTGTTTAGGGAGTTTCCAGGTGATGCTCAGGTCTTGCACTGTGCAAATTCCATTGAAGAATCCGACGATGCAGATCGGTATCCTGTGGAGTATCTGAATTCCATAGAGATGGGCTGTCTTCCTCCTGCTCACTTGGAAGTCAAGCCTGGAGTGCCTCTGATGCTGTTGCGCAATTTGGATCAGAAGCAAGGATTATGCAATGGGACAAGGTTGCGGTTGGTGAGGATAAGCATTAGAGTGTTGGAGGTCAGGATCATCTCAGGTCCATGTGCAGGAAATATTGCTTTCATCCCCAGGATCATCATTAAGCCATCAGAGGGAGAGTTGCCATTTGTGCTGCAAAGGAGGCAGTTTCCAGTGCGTTTGGCATTTGCAATGACCATCAACAAGTCTCAGGGACAGTCTTTGGGTACGGTTGGGCTGGACCTGAGATATCCAGTGTTTGGACATGGTCAGTTGTATGTTGGTGTATCAAGAGGGACCAATTGGAACAGAGTCAAGGTCTTGCTTGAGGAGGGTTTGGACACAACCAACATAGTATATAAAGATGTATTACTTAGAGCTCCTTGATTTTTTAATATCCACTTCTCTTGATATGGTTTATGTGTTTGACTTCATTTTACTTGATGCAAATTGATTACTTTGGTTTTCCCCAACCTACTTGACCTTACTGATATGTTAGACTTACCAATGTGTTAGACTTACTGATGCATTTGACCTTACCGAGGCGCTTGACCTACACCCCCGCGCGAAGCGCGGGTACCCCCACCTATTACACTATATGAAAGCGCCTCGGTGGGTTGTGGGCGTCGAGCTTATGTCAGGTTTTAGGTCAACCTTAGTCAGCTGGCCAATCGGATGCGAGCGGCGCAGCCGCGAGCCAAGAACGCCGTGCAGCATGGTCACGTGACCGTTTGCGTTCCAAATTAGGTCAGCCGCGAGCATAGAACGCTGCGCAGCGGTCATGTGACCCGTTCACGACCAGAGCGCGCATACGCGAGTGTGGTCCGTGCATGACACGCGCGCGCGGTATAAAGGCCGAACGGTAAGGAGGGAACGCCAGGAACCTGCCAACCGCCGATTCCTCTCTCTGCTGTCTGCTCTGTCTGCTGTCTGCTGTCTGCTCTGTCTGCTTTGTCTGCTGTCTGCTTTGTCTGCTGTCTGCTTTGTCTGCTGTCTGCTCTGTCTGCTGTCTGCTGGCTCCTCTGTCTGCTGTCTCCTCCTTTAGCTGGCTGGCTATTGGTAGGTAATATCTTTTTTTTAATGCATTGCCATGTATTTTATTATATTTGTGTTGGTAATTTTATTGGCTCCTTTTTTTTTCATCATATAGTTGTCACATGTGCATTATATTTTTGTGATTTTTTTCGAAAATAGATTTAAATAACATCCAAAGACTGCTGAAAAAAAATGTTTTAATATCAATATTTTTCAGGTTTTTTTCGAAAATTGACATCAATAAGTTTCCTCTAAAATTAATGACAATATGTTCTACATTTAAATGTGGTTTGTTTTATTGTTTTATTTACTGTAAAGCTGCTTACCAGCCACTCCTCTCTGGCTATACTGGTGGCTGGCTTACTATGGCTTTGGCTGGGCTCTGGGTTTCTCTGTCAGTCTCTGGGCTTCTCTGGCTTTGGCTGGGCATTAATCACAGCTTCTGCTTCAATGTAGAGTACTTTTTTGACATTTTTTCGCAAATAGATATCAATAAATTATCCTGACTTTGTGAAGATTGACAACAGCTCCAGGTTAAATGTACAGTGCATTTTTTTGACATTTTTCGAAAAATAGATAATCCTAACTTTGCTAAAATTAATAACAGCTTCAGCTTACATGTACTGGACATTTTCTTGACATTTTTTCACAAAATAGATAATCCTGACTTTGCTAAAAATTAATGACAGCAGCTGCTTAAATATGGTTTCCTTGACTATTTTATTTATGTCTGTATATAAAATAGATATTGATACATGTCCCTGAGCTTGCTAAAAGCTAATAAGTAGTAACAGCCTCTGCTTGCTTCACTTTGAGGCCCTTGGGGACATGCTACACATGCCATTGGGACATGCTATGCATGCTATACTTGAGGGGCATGCTACACACACTATGCTTGGGGACACGCATGCTATGTGTGGAGACACTCATGGTATGCATGGAGACACAAATGTTATGCGTGGGCTATGCTTGGGGACATGCACGCTATGCTTGGGGACACGCATGCTATGCATGTCTCCATGCATGTTATGCGTGGGGACACGCATGCTATGCTTGGGGACATGCATACTATGTGTGGAGACACTCATGGTATGCATGGAGACACGAATGTTATGCGTGGGGACACGCACGCCATGCTTGGGGACATGCACGCTATGCTTGGGGACACGCATGCTATGCATGGAGACACGCACGCTATGCTTGGGGACACCCATGTTATGCGTGGAGACACGCATGTTATGCATGGGCACACGCACGCTATGCATGGGGATGTGCACACTATATGTGGGGACACACTATGCTTGGGGGACATGGTACAAACAAGGGACACACTACAGGGGAAAACACTACAAACAAGGGACATTCTACACATGCTATACTTGGGGACACACTACAAACAAAGGGCATGCTATGCACACTATACTTGGGGGACATGTTATGCATTGGGGACACACTTTGCACACTATACTTGAGGGAGATGCTACACACACTACATGTAGGGACATGCTACACATGTGGACATGCTATGCATGGGGGACACACATGCTATAATTTAGGGACACGCTACGTTTGGGGACATGCTACAAACCAGGGACATGCTATGCATGTGGGACATGCTATGCATGTGGGACATGCTATGCATGTGGGACATGCTATGCATGTGGGACTGCTATGCATGTGGGACATGCTATGCATGTGGGACATGCTATGCATGTGGGACATGCTATGCATGTGGGACATGCTATGCATGTGGGACATGCTATGCATGTGGGACAAGCTATGCATGTGGGACATGCTATGCATGTGGGACACGCTACGCACACTGTACTTGGGGACATGCTACATGTGGGGACACACTACATGTGAAGACACACTATGGATGGAGGACATGCTATGCACACTACTTGGGCACATGCAGCCATGTGTAGAGACATTACCTATCTTGATGTGTTACTTATAGCTACTTTCAATTGCAATGAGATGTGTTTTACTTATCCCAAGTTTGATTTACCCAATGCGTTTGACCTACACCCCCATGTGAAGCATGGGTATCCACCTAGAGGTAAGGGTTCAAGAATCGAGTTAAGTTGGATATCAGAAATCGAGTTGGAAGGCAGAGGTCAGAGAGACAGAGGCCTTGCAAGTACTTGCTGTGGTAAGAACAGGAAACAGTGCAAAAGAGTCACATATCAAAGTCAATTATCTGATTGCAGAACAGAGGCACACATGACTGGGTTTTATACAAAGAGCTGAGACAACATGTCAGAAGGTAGAGGTAAGCAATTCCAGTGCAAGCAAAAGTAACTAGGATAAATGGAGTAAGTAACTAATATGGAACAAGAGGAACTACAAGGGGGTGCCAGGTAGAACTAAGAACAATCAATAGGCAAAAGAACAAGGGGAATGTGGGTCTAATTGATAGTGGAACAAATGGATCACCTGATGCTCTGGACTTGCTATGCTAAGGGTCAAGTAGGGAAGGACGGTGAATAGAGCCAAAAGGGGAAGTATGTGAATAGTAATGAACAAGGGGATCAAAAGGTCAAAGTGTGGATGTTGCGGAATAGAGCCAGAGGAGGCATCGAGGTACTAGAGTTGGTCAAGCAGCATGGTCATAACATTACCTACCTTGATGTGTTTTACTTATCTGAAAGAAATTTTCTTATCCAAATGTGTTTGACTTATCCCAAGTTTGATTTACCCAAGGTGTTTGACCTTGCTGATGCGTTTGACCTTACCGAGGCGTTTGACTTGCACCCCTGCGCTTTGCGCGGGTATCCACCTAGTCAATAGTATAAAGTTGCTGGGAGGGTGGTTGTGGGTTTTACATAATAATGTTATCTAATTTGCTGAGTTTGAATGCGAGCGGCGCAGCCGCGAGCGACCGAGCAGTGTGTCTGGTCACATGACCAGTTCGCGTCCACCGCTACTGCGCGCGCACCCACCTTCCCTCAATCCTCCTGTTGGAATTTCCTCTGGCTCAACTGCTGGCCCCCTCTGGCTCTCCTGCCCACTGTCTCTGTGCCTGCTGGATCTGTCTGTCTGCTGCTGGATCTGTTCTGCTGCTGGATCTCTGTCTGCTGCTGGATCTCTCTGTCTGCTGCTGGATCTTTGTGTCTGCTGCTGGCTCTCTGTGTCTGCTACTAGCTCTCTCTGTGTCTGGCTCTCTCTGTGTCTGGCTCTCTCTGTGTCTGTTACTGGGCTGTCTGTCTCTCTACAGCCCCCTCAGGTAAATATTGTTAATATTTCGCTTTTTTATCCTCTTTTGACTTCTTTCAGCCTAGGCTGCTCCTCTCATTGCCTTCCACCTTTCTGGATGGTAATTAATGGCTCTGGTGTGTTTTTTCTATCATACCTATCATTTCTTCCAATAATTTCGCTTTTTTATCCTCTTTTTGTCTTCTTTTCAGCCCCCTCTCTCAATGCCTCCCACCTTGCCTGTCTGATATTGCTGCATCTGGTGTGTGTTTGCTATCATGGTTTGATATTTATTAGAATCAGCTGCTCTCCATGGTAAATATTGCTATTTCTTGCTATAATTTTCGCTTTTTTAATCTCTTTTTGACTTATTTTCAGCTTAGGTTGCTCCTCTCATTGCCTCCACCTTTCTTGGTCATCACTCCTGCCTCCTGTGTGTTCTTTCCTCATCATATTTCTTCCACTAATTTTCGCTTTTTTATCCTCTTTTTGCCATCTTTTCAGCCCAGGTTCCTCCTCTCAGTGCTTCCCACCTTTCCTGTCTGCCATTGCTGCATCTGATGTGTGTCTTGCTATCATATTTGTTTTGTTTTGACATTTATTAGAATCAGCTTCTCTCCATGGTAAATATTTCTATTTCTTGCTATAATTTTCGCTTTTTTTAATCTCTGTTTGACTCCTTTTCAGCCTATTTTCCTCCTCTCATTGCCTCCCACCTTTCTTGATGGTCATTACTGGCTCTGGTGTGTTTTTTCCTATCATATCTATCATTTATTCCAATAATTTTCGCTTTTTTATACCCTTTTTGCCTTCTTTTCAGCCCATGTTACTCCCCTCAGTGCCTCCCACTTGCCTATCTGTCATTGCTGCATCTGGTGTGTTTCTTCCTATCATATTTATGTTGTTTTGATATTTATTATGATCAGCTTCTCTCCCTGGTATTTCTTGCAATAATTTTCGCTTTTTTAACCTCTTTTTGACTGCTTTTCAGCCTATGTTGCTCCTCTCATTGCCTCCCACCTTTCCTGGCCATCATTACTGCCTCTGGTGTTTTTTTTTTCCTTATCATATCTGTCATTTCTTCCAATAATTTTCGCTTTTTTATTCTCTTTTGGCCTTCTTTTCAGCCCAGGTTCCTCTCAGTGCCTCCCACCTTGCCTATCTGCCATTTCTGCATCTGGTGTGTCTCTTGCTATCATATTTATGTTGTTTTGATATTTATTAGGATCAGCTTCTATCTGTGGTGTTTCTTCCTGTAATTTTCGCTTTTTTGACCTCTTTTTGACTTCTTTTCAGCCCAGGTTGCTCCTCTCATTGCCTCCACCTTTCCTGCTCATCATTACTGCATCTGGTGTGTTTTTTTCTGTCATTTCTGTCGCGAGGAGAGACTTAGCAGCTACGGACTTTCATTTCACATGATCTAATTCATGACTTCATGCACACGACTAATGATTCACAATGTTCACTAGAACGACTTCTATTCATGACTACTCTAACAACCTATCACTTACTATCCACATTCAATCCCATTTTGAGCACTGCGAGACACATGCATACACACCCGAACCATCAAGACATGAGTCAACAACACAAACACATACTGACACTCACTGAGTTGAGCCAAGCGCAATACGCCACTACCGAGTACCTAGACCCATACAATGAGTTGAGTTGAGACACAAGCACAATCGACGTGCCGATTACCAGGGTGAACCAAGTCGATCCCATCTCACGATCAGGACGCATGACATACATTCTCTCCACCATACTCGAGTCACATCTATTCTACCTATTCCATTCCACCTACCTTCCCGCCTCATCCCTCGAGTCATCAAATGAGTACGCACCTTTCTATCCTATGTCCAGGCGAGACCGAGCAGGCGAGCTGCCGTGCTGATATACAGTGTCGGCAGAACACATGCACCCATTGTACAACCATCTCCTATCATCTCTGTTGTCTGTTCTACGTGTCGAGACCCCTATCCGAGTTGTTATAAGTAGTATGAGATGTACAACTGAAAATAATCATGAACTTGTGATACTTCTTCAACTTCGAGATACTAAGTCAACCTCAAGCTTCTCGCAATCTCATCGCACTCAGCCTCGAGCTTAAGGCCACAATCACCTATTATATTCGAGTCAACCTACATCTCTGTCAATTTCTTGCAATAATTCTTTCTTTTTATCCCTTTTTGTATTTTATTTTATATGTATATACATATATCCTGTATAATTTAAAACATTGATATCAATAGATTTCTCGGAATTGGCTAAAAATTGAGGACAACAGCCCTGCCTGAAAATATGAGTCTATTTCTCTGTTATCCATTGTACAACCTTCTGCCATTTATTTATTTTCACTTGCTCCTACAATAATTTCTTTCACTTTTATGCTCTTGCAGATACATTATAAACAAGTGACATGCAACAAACAAGGGAAATGCTACTTGGGGGACATGCTATGTATGGGGGGCATGCTATGCATGGGGGCCACACTATGCATGGGGGGCACGCTACGCATGGGGGCATGCTATGCACACTATACTTGGGAGACATGCTACACTCAGGGAACACATGCCATACATGGGGACATGCTACACATGATTGGCACACAGACATGGGAGAAATGTGTGGAGACAGGGTACCCAGATGTGTTACTTAGAGCTACTTTCAATCATGACAAGATGTGTTTGACCTAAGTTTCATCTACCCAATGTATTTGACCTAACCCCTGGGCAAAGCACAGGTATCATCCACCCTGGCAGTGGTCCCAGCACATCCAGGCTTATCCCACAGGTCCCTAGCAGTCTCAGGTCATCCAGGCTCATCCCACGTGTCCCCAGCAGTCCCTACCCAGTGCTGTGCCACACCCAGGCATATCCTGATGTGCAGCACAGGGGCATGGTAGGAGTAGACTTGCAGTATGCAGTATTTTCCCATGGGCAGTTTTACGCTGCACTAATTGGAACAAGTCCATGTTCTTTAATGTTGTATACAAAGAGGTATTGCTAAAGCCTGATTAAATATGTAGTTTCATTCCACCAAATAATTCTTTAATACTATTAACTACCCCTGTGCAATGTTAGCCTTAACTAACCCGGTGCAAAGCACGGGTCAATTGGCTAGTATAAAAGGAGGCCCTTTGCCTGCCCTTTGAGTAATCAATCTACCCATCTTCTATCCTACACAGCTACAAATATTAAATTATTTCCAGAGTTGTGCTGCTGCATTGAACTGGTATTCTACTAGTCGTGTAAACGACACGTTCTGATAGACAGAGGCGTTAGCAATAACACCAAAGTCTTGAAGGGTTCCAAAACACCAACCCATCCCCTGTGTCTGACCCATGGAAGGCTCCCCTGCACCCACCTGCCCCTTTTTGCTCTCTTTTCCTTCTCCATCCGCTGGAAACAATGCCACCCAAGGCACCCTCCATGGCTGATGTCCCTTCCACTCCGGCTCTGCCACAATGTGACAGTTTCACCTCTTAATCACCTCATCCAGGAAAAAATTGAAGTGGACTGCAGTCATCTCATGCAATATACCCAGGAACCCCCCCAAACCACACATTCGTCTGCTCAGCAATCAATCAGTTTTTTATTTATTTTTACCTGGTCGTTCGGAAAGAGGTCTCCGACAATTGCGAAGTAGATGCTGCATGTGTTGAAGAATGCGCATCCCTTTTCCCGATCTCCATCAAAGTCCGCCGGAGTTGCGGGTTTGACCTTTGCCAACTTCGTGGACATCCTCTCTTCCGCCAGTTCCGCTTTTCCGAAATCCGGCTCATCCAGCATTGCATTTCCACCACCTTGTGGAATATCTAACTTAGCCAAAATCGTTTGTAAGGCTGTTTCAATCGCGTCGGTCTTCATCCGGTTCCACGTCAATTCCTCCTCCATATTCCGAAGGCGATCATCTGGATCCATGTCAGAAGGGGAAATATGGGACGGGAATTCCGGGGTTGGGAGCTCGACATAAGAAGAGGGGCTGTCGTATACCGTGTGTGCGGAAGAGGTTGCGATCTCCGAGTCGCTGTCTCCAATTCCAAACGCACCTACGCCGAATGCAATGCGCAGTACAACTGCCGGTCCTCTAGGGGAGAGACTTTTCTGCTGTAAGGGCAACCCTGGCTGGTTGTGGAGATCACACTACCACACAACTGACAAGGGGAAATCCAAAGTATGTATAAATGAACAGAGTATACAAGAGAGGGGATTCTCACCTGACAGCGCTTATTTATATTCACACACCCATGTACTTACAGCAGCGTTTCCCAGCATGAAAGGAAAGATAGGCGGGAGTCGGACTCGCCAGAGTTAGTAAGGTAGCCACTGGTTCTTATTGTCATGTAAAAGGAACTGCCTTATTGTCCCGAGATGGGCTTCTGTACTGCTAGGATATTTCATATTCCAAAACTCAGTGCTCAGCATTGGATTCTGGATTGTGACTCGACGAATAAGTACACATGCCAACCGGGCCGCCTCATGTTTGCTTTCACGAAGGCCGCCATCGATTCACTGAGAGGTGGATGTACGGAATCAGCTATACAGTACATGAAAGGAGAGATTGATGGATCGCAAACCAGAGCCGGACAAGCTAACTGTACTTCCATGTCGTTTGCACACCATCGTTAAAATCATAATGTGTGAAGATGCCCGGGTCTGCACCAGTGCTTGCCCTCTTCCCTCTTTTCTTCTCTAGCTTCGGTTCATGGGGCCACCCTTGCACCACCCCGACCACAGGATCCCTGGACTTTTCCGAGATGCTGGGCATTCACCGCGTTTTAAGGGTTGGTAATTGTAGTCTGAGAACCTGAAAATTAGTCAGTTTATGTTGGTGCTCGGCAAAAGAGTAGGTGAGGTACGCAGATCTCCAAATAGGTCTGACCAACCCTAGGATGCGTGCACATTAGATACGCACGTCATTGATCGTGTATCTGAGTGCATCACCTATTCAGATGTGTAAATACCCTAGTGAATTATATTATAAGTGAGCCTCATTGTCAGATGCCGACCTTGCAGGAACGGCCTCGCGCATATAGTCTACTTGGAGCGCAGTGACCTACAGGCACACCTGCTTGTAACAGGTAATTGTATTCCAAACCAGTATGAGATAATTTAACCCACAGACATATATTAAAATATACAGAGATAATATTATTTGAAACCAATACAAAAAACAGTCACACACATTCTCGACAGCGTCCCCACTCCCCCTTGTCTCTATATCCCATATATGCGTCATCTGTGCGCGCACGTCAGCATCAGCGTCCACGTCATAGCAGCACCTCACCTTATTCCAGGACCAGACATGATAAGCTGCCCGTCGCCGGAAAAGTCAAGCGAATAGATTTCCTCCTGGTGCCCCTCGAACACGGTGTGCATGGGCTTCTTTGTGACATGCTAGACCTGCGAAAGCAGAAAAAAAAGAGGCAAAGTCAGCACCCATCACCGCACCCCGCCCGCTCCCCCGCCCTCACGAACACGTCGCGCCACTCATGCGTATCTGTTTATCCTCGGCACCCATCATGAGGAGCTTCCGGCCGGGGCTAAACCGCATGCTGCGGATATACAGGTCCCCGAGCTTCGCGCTGCGGTGTCGTCCACCAGCATCTCGAGCGAGGCGACAAAAACCAAAAAACGAATATGAATCTGACCAACACCGCATCAGCCCAACCACACAGAAAGAGAGACACAAAACTGTGGCACACCCTTGTTCCGCACCACGTCTTTGCACCCGTCTTCGAGTTGTGTGATGCGCGGCGTGTGCGTGTGCGCGTAACACCCTGTGGGTCAGTCAGCATGCGGCGTGGGAGGGCGAGGGACGCACCCTTCACTCGGTTGCCCCCCTGTTCTCGCGTTGTCACAAGCCTATGGTATCAATTGCCAACGCAGAGTACCGATTGTTGAGCTGACTGACTCTGAGGCAGGGATCAACAGTCGAGAAGGATGTTATTATAGCCGCCAGAGGCACACCGCGAGTGGGTTGTGGTGGTAGGAGTGAAAGTGACGGAGTCTGAAACAAAATGAACTTACAAGTACAAGTAGTACTAGTACTTAGTACTATTAGTATATTAGTACGAGCATCGGCGCTGTTACATAAAAATATTTTCTAAGTTCATTTGGTGAATGTATAGCTCCCCAGATGCATTCTGGGTTGACCTCACATGGTCAAAGCACGTTTGAGAGCAATTGCTAGCAAGCACTCAACCAATTGGCACTAAAGCTTGTCATCGAGGATGGAGGGTGACCAGAATCCGATACCTTCGAGGTAGGACACATGGTCGATTAGATTTGATGTCACTCCCGGGTATTTGGACGTTCACCTTGCCGGGATCATCGTGGAATCTGGTTACTAACTAGTACCTTGCTTTATGTAGCCCTGTCTCAAACCATATCGGATCAGGATATGTATTCCGACCACAAACACCAAGCCCTAAAATGCGGTGATTGTCATTTTCAGTGTAAGAGCTGCTGACTGTGCCTATCATCGTAAGCAGCAATGTAGACATCCCACTGATGCGGGTCAATATGGGTGGGCGCATTAAATATTAACTCCCAATCCAATCACCGCGTTTTAGGGCTTGGTAATCGTGGTCGGAATATGTAGGCTAGTCTGATATAGAAGCGCCAACTCCTAGACATTAGTGAGTACTCGTGATCTACGATGATGTCGGCGCCGCGGACGTCTAAATACCTGGGGCTGGGTTCAATCTTCTGCAACCCCATGTCCTCAATCTTCAACATAGGATCACGAGTACCCAGGGTAACCCCACAACCTCGGTTGTCGGATTCTGTCATAGTACGGCTAAATCAGACCGACGCTTGATCCCAATCAGACTTCAGCCATGTGTGGCCACGCGGCAACACATGCAAGGGCATATGATTGCTCGTTCCCGGGCTGAACTTGGAAAAATTTGGAGAGCAACAACTTAACAATATATTAGTCACTACTAGTACTAGTAGAATTCTCTGAAGTCCTTTCGGATCCCAACCTTATGTAATTAGAATACACTCGTTCTTCCTCTCTCACCGCCACCACCATGACCGTGATGTGTTCGCCCCGTGTGGGCCAGTAGCACTGGGCGGGCACATCGCGGTCATGGACATGTCTGCTTTTTGCTTTTCGTGCCCCACAGCGTGCGCACACCACACCTCACGGACCACGGTGCGTGGGGGAACGGCGAGAGCGGCGACGGCACAGGGAAGGGCGCGGGCGGGTGAATGTGCGGGGCCATGTGCGTGTGCGCCGCCGGGTCCAACGTGTCATTCAGAGAGGGTCTTGCGCCAGATGTATGTCAGCGACTACCACCGCCATTCTTACCGATTCCGACGTCCCCCAGGGCTCTACGACCTTCTGTCCTCGCCTCCTCTTGATCGATTACAAGAGTAAATCCAACAGTGCATATAAGTATGTCTTAACCATCTCAAACGCCATATAGGCAAATTTGGCTCTTTATCCCATATCAATGCTCTCAATGTTGGTGAAGAAGATGCCCCGGTCGATTTGACGTGGTCAGCTCCATTTTTGACATTCGCTCTTCATTTCCAATCTAGAAAACCTCAGGACAGGGCCTGTTTCGGAGCATCTCCAGGACCCCATCCCGCAGAGCTCATATCACGCCCGCCTTGATGCTGGGGAGGATGAAGAGGATGAAGATGACTTAGATGTGGAAATGGACAAAGGCGAGCACGATTCTGTCCCCGATCTCACTTCCTCCATTCGCTTTTGGTCCGACTATTCACGCATGTTCTACCATCCTCGCAGTCTCCACCGCATCCCGGACCCCTGCAGAGTGGAAGCGCGAAGCCGGATGGCCACAGGTGTCGAGAGGTTCCACGCGTACAACACGGTGAGTTCACTTGACTACCCATATGGAAAAATTCCATGAGACTGACAAGGGATGCATATACCCAGAATCAGGCTGTGCTGGAAGACTCCTTCAGACTATTTGCAGAAGAGTGCCACTTGTTACAGGTACGTCTTCTGCCGCAGGCCGCTTGTGCTCATCGCTTAATCGGACACGTCCTTAGGGTGTCCAGCTGTGCATGGACGCGCCGTCTTTCGGCTCCTTTACAGTGTCACTTCTTTCCCGGTTCCGTGACGAGTACCCCAAACTCCCTGTCCTCAGCTTCTGTTCGCTCTCGCGGCATGATCCTGCTGAAGTCAATTTAGAGAATGTGGGTTGCATGTCTCTTATAGCCAGTTCCGCTCTGATTGATACTACGAACATATTAGACACCAGGTTGCGTGAATGCCTTGAATGATGCATTAACACTCAATGAATTGGCGGCGTTATTGACACTGGTCGTGCCCTTACAATCTCCCACCACATGGCGTCGCAGACCGTGGAGTGAACATCTAAAGGTCGATGTGTGTGTTTGTAGCCATCTTATTTACCTAGGCTTAATCCCGCTTGAGACAGTTCACGCATCCCTACACACCTCCGCTCTCCTTGCGGCCCACATTGAAAGTTCCACGCTTCCCCTCCGGTACGTCAGAATCCATGCACAAAACCCCGTATACCTAAACACCGTCTCGCCTCAGGTTAAACGCTTCAGTGCCCTCCTTTACAGACCTTGCATCCCTCTGCGCACAGCTTAACTGCGCGGTAACACACCTTTCGTCGCGTTATCCGGTGCATTTCCTGTAACCCCATCTCCTCCCGCTCTCGAAATACTCATTCGACTATTCACACCCTGCCTCACTGCCCAAGGTACATACTTTCTGATGGTTCTGTCATAGTTGCTGATACGTGTGAAAGGACAAGAGTTCAGTGCCGTTTGCACAGCGGGATGTGTACCGGGGCCTAGACGCACGAGAGAAGGCGGCTGTCCAGAGCTGGGTTGTGGATGCAGAGTTGGCGGTGGGTTCGGATATGGGTCGCTCGGGTCGTGGTGAACAACCGCATGTTTTCAGGGTGCGGGGAAGGCAGTGGAAGGGCTCTTAAGGTAGAAAAGAAAATTCTATGGGGCGGTGTGGACGCGATGTAGCTATGACGCATCGCGTTGAGGTGCTACCTATTAGAGTAATGGAACTACTTTTATCTCCACCCATCTGCCTGGTTTCGAGGGGCTCAAGTATAATCAGATTAGGACTACTTGCGAGGCTTAAACATGGATGTAGGTAATAGCATCGCAAATACACGATATGCGCGGGCACAATTTGACAAGTTCATAAAAACTTGTGCTCAGAGGAGGCGGGTTGGTCAGGCTGTGATGAGCTCACATGTTATGATGCTGAATACCTATATTGTTTGGACCTACGAACGAGGACTAACATCTATGAAGGTATCTAAACTGAACGCAAGGCACGCCATATTCATGATCCGAGTACCCCGACTGATCAGAGCCCGAGCACCCACTATAACCCCGCTAGATCTCACCTACTCGTGAGAATTCCCACCACGATTACGAACCCCTAAAACGCGGTGAATGGTTGCGGCAATGGGTGTCGCGATCAAGCAGCCCCGAGCCCCAAACTACCAAAACTGGGTAAAGTATAATCTGCATACTTCCTCGCTAGCACTGCTCACTGTCTGTTTCCCACATTGAATTTCAAAATGTTGATAATGTTTACCATTTGTCGGTACGATCGATCGGTACGTAGTTTCTAATACGAGCTTGTTTCTATAGGCTAACTTCACAAGCCTTCGTATCCCATCAAGTACCCGTTGCGGATTTCAGCTTAATACGCTCGGGGTTGACACGCCCACCTCCATGGACTCCTGTATCTGGTAGCAAGGCTCTCCCTTACAGATAGAATCCCGACTCTCCTGCAATGGCCGTCAGTCTCTACCATATTATTTATATAAATCTCAGCAAGTAAACTCAGCATTGTACACATACTCATCTATCATAGAAGCGCGTCGTATGCTCCAACCCACTCGAGATGAAATAATAATAAACCGAACGCAATTGTCCTGCTCCGAAAAAGTGAGTACGAAAAACGCACACGCGCGGCGGACGCCATGTAGTAATAGACGTTAGACGCACCTCACTTCGGCCTCTGCCTGAAGTTCTGGAACCAAAAGTACTCCCCACCATACAGCAGCATCGCGCCAAATGTCGCCCCATTCAGCGCGAGCCCCAACGGGTGTCGCTGCCACACGCGCACCTTCGGCACGGAGTCGCCCCTTAGCTTCCGCATCTCCTTGCGCAGCGCGTTCAGCACGAAATAGCTCGCCGCCCATGCTGCAAAGCAAAGCAAACCAGACACCGCCAGTGAGCCCTCCACGCGCGGCCAGCCCGAGAAGAACTTGAACGCTTACACGTGGCGACTGCGCTGCCGTTCTCGACGTCGCCCGTCGATAGGACGTACCCCGCCCCCGCAAACACGAGGCCAAACCCGAAGCGCACGGCGAACGGCGGGAGGGTGGGGCTCGTCACCGCGACAGGCGATGTCCCGAGAACTAAGGAATAGGCATAGGCATGAAATTGTTCACCGGTCAAAAGGCATGTTGCGGTGTGTGACGGCGTGGACACGTACAGAGAGCGGAAAGAGACCATACCGGCCACCTAAGCGCAAAATGGGCAGTTTGAGCAGAACGTTTAGCCCCGGGTTTGTGGAGGGCTCACGGCGAGTGGGAGTAAGGAGAGATTAGCTTTGCCAGAGACTGAGTCCCAGGGTCAGGATAGGCCTGTTCAGGTGGGGACCGTGCGTTGATATCGGGCATTCCGACTAGCTTTCGGTAACTTGAGCACTGAAATCGAGAAGTTGGGAGGTGCCGAATAAACGGCGGCCAGTTAGACGCTCTGACATCAGGGCACGTCACAGCTTGTCACGTCTCAAGATTCACCGCACACGCCCAAGTACTTCGTGTGGGGTAATCTTATGTAGCACTGTACATTGCCATGATGTTCTATAGACGTCTACGTGTGGTCTCCGAGCCAAATATCAAAATACTAATAAAGTAGACGGTTATCGGACGACTGCTGGAAACAGACGTCCTGTTACCTGTATGACTGAACATTGAGGACAATAAAAGAACAAATGACCTCACATAATGAAACGTTTTTGACATGTAGTGCCATCAATTAGGGCCAATGAATTGATACAGTATACGTCGTACAAGGCCAGACAGATGCTGCGGGTCGTGCTATGCGGTCGTTCCTTACTTAAACAGCGCCGTAACAACATGCAAATTCGTGCACTCACTTGGTATGCGTTCTGATACTCTTCGTGTCAGCTGCTTACAGTAAGATATGCCACTACACATGCACTCACCATGACCATTCCCATTCCCGCTGCACATAACTGGGGAAGAAACGTGCAGGTCAATGCGGCAGACAGAAGAAATCCCGAAAACATACCACGCATTCCCCGTATTTCGCTGGACCGATGACAAGGCCCTTCCCCCTGGCCATCTTCCAAACACTCTCCAGGCCCTTAGGGAGGGCGTACATCGCCAACTCGGGCCTACGATGCTTAGCCTCCACAAAAAGCGACATGCCAGCAAGTAATCCTCCGAGCCAGAAAGACAACCGCCCAATCAGCAGATCCGTTACACGCTTGGGAAGCTTCAAGGCCGACGCAGGCAAATTTAAATATGCGTGCAAATTGTGCTTCATGCAAAAGTAGGCTGTGCATAGGTACGTTAAAGTGATGCAGAAGCACAGCCTCAGGACGGCATACTCTGATAGATCACAACAAACGCGCCAAGGAACGCAGAGCTCCGTGCTGTGCCGAACAAAGCTTTGCCAAGCATCCTCAGAGGCTCTTTGAGAAATCGGCCACGTTTGAATAGGAGCATCGGGATAAAGTGCAACGCGCCATATATGGGGAACTGAAGAAAGGTCAAATTCAAATTCAGCAAAGTGTGCCCAAGAATTCATTACCATCCATTTGAATACAGATATGAAGCGATCAGCTGGCACGGAGGTACAATTAGCCAGCCAGGGATGTACGACGGCGCACGACGCATAGCGCGGCCCATAATCACTCAATTCACGGGCTCGCTCTAGCTCGCCGAGTAGGAGCGATCGCACATCAGGGTGAGTGCCCTATCAACAATAATGAGAGGTGAAGTTGGACTGCACGAGACACACACCTCCCATTTCAAGGCCCATTCGAAGTCTTCAGGGTCGAACTTTCCCGTGCGAACGAGGTCGCGGTTGACGCGTACGGTCTGTGGCGTCACTTTGGACGCCATTTGGATCCTGTGTTGCAGCCGATGAGTCGCAAGCAGTGAAGATATAACGTAACACCCTGTGCCCACCATGCGACATAGCCTGGTGGAATCGTATCTGGACGGAGGAGAAAGGCATATAGGATTTGACCACAACTATAGCATTGAAGTGAGTTTGGGAATGAGAAGCGGTTGACCATTCGTTTACCAAAGTGAAAAAACGATGATCGGCCCGAATGGGACCTTGATATTATACTTGGTACTTAGTGCATTATATGATCCTTGCAATCCTCTGGCAAAAAAGTTGTATCGAGCGGACGGGTCCACGTTCAACTTACGGTATGGTTTAAGGCCAAAGATGGAATAGTTTTTGGTCTCACCTAACGAACAATTGCTGCGCAAAAGGCACGCGTCGCCTCTTCTTCTCAAATAATAGACCACACCCGCCGGCAACGGCTCCAGCGAAAACAGCGTGCCACCGTCTAGTACGTTTACGCACCCATTCCTGGTGTGCCTGTGCCTGAACGGAGAGTCTCCGCGTGACTCGTGCAGTCCGTAATGTGATGCCTTGCTCAAGGTCGACGTCTTCAGTCTCAGTTTCACAAAAGGCCGACGGGTATGCCGGGGGAGACACGGGTGAATTTGAAACGGAAGAGGGTTGATTGAGAAGGGGCAGGGCGTTGAGAAGGTACTTGTACAACGCGACAAATGATCCTGAAAAATATCGAGATTCAGCCTTAGGGGTTAAACCCAAACCACTACCGACCAATCATTGCGGCAAAACGGAAAGAGTCCTCCCCTAATATAGCATGGCGTATAAGGGATAACCGGAATTCCCTACAAAGAGTGAACTCGGACGCGAACGTAAATGGTATAAGACCACAAACCGGGGTAGCCGCATTATCCGGAAGAGCAATACGAACAGGTTGAATCCGGAGCGAATTCCAAAGGCCAGCATTCCAGCACCTTCATGGGCAGGTTCAAGCCACAAAACCAACAGTCTGAGATATTAGCGTACTCACGCGCACCACCTCGCAAAGCATGCTCCAAACACTGGCGAATGGTAGTGAGCTCTACCGCAGGTTCCCCACGGTCACGCCAGACCATCTTTCGTGCATCCCTCAAACGTTCCTGGTCATTAGCCAGCGCGACCAGGTTCTCAAACGAACGTATGGCTCGTTCGGGAACCGCATTTTGCAAGTAGCTCGGCGTTCGCGACAAACGGACGCTGGCTGCTTTGAGGCGTTCTGCATTAGGCTCGTCCATTGGGTTTCGGCCCAGCAGGGCTTAGTTTTGGTATTGACGAGGAAATCCTATATGTATCGCGCTGCCCCAAGGGTGAACGTTGAACGGCATAAAGTGGCCGGTATCACGTGACACCATTCGGTTGGGGATTGGGGTTGGCCGCTCCTCGTAGCTTGATTAATTAACCTGAGAAAGGCTTGCATTAACTTCTTACACTATATTCACTCGGTATGCAAAAAAAATAGAGACGCGACAGCCTCTGTTGTAAATTGAGCAAGGACATGACTTTTAAAGAAGTAGAGAAGTTCCTCCACAAGATGAAGAGGGGATGTCTACAGTGGTGGAGTCAAATCAGTCACTGTTGAAGCGGCGAAGAAAAATAGGAAAAAGCAAGAATGTCGTGGGACAAAATCAGACAAAATATAATGATTCCGGAAAGACTATTTCCACACTGGCGAGGCATCTCGCCTCGGTAGAGGGAGTCTATTTGTCATCACAAAAGGAAGAACATAACATGATTCAGACAAGGAAAACAACGAATGCCTACCTAGCGGTTTTTGAAGTAGTCCAGCACGACATGCAGACCCTCACTCTCAACACCGTACTCTTTAACAACGACGCAAGAACATCCGACTACTTTGCGTGCGTTGCCTTCACGGTCGATCTTGCAAAGACCAGCCCATGTTCCAAGGACTTTGGCGTCGCTGACCTTGATCAAGTTGATGCTGTGGTCGGCGCACAGCGCCTCGATGAGCTTGATGTATTCAGCCTCGGTACAGGTATCAACGAGGACGCAGAGATGCGCCTGGCGCTTGTCTAGAGCTTTTGCGCATTCGCGGAGGCCGCGAGCAAGCCCGTCATGGACGAGGGCGTTTTTGAGCACTTGCTGTTGGGCAGAAATTACAGTTCGGTCAGGTCATCCTGCGCTGGAAACATTAATCTCGTTTACCTGAAGAGCATCCTCTAGCGACAATTGTCCCTTAGGAGCCGCCTTGGCCTCAACCTCAACTTCGATTGGGGCGTCGACTTGAATTTCATCTCCAGCGTCAGACATCCTAAGGGGGAACTTGTTAATACCAGTAAGTACATGTCTAGGAATATGACTGACTTTGTTTTGGATTTGGTTAAGAGGTACCCGATGTCTTCGTTCGCTATCGTCGATGAGAAAGAATTATTCCAGCGCTTAGTTTGAGATGATGGTCCTGATTAAAGTTCGTATAAATTGAAACGGAGATTCAAACTGACTCCGAACGTTGAATAGCTCCAGACCTGTTATGCAAGTATTGGTGGCTCATTTCAGTTTATAACAGGTTATAAATCGGCTCAGAGACAGTATCGTACAGGTAAATCTAGGTTGAAATTATTAAAAACATTGATAGACGGCGATATATATATACACTTAGCCTCTACTCGGACACAGTGTACTAAGTACTAACCGACTGGCTTCTAAATCTATTTGACACACAGGAGGATCGCATCAGGCGGGAGTGGTTGGTGTTCTGCGGCAGAAGGGGAATGCGGTTGTGTACATGGATGATGGCCTATTCAAGTTGTAGAAGTACAAGGTGAACGCGAGCTGAGTATTGGTGGCAATTCAACAGAATATTCCGAAGGGCGCCATCAATAGATGCTTCAACCCCAGGTTTCTATAACCAAAGTTGGAGATCTCTGGTGAGGACATAACTTAGTAAGGATCGATGCTTCTAAGTTAGGACCTCCGAAAAACATATGCACGTCTCACTCATCCTTCAAATGCTCCGCGCATCTCACGCATGCATCGACTAAATATGACGTGGGTCATTGCTAGATAAATCATGTAGTAGGCATCAACAACATGATAAGAGACTCATTATTGTTACGTGATTCATTGTCCTTTCTTCGTAACCGCTGCAGACGTAGCAAGGACTGCGGCCAGCGCAATCCATACAGCAATAACCACCCACCCCGTATATTTCCCGAAACTCTCATTGCGGCTCGTTGTGTCACTCCCTGCAATGGAGTATGCGATCACCCCAATTAAGAATGCGCATAGAGCGTACGCAAGCATGACAAGAGGCAGCGACGCGAGGATCGCACTATACTATTCAGCGCAATATAACTGTGAGCATGTGAGTGGAACAAAAAAAAACAACTCACAGACCGACCGAGAGACGTCTTTTGCATACGCAATCGGTAGTCCCTCCCATTTAAAGTGATGACGAAAGATACCAGGCTTGATGCGGCACACAAAGCAGATATCAGAGCCGCCGTACGAGACGTTCCGTTGAGCTCTGGCAAAACCAACATCGTGACAGAGGTACTGAGTAAGAGTGCTGCCTAAATATATCCATTAGCATTCACCAACTCGGTAGAGCATCAGAGATAGGCCGATGCTCACGACAAGAGGCTGGCCGCTTCCCATAACAATATCGCCTGGCCTTTGGGCTCCCATCCCTGCTTGCTCCTCCTCATCGGTAAGACGGTTTGAATTCCACCCCTCACGGCCAGGTGATTCGAATAAATATGGTACACCGAGACACACAACAGCCTTGACAAAATGTAGAATTGTCCGCTGAAAGGGGATTGCGTGCTCCACCGCTTCCATTGGGCGCCCAGACAGAGAAGTGAGTTTCTCCGGAGGTGATTTGGCCACGTATTTCTGTCGCCATTCCGCTGTCCCTGGCATTCAGATTCATCTGTCTACACTTTGTTTCATGTCACATACTATAGCGCAATAAAATCTGGGCGATCAAGCGAGTTCGCACAATCTGATTCGGGGAGGAGTTCAAAGCTGGGGAAGGAAGTGAATATTTTCTTCGGGGACTGCAGGAGACCAACCTGTGAGGTTCCGAAGAAGTTCTAGGAGGTCTACACATTCTTTCTGAGTGAAAGGCGAAGGAATGGCAACCGGTTGTGGAATCCGCAGAACTTGATCTATGTACGATGAAGCTCTGCTAGCAATCGAAACGAAACCGTGCTGACCAGAATAACACCACGTCAAGACTTCCAACGCTTCCTCGTATGCACTTTGTGGGAGAGATGCATGGGCAGGATGTGTAGACATATACTGCCAGTAACGATTCTCGAGATCCAAACCTGCAATTAAAAATTGTGTAAAATCAACGGCGTGACTTCAGAAGTCGCCACTTACGGTCCTGATCAGAAAGGTCCTCTGTTGTGGCATGATACTCGGAAGGCGGGTCGAACGTCACAGCTCGAGTAGCGTGCAAGACCCAATTCCTCATAGGCATGAACTCCCACTCCGACCCACCTGTCGTGGCCAGACCAGGATTCGCATCTCTAAGCCACAGGTCAATTCCCTCTTCAATTCGCAAGGTCGACTCAGCCTTGCGGATTGTGTTGTCATCTGTGGCGTTGCCATTGCCATTTTCACGGCCCTCTTCAACACCCGCTGACGAAGATCGGTTCAGTTTCAAATATGACTTTACAGCGGCCAGTTTTTTTTCGTCACGTAGGTCAATGTCGGTAACGGTGCGAGTCGCAGCGTGAGAATAGTAGTAGGAGGAGGAAGGGAGGACATGCTCGGTCCATCCGAGGGATGGAAAGGTTTGTGGCGGCAAAGGCCATACCGAGCTACAACTTGTTCAAGAAACAGACAACAAAAAAGAAGAAGTACATGCTCAAGGATGTCGTCTACTTCCACCGTAAGTAACGATGATTCAAGCAGAGGTTTGTCTTCCCTGAAGGAACCATTCATGTGGTGAAATGAAGATAGGCGAGGAAAGACAAACTGGTGTGTATCCGGGTCCGGTGGTCTGTGTGCAACATCGATGCTGGAGTCCATACGTCTTAATTGAGCTTGGCTATATCGCGACCGTCAATAAGAATGCATAAATGTTAAGATTAGAAGAAAACTAACTGTGCCAAGATTTCATGCAATGGGGGTAATGTCGATGGGACTTCCTTCGGAGTGAGATCAACAAAGGATGCGTCGGTAGGTGCTGGCTGGTCGAGAAGAGACGGCCCGGTGCCTCGAATATCGCTGCATGCGATAAATACTGCTATCAAACGTGAAAAGAAAGGAGAAGATAAGACCGAACTCAATCAGGTAGTTGGGATCAACCGGAGAAACAAACTTGATGTCGCTGACAATCGCGTCGTCGAATTGAGTAGTTATTCTGGATGCGATGCTAGGTGAAGGAAAAAGGTCATCTGAAGAGAGACGAGGGACGGACTTGATCCGTTTTTTTGGTGTGCTACGCCTGCTATCACCCGTTAAAATGATTGGTTGTTGGGATGCATAGATATGCTCGGGTTCGTCGCCTGTAAACTTCAGCCTGGTAATATCCAAGGCGTTCTTTTGTTCTTTATTGTTAGCAACGGCAAGGTCAGTTTCAGGTTCGGTTTCCAGACGAAATCCAGGAAAATGTTCGTCATTTTGGCCAGTCACTGGCGACGACGGTGGAGCTGTTATCCCCATATCATTCTCCGGATGGAGGATGGACGGTGCAGACGTAGAAGCGGCTGGGAGCTTGGCTGGCTCAGAGGGAGCCGCTGGGGTCCCCTTGGAATTACGTTTGAAAGCAGATCTTACGCGGGTACGAACGGTTTTCATGAGAGAGATTGACGGTGAGGGGAAGGGAGCGATGACACTACAAGTAGTTCGATAGGTTATAGGCGTGGTGGAGGTCAGATAACAACGTGTTAGCTACTAAAACAGTACGCGCATCATAACGAAAGGCGTCGCGGTCGTGCAGCTGCAGGGCCGCGCTCGGATATTATATGCCGCGTGCCCTTCACGTGTGATCAGTTTATACAGTACTTATCCCAGCAGAACATAGCGCAGAAGTATATACCGTAGAAAGCCTGCGTCAGTGAAAGGATGTTCCTAGTAATCTGCAACAGCATCAATTAATATTGTTGGGGCCAAAAGAACTTCCAATTTCATTATTTGTCACATCCAAATGGCAAAGTGTACCGACGAGCTTCTATGTGTCTGTAGGTTACGCAAAACACTTCTCATAATATTGACACGGGTGGTTCAGTGGATTTGCTTCACACTTCCGTTAAGTGTCGGTGCAGAACTGTAAGTACCTCTTGACGTTGAGTCGACGTGGTCTTTATCAGTTCGGAGCACTCCACCTCCCCGGTTCAGAGTCCGCACTTGAATGCTATTTTTATCCCATGGCAACTGGTCTGTTATCGGCCTCACCTTGAAGTTTGAAGCTTGACCGGTGACTAGCTTGAATCTCAATCGTATTCGGAAACCTATGGCGAAAGTCCGACGAAAAGACGCTTCGAGCATGTATTCGATGGTTTCTGTGTGACAATATCGACTATCGTGGGCAACCGCTGGGTCCCGGAGTGACGGCTTTTCTTCAACGACCATGCTTCGATTATGGTGTCCTACCAGAAATTTAAGCTCAATGGTTCTCGCCAAGCAGTTCAGACCTCCCTTCTACAGCCGGACTATGTCAGATGCCACCAGGACTCTTCATCAATTCATGGTTTACGCCCCAGACTATACGGATGAGGGTGCTCTACAGCGCAGACTGCATGTCCGGGAGAAACATATGACCGCTGCGAAAGGATTACATGGATCGGGATCCTTGAGTGCGTAGTACTTGTCGTTGAAGCTTCGTACTTACAGTCACGCAATTTTGCCAGATATCGGGGGCGCTATCCTCAGTCCTGATGGTCTGGAGGTTTCGGAGCCGACAAGCAAGATCATTGGATCTATGCTCGTAGTTCGTGCCGAGAGTCTCGAAGAAGCAAGGAAGCAGATAGAGGCAGATATTTACTGGACTGCAGATGTTGTAGGTTCTTGCACAGCGCATGTCCTAACGCACTGTTGATTATATTTGCAGTGGGATAAGGATCGTCTCCTAGTTCTGCCATTCCTTCAAGCACCGTTTACCCTATGATCAGCATCAGTGCGAGACAAGCCGAGCACTAGTACTGAAATCAGGCGCATCTGTCCTAAGGGTTATTATGATTCATTCGTTTGAGAAACTGGTGGGATGTGGATATCGGCCATAAACTCCAGTTTTTAGAGATTTCTCTCGCAAATTCAAAGCTTCGAAATGTCAACAAAGTACTATTGCATACGGAAATTACTGCAATGATAGTAAAGTTCACAGATAGCGCTAGTATATCACAGACACGCCACGCTTGCCATCCGCCGCAACAATGTCGATCATTCCTGATGCCCTGTCTCAATTACTTGAAGAGACCTCAGGAAATCCAGCACTCCTGGAAGTTTTGTTGGACGTTGCTGCGACTAGAGCAGCCAAGTTGAAGGCTGAGGCTATTTCTATACCTCCCCCACAAGTCATGGTGCGATGGAGAAGCCACGAGGTAGTATTTGCCAGATCTGCTTTACAGTCCAGCAGCTTGCTGGTATGTGGTCCGGAAACACTGGCCATGGTTTTTCCAATCAATGATTGCAACAATTTCAGGTGGTATACGGTGCTTTCACACGAGCATTTGAATTAGAACAAAGGACGGGAAACACATCTCTGGAGTCGGAATGGGACCCCATGACCAAGACTAAGGTTTCCTACATACCAATGAAACTCTATGCCACGTTCCTATGGGGCCCGGGTGCTGAGAAGAAGACAGATCATGAGGTATCGGGTGGCGATGGCTCATGGGGAAGTCTCCTGAACAATATCGACGAAATCCACATATTGACGATGGCTCAGCACTATGCGAGACGAGAGAAAGAGGAGAAGCTGTTTGAGGCAAGGGGCGAACTGGGAGCTTCTACTACTACTTCATGAGAATGGGTAGTTGTTAAATGTACACCAGTGAACGGTGTAGACATTCAGTAGAGCGCGCCCCTTCTCTGCAGACAACCATGCTTATCCTTGTAACGCCCGTCGCGTTTCCCTCTGCGATGATAAGTAGAGCTCGATGCCGTGGGAAAAGGCTGTCGCTGGACTCCGCGGTGGACTCGTACCTCTGTACAATTCCTACGCATACCTATTCTCGCCAGAGAATCCATGTCAACGACTAAGCTTCACTCCTTCATGGTGTATGCTCCCGATTACCCTGATGCAGCCGAACGCCGACAGAAAGTTCGAGACCAGCATTTGGTTGGCATTAAAGAACTTCATGATTCCGGGACGTTGAGTGCGTGTCGCCGAGTTCCAACCTTTGCCTTGACTGGATATAAGTTATCACTTCGTCGTTGCAGAGGTCGGTGGTGCACTACTCAGTCCCACCTCTATTGAGCCGGGGGCAAGCAAGCGTGAGATGGTGGGATCTATGGTCGTCCTTCAAGCGACGAGTGTTGCAGAAGTAAGAAAGAGGATTGAATCAGACATATACTGGACATCGGACGTGGTGAGTGTCACATCTGACCTTGGGGCAGACTATGCTAAATGTGCCTCTTAGTGGGATAAGGAGCGGCTCGTGATCTTGCCTTTCGCACAGGCCCAGTTCCCCAACTAGAGTCTCCACTCACATTTATTATTTCCATGTACTTCGCGATTTCAGTCTCTCGAAATGAATCTATGTGGGTATCACTGCTAGACTGGGGCCACATACACTCTAAGCCTTCGGCTGCGATAACGTTCTCCCAGCTCTCATGACTTCTCGGAGCTTGGCGGATATTATCTGCTCATGGCTGGTCATATAACTAAAGCTTCCCTGCCTCGTACCTCCGCGATGTCTCTCTAAAACTGACTTCTCTGGGAAGGTGAGTGGATTTCTACTATGATTCTATTTACGAAGCAAGTATATCGAGCTGGTATACACTTAGTGGCTCTCGTGAATTGACCGCGCTGGTTAATGTCAGGCTAATATGTTGATTGTAATTCCAGTGGACAAGAAACACCCTTCAACTCTGCCATTCCTTCAAGTTTCAAGCCTCATTACTCGTGCAAAGGCACAGTTATATAATTTCTGTGTCATGTTTTACTCCGTTTGGAAATAACTGTGAGATACCAGATTCATTTGTTCTAATATTCCTCATGTGACAGGATGCTTTCAGCCTGAGATTCAAGATTGTGTATATCAATATGCTCGTCAACTCAATCATGCGCCTAACTTTTTACAACTCAGTTGCTAATACTTAGACCAACCTACACACTCCATAGTGATACCCTCAGCCCTGTCGTAAAATCCACAACCAGACTCTCACCACCCGCTCGCTGCACATGTCAAGCGTGTCAAGCATTGCCGACTCTCTCTCTCGAGTTATTAGAGAATCCTCGGATGGAACAGTACCGGTGGCGTCACTCGTGGACCTTCTCCAGGCCGCTACTACTGCTGGCGCTATCGCTAAACCTCCGCTACGGGTCATAGTTCGATGGAAAAGTCGCAGAATGATAGTCTCAAGAGACATGCTGAAATCAAACAGCCTGACAGTAGGTGGACGTTGCAAACAATCATCAGCTTCGTTAATTCATAGAAAACATCTTGATTAGACACTCTACGTGTTTTTCACAAAAGAAATAATCGACTTCGACGGATCCTCTCGTCGTATACAATCCTTTTCGGGACTTACTTGCCTATGAGGTTCTACGTCACACTCCTCGGGGGCATGGCGCTTCCGAAGGGGAAGAACTGGAGGTACCAGACTGCGGTCAGTCATGGAGCTCTATCGTGCCTACTATCGATGAAGTACACATATTGACGCATGAGGAGCACCTTGCGAGACGACGCGGAGAGCCGAAGTCTGGTGACAAAACCATCCATGCTTAAAGATTGACCAGACTTGGAGAGGAGTATACACAGCCTGCCATGGTGATCGAGCGGTCGTCGTTGAAGTTTGAAAGCCTGGAATTCCTTGTGGAATGGACATCCAATCAAGTACATCAACTAATTCACAGTGCATAGATGGTATACAGCAGGAGTGTGCGCAAAAATCATGATCTTTCTTGAAATACAATCTGTGCACGCCTGTTCGGAACCCAGGACAGGATGGATGGAAACCGTACCTTGAGTTCTTCAGCTTCAAGCCCGGACCCAGCTAGGGTCGTACTTGCTAACTTCCAAGCCATGCGTCCTCACAGGGCCGGTCACTGTATCGAAACGATGTACAGCCCTAGCCTACACATAACCACACCCTCGACCCCTGGAGATAGTATTTGCCAGATCTGCTTTGCAAGTCCAACAGCTTGCTGGTATGTGGTCAGGAAACACTGGTCATGCCGGTTCTTCCAATCAATGATTGCAACAATTTCAGGCGCTATACGGTGCGTTCACAGATGCATTTGATTTAATACGAAGGACTGGGAACCAATCTCTGGAGAAACGAGACCCAATTTTACCCGCATACCAATGAAATTCTATGCCACATTTCTATGGGGCCCGGGTACTGAGAAGACAGATTATGACGTATCGACGGGTGGCGAGGACTCATGGAAAGGTACCGTGAAAAATATCGGCGAAGTCCACATATTCACGATGGCTGAGCACTATGCGAGACGAGAGGAAGAGGAGAAACTGTTTGAGGGAAGGGGCGAACCGGGAGTTTCTACTACTGCATGAGAAGGGTTAGTTGTTAAATGTACACCAGTGAACGGTGTAGACATTCAGTAGGGCCGCTTCTCTGCAGACAACCATCCTTATCCTTGTAACGCCCGTTGCGTTTCCCTCTGCGATAATAAGTAGAGCTCAAATTAATGCCGTGGGAAAAGGAGCTGTCGCTGGTCCGGACTCTGTACCAATATCTCTGCGCATACCTATCGCCAGAGAATCCATGTCAACAACTAATCTTCACTCCTTCATGGTGTATGCTTCCGATTGCCCTGATGCAGCCGAACGCCGACAGAAAGTTCGAGACCAGCATTTGGTTGGCATTAAAGAACTTCATGATTCCGCCGGGGGCGCGCAAGTCCCTAGATTCGAGTTCGTGCCGCCACTGGTGCTGGAGGATGGGTTTGAAAGTCGCAGCAGCTCTGACAAGCAGGACAAGCCGCGACGGGGTCTATATGGTATTCTTCTGGTGAGGGCTGTTGGCCATGGCCATGCACCGTTGTAGGCACGTTCATGAGTACCGAACACGGCCAGTCCCACTGATCACAGTGGGACTGGCCGCGTGCAGTACCAACGAATGAGCCTACGACGGTCGCAAGATATGTGATGCTCCGTAGCATACTTCAAGCATACTTCACCGTCACCTGCTTCCCATTCTCCATCGACGTCCATCGGACCGCCTCTTCACCCTGCTGAGTCAGGGGGCGTGCAACTCTCCTGAGACCGCCGTGGTCACGTCGTTGCAGATACGACTGGGGCCGACAAGGACCCGGTACCATCGAAAGTTCCAGGAGAGTGCCGCGGCCCATCAGCTTTGGAGGCTACTTCAGCATGCTAGACATCAGAGAACGTGAGTAATGGTACACAGCGGCTACAAGCAGATCCGTAGACAGAGAGGAGCCAATGTCCTCTTTCGAGTGACGACTCCATCCCTGGCCCGTATGCGCAGAGTAGGGAAAAGCATTGCATGCCTGAGCGTTCCGAAGCCCATCCTTGAACATTCCTGGCCGCTCCAAGTCCCTCTCGAGAGGATCCACGCCCTTGCCTTTGTCAGGCTTCGACGACGCTCCAGCTGACTTAGCGCGGTCTGGGTCTTCCGTCTCATTGCCCCCAAGATCTTTTTCTTGAGGTCGGCATCTGTCTTGTGGCGAGGCGAGGCGGGCTAGACAACAGAGCACGTAAGTAATGGTACACAGAGAGGAGCCGATGTCCTCTTTCGAGTGACGACACCATCCCTGGCCCGTATGCGCAGAGTAGGGAAAAGCATTGCGTACCTGAGCGTTCCGAAGCACATCCTTGAACATTCCTGCCCCCCCCTCTCGAGGGGATCCCCGGCCTTGCCTTTGTCGGGCTTCGATGTCTGCTCTCGGAGAGAAATAGGCTTGCCTTCTTTCTTATCCGCGAGCGTGGTGTCGGTTGGCACGGTATGGCGTGCCTTGTGGGGAGAGTCGACGTGATCGCGCGTCCTACGTGGCTCCTGATGTGACGGCCGTGGTGCCTTGGACGGCTGGTGATGGCTGTTATACGAAGATGTGAGCTGAGGCAAATCGGCATAATAAAACAGCGCACAGGACATCCCCCGATGATCCTTGATCCTTCTGAGAAGGTTTTTTACGGCTGGCCGAGGCGCTGCCTGAAATAGATGATGCTATGTTAGCTTCGACGCAAAGGTCCCCCAACGACGACTTACCAGGCGGACGTGTAGGATTAGATTTTGAGGAAAGCAGTGCCTCCAGTGCCTCAGGCGGCGCCTTCACTGCGGACTTTGAGGACGATGCCACAGGTTGCTAATAGGTGCCGTCAAAAAAATCGTTCTCTTTGACCGTCATAAGTAAGCACATACCTGTCCAGTCTGCTTGTCGTCAGTCAGGGACGCGGCAAATGAAGGTAGTTTCTTCTGAGAGAAAGTTCAAATAAGGTGATGTGCAGTGGCAGTGGCGGCGGGTGGACGAAGGCGATATGGATAGGATTGTAACTGACCGTCATTGTGTTGCGGTCGTCCGAAGAGCCTTGGACGGATGTTGTTGGGCATGGCTGAATGTGTTGATCAAGGTGAGAATGGTAAAACTGGCGTAAGTGATCGCGGCGGGTACTTACAGTGGGGCGAGCTGAGAGTCGGGTGGGGAACAGCGCACGTGTGCTTTCCGCAACGCGCGTGGTGTATCTTGGGACTTGGGCAAGATGCTTTATCTTGGGGCAGGATGGACGAGGTTGGATGCGGGTGGCAGGAAAAAGAAGGGCAGGCGACTCGGCCATCCCCGGACGATATCGCACTCATTCGAAAGCCTCAAGGACAGACACGTAGGTCACCCAAATCGAACCAACTGCGAAAGACGGTTCCAGAGCGCCGCGTACGAATCCCGGGCCGCTGATGGGGGTTCCGTGTGAAAATTACACCCAACTTCACAGTAAGCATTCTCACAGGCTGTTTGTATCGTTCCGCTTTCTGTATCGCTTCTCTGAGAATTGTCCTGCCTCGACGATCGATGCTCAAAAAAGGGTATTACTGGTGGCTTGTCCCCGGTACACAAAGCTTCGGCCTCAGACCAAACCTGGCCAGAATCTGCCAGCTCAGTCTTTCCCACCTCATGGCGATTGCTCTACTAGTTACATACGGTGAAGTCGTCTCGACCCCGGATCATTGAGGCTGTGCTTGCGATTATTAGTATTATGATTTCTTGCAAGCACTCCCGCCTAAGAGAATGCTAATTGGCGCTGGTGAAGTTTTTCCATCAAATGATCCTGACCTTAGGTGAAAAGCCTGTTCTACCTCAGAGGTTGGCAGGGTGTGGCGGCAGAGCGCATCCATTGCTCAGGTGCGCTGATATGCCTTTGTCTGCTGGGTAGCTCAGTGACGAGCTGTACTTAGGGCTGGGCCCGGGTGACCGCTGAATAGACAAGCCAGCCGTTATCTTTTTTCGATTCCATTGACGTCGCTTATACTTATTATGTTAGGGAGCTGTTTCGGCCGAAGGCGGACTTTGAACCTAGCGCTCATCAGCGGAACAATGGCGTACTTGCTCGAATATAAATTCCTTTGTTCCGTCCTGCCACCCAACGACCCAACTCACATCCACCACAAATGTCCCGTCCCGGCCCTTCCAACGTGAGTACCGTTCTCATGCTACCACTGCTGGAACTGACAGTACGTGCAGATTCTGCCTAGTCTTAGCAGCCTCGGGCTGCGTGAACATCAGCCCTCGCGGCCAGCGTCGGTTGGGGACCTCACCCTCCCTCCCATGCAGCAACACCAACATTGGGATTGGCAGCGTCCCCGGGCGCTTAATGTGAGTACACAAATATCACGCGCTCTCCCTGCTTGAACTGAGAGCGGTGCCAGACACCAAACCTGCCGACCCTCGGCAGCCTAGGGCTGTACGAGCAGCCGCCACCGCGGCCACTACAGCTGAGGGAGCTAACGCTCCCTCAGATTCAATACCCACAACAATGGGATTTACCTGGCCCACCGATGCTAAATGTGAGTACATGATGCATGTTCATGTTCTCCTCCATCCACCATGACTTTTTTTATTTCGCGGAGCTGACAACGGCCCTTGCACACGGATCGTGGGAAGTTGAAACGTCTGGCAGACGTTTCAACTTCCAACGATCCGCAGCCTCGGGCTGCTGGATCGCCCCCAACTCCCGCCACCATGGGATTGGGAGTTAACACTCCCACCCATCCACCCACCTAACGGGGATGGGCCCGCGATGGTGCATGGGCAGCAGCCCTTGCACTAAGTCTAGTCGGGGATGGCTGGGGACGCATTCACCCGCTTATAGTCAAGGTAGGTCATGCTTTTCCCCGCTGTCCACATACGGGCCAGGGATGGAGTCGTGACTCGCGAGAGGACATCGGCTCCTCTCTGTCTGCGCCGTTCTGTGTCGTTACTTACGTGCTTTATTATCTAGTCCGCGGAACCACAGGCCCAGGTGGAGATGCCGCGGCGGCTGGGGCTGCTGCGGCAGAGGCTGGTCGGGATGACCAGGTAGGTCATGCTTTCCCCCAATGCGCATACGGGCCAGGGATGGAGTCGTGCCTCGAGAGAGGACATCGGCTCCTCTCTGTCTGCGCCGTTCTGTGTCGTTACTTACGTGCTTTATTATCTAGTCCGCGGAACCACGGGCCCAGGTGGAGATGCTGCGGCGGCTGGGGCTGCTGCGGCAGAGCCTGGTCGGAATGACCAGGTAGGTCATGCTTTCCCCCACTCTGCGCATATTAATAACTGCAATCGGCAGTACACAAGCGTGTGTAGTCGGGGATGGTTGGAGACGCATTCACCTGCCTATAGTCAGGCAACGTCCGGGTTGCGACTGCGGGTGGATGTACGGATTTCTTTTCGCTTGAGAAAACTAGTCGAATAGAAGTCGATCGTGGATGTCACCCTGCAGGGTGTTTTAAAAATTTGCTTTTGTTTTTGCTTTGTTTTGTACTTGATTTCCTTTGTTTCATGTTTGCTGTGGCGTTTGCTTTGGTCTTGTTAATGTCGCTTTCTTGTCCTGTGCTATCGGAGGTCTGTAGTGTACTTCTTGTCCTGTGCCATCGGGGGTCTGCAATGTCATCATTTGTCGGGCACTCCGGTGCGGTTGAACAGCTGCAATTCATCGATTGGCTACCCGGGACGAGTACGTTTGTATCGGGTTCGAACATATACACGAGACAAATTCAGACGTGTCGAGGACATATCACGTTTCATCAATCACCTGTATTAGGCTATTCAGAGGTAGGTAACTGGCTTCCTTCGCGGAAGGAAAGCAAACCATCTCCATCCGCCATGACATTGTCTTTTTTATTTCGCGGAGCTGACAGTTAACGGCCCTTGCAGACGTACGGTGCCAAGCGTCGGGAGGTGCATGGTGTACCAGCTCCCGACGATCGGCAGCCTCGGGGGCTGCCTCACCGGCACCAATCGCCGCCACCCTGGGATTGGGACACGGGGAAGGATGGACCATTGCACTAAACAACCCCCATCTGGGGACGGCATGGGAGACGCCGCCTCCAAAGGGAGTGATCATGTGGTCACTAGCGCAAGGGTGGCCCCAGCACAAAAGGCGGTCAACCGGACGCCAAGAAGGAGAAAGGAAAGAAGGGAAGTATTGGGGAACTGAGACCGCGTCATCTTTACGCACTACTTTACAGCTTGTCCGGTCCTGGTTTGCGATCCATCGATTGTTGTCTTCAATTCCGGGACGTTGAGTGCGTGTCGCCGAGTTTCAACCTTTGCCTTGACTGGGTACAAGTTATCATGTCGTCGTTGCAGAGGTCGGTGGTGCACCACTCAGTCCCGCCTCTACTGAGCCCGGGGCAAGCAAGCGTGAGATGGTGGGATCTATGGTCGTCCTTCAAGCGACGAGTGTTGCAGAAGTAAGAAAGAGGATTGAATCAGACATATACTGGACATCGGACGTTGTGAGTGTCACATCTGACTTTGGGGCAGACTATGCTAGATGTGCCTTAGTGGGATAAGGAGCGGCTCGTGATCTTGCCTTTCGCACAGGTCCGGTTCCCCAACTAGAGTCTCCACTCACATTTATTATTTCCATGTACTTCGCGATTCTACTCGCTCAAAACGAATCTATGTCGGTCTCATGCTGTTAGACTGGGGCCACATACACTCTAAGCCTTCGGCTCCGATAACGTTCTCCTAGCTCTCATGGGGCTTGGCGGATATTATCTGCTCATGGCTGGTCATATAACTAAAGCTTCCCTGGCTCGTTCTGCACTTTGACCCTCCGCGACGTCTCTCTAAAACTAACTTCTCTGGGAAGGAGTGGATTTCTATTATGGTTCTATTTAGGAAGCAGGTATATCGAGCTGGTATACACTTAGTGGCTCTCGTGAATTGACCGCGCTGTTGATGTCAGGCTAACACGGCGATTGTAATTCCAGTGGACAAGAAATGTCCTTCAACTCTTCCCTTCCTCCAAGTTTCAAGTCTCATTAACGATATCACGAAATTCGAGGGTGACCACGGCGACATACCATCTGGGCCCGTCACCAGCGACGTATTGTTGCAGCTTGACGGCCTCGATCTTACACCTTACTTTCCCCAGCCCCTCATATCGGCATGCAGCGGGCTTGTCTCGGATCCCCGCCTGGCCCTCAGAGCAAAAAAACGCCACCATTATATCCCCCCAGGCTGTTCATACTTCAGGTGTTCAGGAGTCAAATGTCAGTACCAAATTGGATCAATCAGATTGGTATACCTGTATTTTTCAGCCCAAGATCAATCAATACCACCAAGGTCCACTGGTTTGGGATACTAGAATGATCAAGTCAGAGGCCGCCAACGGTGACAGGTACGCGTCCCTCATCATCATTCTCGTTTTTCTTTGCTGATAATGTTTTGCGACAGGATCTGGGCCATCTGGAACTAGGGCATTTACGATCTCACATATCACCGTCTTTCAGGGCGACAATTCATTGTCTTTTCTGGATGCCAATATTACCGCTATTTTCAAGCAGCAACCAGGTCAAGACATATCTGGTCAATTGAATCGTGTTCTTGGTCGAATGGACACCAACACCAGAAATATGAACACGGCCTGCGTCCAGTGTATGTTTTATGGGTGAGACTGATTTCAGGGATGTCAAGTGCAGTATTGTCTCCTCATCGTCTTCTCGGGTTTGATTGTAGCTACAATCGCTGCCAAATGTATGTTCCCGTCTTTCGGGCTACTGAGTCTTCTGCCTTCTTACCAAATCATTCGAACAGTCCTTGCCTCTCTCCAGCTAACCGGGAAGCGCTCACCCGAACTCTAAGAAAAAATAATCATATGTCAGGTCTCTTGTTACACTGAAGGCGAAAATCAATCCGCCGCACGATTGATTCATTTGGCTGCTCTCAGATATGATGACAAACCCAAGTTGATGTTCTTCATTTGTGATGGAAATATCATCGGTAGTGGCAATGATCGCCGACGCTTCGTATTGTACTCGACATCCTCGGCGTCGATCCCCAGCCGGATCCAGAGCCTTTGCTGTTCAAGTCTGTCGGCGAAGGATCCAAACAGCTTAACTACGGAAAAGTCTACTCCAGCTTGTACGGGTTTGAGGGTCACGTGGTACCCTGAGTGTCATCGTCTTGACTTTAGTTTGCTGTTTTATTCATATCCTCCAGGTATATGGTTGTCGTTAAGGTCGGAAAGCCCAGTGCACGCACAAAGCCCGGAAATCATGGCAAACGCGATTTACAGATCCTGCTGATGCACTATCTCAATCGTGTTCATTTCGATGCGCCTATGACGCCCCTGGAGCTTGAGATCTACCATCAGATGCGTAATGTAATTGGTATTGATCCAGCGTTTTACTAGTACATTTCTATGGTGGACGCCGGTACAGTGGGTTGTTACGCAACGGAAAGCTGAATTTATTGCTTATAAGTCCTTATAGACAGTAGAGCCTGATTCTCTGAACCGTCTCGTGGCATGTTGCGCCGACGATTCCAGTATCATTGGTATATGTGGCGAAACAAAGCTGGACAACGAACAGATGTCATGGTGAACGATGATTCAGGTACGCCTAATTTTTTTTTCGGGTCAGTGTACTTCAGTGTACGCTTCCGCAATAACTGTCAGGTCTACGAGTACTATATTTCGCATCACCTTGCAAAGGGATTCGAGAGCTTGTCTGGCTCTGTTACCTGTCTCTCCGGTTGCTCCAGTTTGTGGACAGCTGACAAGGGACGACCTATTATCATTTCGAACCGCATCATCGATGAATACTCGGAGCCCAATGTCGACACCCTCGACAAGAAGATTCTGTTGTCGCTTGGGGAAGCTCGGTTTCTGACGACGCTCATGATGAAACATTTCCCAACGTACAAGATGAAGTTCAGTCCTGATGCCATTGCACATACCATTTCTCCCCATCGGTGGAGCATCCTTCTGTCTCAACGACGGCGATGGATAAACTCTACAGTGCATAATCTTTGCGAGCTGATATTTCTACCTGAACTTTGCGATTTCTGTTGTTTCTCCATGCGATTTTTTGTTTTCATCGATCTGTTGGGAACGACCGTGAGTCTTATGCCTTATTTATATAAGATTTCCATCCATCTGAAGGTTCTGTTTAAGATCCTGCCTGCTACCGCTGTTTACGCGAGTCTTTCCTGAGGGACGTGATGGAATTCCTGAACTAATCACGTTATTAGTTGGTATGCCTCATTATCATAGTAGCCATAGGTCACGCACCCATTCCAATCATTTCATTGGTTCTGATTGCCGCAGTTTACTTTGCTGGCCTAAAGCAATAACTCAAACATCTGAGCTCATCTCTTCACAGCGAGCAAGGCCTCGGTCATGGACGGCGGGCAATTCCGAATGGACGCTGCCAGCCGCGCCACGAGCAACATTGTGGTAAATTTCGGAACCACATACACAGGGCAGCTTACTGATCTAAGCCAAGACTGGACAATTTTACACGTGACGGTCTACGTGTTGTCCCTACGCTCTACAAAGTCCCATCGTCGTATCGATGGTCGACGGCAACCCAGCTACCTGTCATCTACGTCAACTTGCGTGGAGAATCCTCCACACCGCAGCCTCATACCCGTTCCTAAACAGCCCCCGGTCATATTGGACAATCTCCGCCAGCCGCTCACGAGCCAACTGCTTTGCTACTTCACGGCTTCGAGGTGGCAGGTCTGGCCCGGCTCTGCAGGTTGTTATGTGTTCAGTGAGGGCCTCCGGCCTCACATAGTAGCTGGTTGGGTTTCGGCACCAGGGGTGTGGGCAGTGTGTCCTGAATCTGTTGGCAACACGCATCCTCGCCTCGGTGTTAATGATGGTTGCCTGGGACATCTCTATCTGCCTTGCCTCGATCCTTTTCATCTCCCACATCGCATGGCGCGTGAGCCAATGCTTGGCGATGTCACCATTTTGGTGATTGCTCGAAGTCTCGCCGCAGACTACTCCTTCCAGAGAGACATAGTTACATTTCCCATCCCTGGCAATCAAGTCCATGGGATTCAGGAGTTCAGGTCGAGTGCGATAACGTGGTGCCACCGTGCGCACTCTCGTTTGCCGTGCTGAATGGCGTTTGGGGCTACCATCCGACTGTGTCCGTCCGGGACATGACCTGTCCCACTGGTGTGGGTGCTGGATGGGAGGGAGGGTGAGATCCCGAACCGACAGCGGCTGCGAGGGCTGCTGTTTAAGCAGCCCGAGCTTGCTGATAGTGGGCAGTTCCACCTGCACCTGCCGTCAGTTCTGGCAGGGAGAGCGTGATAATGGTACTTACATTGATTTTGACGGGATACCCGCTATGAGACATTGTAGTCGTGGTCAAGGTATGAGTGAGAAGTTGGGCAGCAGGACTGAACAAAGGAACTTATATTCGAGCAAGTACGGCAGGTATTGTTCCCAAAATGGATGCCGTAAAAGATAGGCGGCTCACTGCATGCCGCGTACGAATCCTCATTGGTTCCGGCCGTGTGAAAATTACACTCAACGTGCGGCCTCAGTCAGTACTGTAGCCACTATTAACATCATCTCAAGGCCCAGTCTGTGTCCGTGCGCGCTCCCAGTACAACTGCCAGCGTCGAGAGTCCTCCGCGTACTTCTGGCTGTCCTCGTTTGTGCAGTATATATGTGAGCCCCGAGGTGACGGGTGTACTAGCGAGCGGAGCTCCGCACCTGAGTTGAATTATGTGAACTGTAGCCTATCAACCGCGTACCACATCAGGAAATGCGGTTGGGGCCTAAACCCGTACATAGCCAGCTATCAAAATATATACCGTCTATATTGTTCTACAAGTATATATACAGTATATACAGAGAAGCTCAAATTCTCTTGCCTTTTGCCCTCTACTTTCACCACCTTCATCTGCTTGCATTCTTCTACCACACTCCTTTTCTCTCTTTTAATCCTCCATCTTAATCATTTCACTTACTGCTGTAATGCAGCTTTGGTCTAGTGGTTCAACTGCAGGGAACTTATCTGGTAAAGCACTGCAGGTCTCAGGAGTGTGTCAGGGTGCGGGCATTGTGGGCATGGAAGAGGGAGCCCCAGGCAAGTCAACATATTATTTTTATACACTTATGCCATTTATTGATCTTATTTTTTAGTTGCTGCGCCCTCTTAACCAGCAAACACTGAGCAATTACCCCTCCACAGTTCCTAGGAGGTTAATCAAAAAGGTCATGTGATGCAGCATATATGAGTATATAATAATATATTATATGAGTATTAATAACAACATATAGGAATATATAGTAGTATTTATAAGGAGAATAATACAATGTTATTAGAAGATTCTGTATATATTTAAACATCTCAGATATATATATACATATGAGAGAGTGTTACAGCCATGCATTTCCGACTTCCAACACTCAGTTCCGCTCCCATTCTGACACTCTGATAATTCCGACAATCCCACCCCTTGTTATATCCTTTATTCTTTCGACTCTATTACTCAGACCCACCGGACTTGACTTGCAGCACAGCAAGGCCATATGTCTGTCCCCTCTTGAGTCCCATTGTTCTGTTATGTCAGATATGCTTTCCGTCCCCTTGTTCTTTTGCCATTGTTCTTTACTCTACCCTGCACCCCCTTGTAGCTCTTTGTTCCCAATTAGTTACTTACCCTGTATGTCTATCCAACTTCATTAACATAAAGTATGGGAAGAAAACTTGAAGACAGGGAACATAATTTCAGAGAAACCTACTTCAAGTCAGCAAAGTAAAATCAGGTAAATAATACAATAACAATCCACAACAAACAGAAAAAAAAATCAAAATTTCATTGGGCATGAAAGGGTGACAAGATAACAAATAATTTCATGATAACAAACTTTGACACACAATGACAATGTTAAGATTATACATATTGTTTCCTTGGATGATAAATAATGAGGGTATTAGATATTTCTGGAACAGGTTTATGATAGAAACTATCAAAATATGACTGAGTATGAAGTATAAAGTTATTTTAAAATAATGTAAGTGAGGAAATTATGGAATAATGATCAACTTTTAGATATATATCTTCTGAGGATTTATATATCAAAATTGTGAACTAATAGAAAGATTTCCTTCCTTGGGATATTCATACATAATGATCAGAGCTCTAATCTCCCATGTGGTGCTAAGGGAAACTGAGGAAAGCTGAGTGGAGATTAGAGATTATGTATGAATATCCCAAGGAAGGGAATCTTTCTATTAGTTCAAGCTTTTTATATATAAATCCTCAGAAGGTATATATCTAAAAGTTGATCATTATTCCATAATTTCCTCACTTACATTATTTTAAAATAACTTTATATTTCATACTCAGTCATATTTTGATAGTTTCTATCATAAACCTGTTCCAGAAATATCTAATACCCTCATTATTGATCATCCATGGAAACAATATGTATAATCTTAACATTGTCATTGTGTGTCAAAGTTTGTTATCATGAAATTATTTGTTATCTTGTCACCCTTTCATGCCCAATGAAATTTTGATTTTTCTTCTGTTTGTTGTGGATTGTTATTGTATTATTTACCTGATTTTAATTTGCTGACTTGAACTAGGTTTCTCTGAAATTATGTTCCCTGTCTTCAAGTTTTCTTCCCATACTTTATGTTAATGATATCAATCTGAATTTCTTCATTTACCTCAGACAGTTACTCTAAAAACATCCCAATTTATTTCATTATTTCCCCTTGCATCTTATGAAGGGAATATTCTTTATTTTTTCACAATTTATTGTGGCTACTTTTTATGAATACTTATCTGTTTTTATTCAAAGTTTCTTTTTGTCTTAGATTGTAAAAAAGGAACAAGTTTTCACAATTTCCCATAGGTTCAAATTATTACAGGATTTCCTCTCTTTTCACCATTTCTTGCTGTGGGTTACCGTAAACAAACAATGACTTGCACCTAGTGTATAGCACTCTGTGTATTCTTAGAATGCATCCAGGTCCCTCATCAAAACTGTCAGGCTGGTGCATGTATATTTCTTCTTCTATAGTTGAATTGAGATAAGTGCCTTTGACGTCCATCATCTCGATCTCCCAATGGAGTGTGTTAGTAAAACACGTAGAGAGTCACATTTGACCACAGGTGATGATATTTCATAGCAATCCATCCCTGGTCTCTGTGTGAATCCTTGAGCTACAACCCTTCCTTTCGCTTTGTCAAATTGCCCATACGGCTGTGTTTTAACAGCATATACCCATCATCAGCCAATGGCTGTTCGACTGGGTGGTAATTCTGTCAGTTCCCATGTCCCCAGTGTTTCATGTTGATCCATTTCAATTTCCATTGCTTTCTCCCAAATCGGCGCATCATCATGTGATACTGCTGTTCTGTAGTTCTTGCGCTCGGTGATGATTTCTCGTGTTATGTAAGCCTGCTTGGTATGGCCTGAGTCGTTCAATTTCCAGGAATCTGGTCTTTGGGTAATACATGTGCTCTGTCGAATCTGCAGGGCTGGCGCTTGTTCAGGTGGATTAGGGATGGGTGTTGTCTGGGTGATGATGTCTGTGGGGTAGGTCCAGCACATGCTCACCTGGTGACTGCTCTCCCTCAAGCGGTGCCGTATCATTAGTGTCATTGTCACCATTATCCGGGATAGTGTAGAGTCTATTGTTCCTTTCGTTGAATGTAATGTTTCTTGAGATTTGAACATGTTTTGAAGCTTTACCATAATACCCTGAATCATCTTTCCTGGGCCTATGATGTTGTTGTGCCTTAAGCTGCTGTGTCAACCCAGCTTTCCAGGCTTTGTCCTCATCTAGGACTCATGCTATTAATATATCAGCCATTTTTCAGGCTCCACTGGTGTTTACTGCTGTAATAAACACCAACCAAGACTCTGGTAATGATATCAGCAACATGTTTGAGAACTCAGTGTTGCTGATGTAATGTCCTCATACATTCAGTTCTTGTTGAATGCCACAGAGCTTGCATACATGCTCCTCCATGTTTGTGCCATCTTTGGCAAGTGTCTGGAAGAAATCTGATTAATGTAGACTAGCTGTTCATCAGCAACCCTAAGGCAAATTTCCTTCCTGGTCTTTTTATCCTTCTTTCTCCACTCATCAATTCCCTACTGCTGGGCTGCAGTGATATTGCCGGCATCTGCCAGTCTCAGTTCTGTTTCCCTGCCAATGGCCATGTCCCACAGATCCAAATCATCGAGTATCCACTTGAGCCGCCAGCGCTATGCCGCGTAGTTGTCCCTGTTCAGAGGGACAATCTTGTATGTGTTATTGCTGTTGGGATCTAGAGATCCGGCACTTTGGTGCAATGACATGTTGATGACACGTCACACTCGCGCAGACAAAGGACTGGACAAGTAGAAGAACGACAAAGGGATATAGGAAATACAAGGGACAAAAGGAGACAATAAGATTATAATTAGTACAAGCTTTCTTGTATATCAGGCAGCGACCAGAGGTTGCTGCTGGACATTGAATCTATGGTCAAATCCCCGTACTCTAATTCTACTTCGACCTATAGGTTATGGGCCCCGGCCGTAACTAAATTATCTCAAAAAAAAACAAACTCTATATCTCTTCCATACTCATAACAATCGACCTACAATGTCAACTGCCAGCACGAACAATACATACAAAATCAATCCGTTGAATGGCGACAATTGTGCTGCCTGGTGCCTATGACTTGGATGGATCCTTGATGATCAAGATCTATGGGAGATCGCAAATGGTACTGAAATAGAACCCAAGCCAATGGACCCAAGGAACATGACAGCGTCAGAGAGACAGGCGATGGCAGATTGGCAGAAAAAGGACAAGAAGGCAAGGAAAGAAATCTGCTTGCATATTTCTGATGAACATCTGGTCTATGTTGATCAATCCATGACAAGTAAATCTATTTGGACTAGGCAACAGGGAATTTTCGAGTCACAAGGTGCAGTTGGGATTGTCAACCTGCGCCGAGATTTCTTTCGAACATTTGCCGAGAATGGCGCCAACATGGAGCACATTCATACTGATTTTTCAAATACACTACTTACCTCATTGCCAGAATCTTGGTCCTCATTTATTACCGCGGTTAATGCCAGCGGTGTTTCAATTTTGTTGGATGTCCTGATAGCCAGGATCCTGGAGGAAGATCAGGCCTGATAGGCAGAATCGGGCTGACAGACGGTTGTTCGGACTCAGTCATGTGATGACCCAGGAGCCACGGGGAAGTGCCATAACTGGGGAAAACTAGGGCACTACATAACAAATTGTTGGGCAAAGGGCAGAGGCAAAGAAGGCCAGGCACCCATGTGGTATAAGTCAATGGAAAATGACACAGCCAAGCAGGCCAACGGAAATAATTGCTGGCTAGCAGACTCGGCAGCGAGCACGCATATAACATGCAACGAGATCCTTTTTCGACTTATACAGCAAATAATTCTATTATTGATAGAATCACATCTGGTGCCTCACTGCAAACCCATGGACAAGGGACGGTACCTCTAGAATTCAAGGTTGGGGCCGATGTATTTACGGTCAAACTCAATGATGTGAAACATGCACCTGAGGCACCCAATAACCTCATCAGTATAGGCTGTCTCATGGACATTGGTCACTTGGCTACTTTACATCATCAAGAGTTGAATTGGAATCGAAATCTGGAACTGTATTTCAAACAGGCAACAAAGGTGGCGTGTATGTATCAATTGACATGCCAAGGGACAGGGAGAAACGAGACGGCTGTGCTCAAGGGGGAGGAATATATGACATGTGAGCAACAGCACATCAACGAGAACGCGAAAGCAGTCCCGTGACTCATACCCCCCAATCTCCTGGTCAGGAACCCAAGGAAGCTGACAAACAGGATGTAATTGTCACTATACAGACAAAGGCAGGATCCCTACCAGAAGTTTTCTGTGGATCGTGGAGTTCAAGGCCACATTCACGATCAAGTGATTGTCTCCACAATCTTCTGAACCAGACGATCCCCTCACTGGTCGTCGTGGTGTCGATATCAGTACATCATTCACCCGTGTGTGAAACGAGCGAACAGTTCAAACCTGAGTCTATTCATAAAGAAGTAGCTGGAAGTCTTGCACCTAAGGCTGGTGATGGACGCGCCTTCGAACTAGAACTACCCAGCCAGCAGCAGGGAGATAGCCATCACTTCACTGCAATCAAACAACCATCAAAGGGGTGGGAATGTGTTCTACTCTGGGATCCAGCAATGCAGCAACTTACTATTGAGAAGCTCAAATCAACACTGAATCTCAACTACGACCAGGGCGGAAAGGGGCACTTATCAGCATGGGCTTCCTCATCTGCGGTGGCGGGAGCTAGTCGCACTAAACGACAGGCTCTTAACTCTGCTGCTCAGGTGACAGACCAAGAGGATGGAGAAGACGATGGAACATCCAATGAGAGTGAGGGTGGTTGTGAAACCATTGAGAGACTAAAGGATGATCTCTTTGCCGAAGACGAGGAGACACCCTCAGAGGATCTTTCTACTCACAAGGCCCGACAAGCTCAAATTGCAGCTCAAATAGCTGAATTGGAATCAAAGAATGTCGGTCCCAAAGACTGGATGTTAATGGGCGAGACAACATTATGCTCAAGGCCAATAAACTCTCTCCTGGAAGAGGATCTGGAGTTTGACCGGACCATGAAGGCTGTACCTGTTGTTACCGAGGAGAGTGTTCAGACCCTGGAAGGTGTCATCAAGAAGTGGATTCTAGACAATCAGTTCAATGATGTTGTACGCAAGCGACCAGTGGAAGACAAGCTGTCTCTTCCATCACGGCTGTTCAAACTCGACGACCAGAAGTCAGCGCAATTGCTTGCCCAGATCAATGAAAATGAATACACAGCAAATGAAAACGGCACCGGGATTGATGATCGAGACGGTTCTGAAGATGGCTCAGGAGAAGGCATCACTGAGCTGCATGACCCTTCCGATGATGATTCAGAAGATTCAGAGAAGCACTGGATAGACCTTGACCAACCTATGTGCCCTAATCAAATAGGTAAAGAGGCTATACATGGGAAGAAGTGAGGTGACATCCCATCTTGGACGACAACTTCCTCTCTCTGGCAGAATTCAACGTGGAGACTGAGAAAGCCGAGGCTAAGGGCGTGTCGAAAGGCCGGATGGGTCAGGATGGCGATGATGATGATGATGACAATGCAGCTGATGATGTTGACCTTTACACATCTGTGGATGATGTGGGTGGAACTACAGTTGAAGAGGATGATCTTGAAGATAGTGGGGAACCCTACTATCGGGACTTCTTTGCCACACCATCCTGCACAAAAACAACTGCTGCCAAAGCACCTAAAAAGCCACCGTCAGAGTCGCGGAACAAGACAAGTAAAGTATGGTTCCATGACCAGGTGCACATGAAAAATATCAAAAGCTGTGGAAGGGCAACACGGTCGTGCTCATGGAGAGCAGACTGGTGTGGGTGGAAAATGATGACGACGAGGATGAGGACGAGGAGTTCGGAGAACAATTCGAAGATTTTGAAGAGGAGGAAGAAGAAGGCGACATGGACGATGAGGAAGACCACTGTCTCGTGTACAGGAGCTTGCTGGAGTTATTCAAGGAAGACTTTGCACCAATACACATTCTTGGACAATTCAACCACAGGTTCATCATCGCGCATCGGGTCGCGCTGAACAAAGTTGAGAGAAACCTTGGTGCGAACCATCTGTTCCACCATGTTACAAGCACCCAAAATTAGATTCTCGGGCCAGGCTGGGCTCAGAAAGCCCAGGCTTGGGCTCTGCTTTAGCAGGCTCAGGCTCAATGAAACCTCCAGCCCAACCCATTAGTCAGGCTCAGGCTGGGTCGGGCTCGGCCCCAGGCTTCACCTATGAAAAAACAGACACAAAAAAAAATAATATGATTAAGCCATAGTATCAATATCAAATGTTTTCTTATTCATCATCACTCTTCTCAATGTCCTAATGGTTGTCTAGTGACTCAATATATTGACACAGGGTCTTTGTGTCACTGATGAGTCTTAATCTGGACAGATGACAGCATGTGATTTCACAACACTGACATCAATCTGATGCATATACCCACAAATTTTACAACACGACATTTCTGAACTTTTCCATCCTTCCCAGTCACAGCCGCTGGTTCTTCAAAAAATTCGCCAAGGTCACAATTTGCATGCTTTCGAATCGCCTTTGTTGATTGTGCAGCAGAGAGATTGCACATCAGCATGAATGAGATCTACAGCTGACTTGTGGCACTTCATAGCTGGGAAACAATGCAAGGTAAGCCTACTACATCATCTGAACCGAGAAAATTCTGCTTACCATTGTTATGATATATGCAATTATATTATTTAAGTCATCCACATATATAGAAACTAATAAAAGAAACAAGAAAAAGAAGAAGAATCTACCAAGGAATGGGATCAACACTCACGACAGATATCGACGCGCACAGAGCACATGACACTCACGATCAAGTAGCTATCTTATCTGTAGATCAGATAAGATACAGGAACAAAGGCATCGGCGATGTGTGGCCGATCAGAGACAGCGTGCTTATTGACAGATGGTATCGGCCATGACGTCGACAGGCACCAGGCCACAGGCACCGAGGAGGTGCGGGCTGTTAGAATAAATGGATAGCTATATCAAACATTATTCTAAGGTCTAAACAACGTCTAATTGAGCTAATTATCTGGGAGAAATAATCCATGCACCAGTAGCAGTGCCTGCCCTGGAAAGCAGGCACCTGGGCCCTGGTCAGAAGAAATATTGCTATGGGGATAATAGTCCCATACAGGGACATCGGACACGATGGATATTACAGTATACAGTCCTATCTGTGGACGTACTGAATAGCTACCTCAGGAGAGAGGTACAGAGATGGCAAATGCCTTGCCAAGGCTGCTGTAGGCACACAGCACAGGACACACAAGATTTCTTTTCTATTCTATTCCCCTGACCAGCTCCACTGATTACTAAGTGTATTACATGTTGAAAGGGGCTTTGTATACTACTCCAAGGTCCCAACTTAGATACTTGTCAGTAGGACAAGTATCCCCATCATTGTTCCTGCCCCACAGCTGTATGCAGCCTGTGGAGCACTTTCCATATTATCCTGACCCATTCACTCACTATCTTGAACACTGGTAGTCACTACTATTTTAGTATAAGTAGCTACCATAAATTTACAAACAAAATATCATCCAGAAAATGTCCAGAATTACTGTTTCACCCCCTGAAGTAACTGTAGACCTGTTTAATAGCTACAGAACCTATTTCTTGATAGTTTTCTCTAATTCTTTGTTGAGAGTCTATTATAACTGGTTATACTATACTGATCCAAAAGTGAAAGCTTCGGACCCCTTGTTCCTCTGTTCTCACCTGTTTCTTCCTCGGCTTGGTCACGTGTTACCTACATCAATCAGTGACGCACTCGCTCCACAGAGCTTAGTCAGCTCACGCATATACCGTGCACAGGGGTGCACAAAGGATTCCCATTCCCTGAGTCATCAAACATATCTATTCTGATATATCTGATATATTATTCCTAAAATGGGCACCAAACGCCGCAGAGGAGTATAGACTGCGCAGGAGCATCGGACATCACGGAATGACGACAGAATGTCATTCCAAGCACGTATGCTTGATCAGCTGCCCCATAGAAGAGGCACAGAGACAGTGGCCCCATCACCAAGAGTAGCATTTATGCTACACAAGAGAAACTTAATTTCCATTTTCTATTGAGCTCCATGACACAACCAGCTGATTACTATCTTAACATCATGTAGACAGGAGCTTTGTATAGTAGGTACAAGACTCTATTCCAAAGCCTAACACCCCTGTCATTATCCCCATCATTTTGATGGCTTTATGACTACAAGTAGTCACCCCTTTAGTTACATATAGTTTTTCGACCCATTCACCCATTATCCTGAACACTGGGAGTTATCACTATTATAGTATAAGTAGCTACCACAAATGTACGAACCGATCATCCAGAATTTACTGTTTCACCCCCTGAAGTCACTGTAGTCTTGTTTGATAGCTACAGAACTTAAATCTAAATAGTTTTCTCCAAATCTTCGTTGAAAGTCTACTATTACTGTTTACTCTAAACTATCTCAAAAGCAAAGCCTTTTGAGACAGCTGTCCTCTGGATCGAGACCATTTCCTCATCGATGTGGTCACGTGACCACCATCCATCAGTGATGGACGTGTTTATTTTGATGTGCTCAGCATCGAGCGCATTGTTGCAGTTTTTTACCATACATTCTAGGTCCTTGACCTCTTTTTGAGGTCATGGATGTCCCGTAAGGGCTCTACTCACATGTTGTGCATGATTGCTTGGGAACCACCCCCAGGCCACATTGATGGTGTCGCTGACATCCTCATCCTTTAGCTTCACCTTTCAGGTGCTGCTCGCAGCCCTTAAGTGCATGGTGTATGCCACACAGGTGTTGCAGTCGTCCAATCATAACCCCTCAACATGTGTTTGTTTATGCTGTTGAAAATAGAGATGGAGAAGATAATGTAAGAAATTTAACTCCTGCCCAATATACAGTTTTCCACCGTCATCTGAGACAGCACTGCCATCTGAGACAACCTCAATTTCCCCAGCTGTGGTCCAGTGGGATCTGAATACTCCCCTAATAGAAAATCTCCAGATAAATGTGAAAAGCATTCCCCCTTAAAGGAGCTAAAGAAACGGACCAAAATTGGTAGAGTTGTGGGATGATGTTGCGCAAAAAAGTGGCTTTTTGCGGTATTGCGCCTGTATCAGCACCAAATCAGATCATTTGAGTAAAAATACAGTTCTATCCCAAAGTTTGGTCCATAAAGAGAAATTTTACATAGGACACATGAGAGAAACAATGATTTGCTGCAGAACTAGTGGGGGTTCAGTGCATTGGCCGTTCCTCCCCAGTGCTCTCACTGCACCTTGTCGAAGCCTACACACACCTCTGCTGCTGGTCCCTGCAGGTCCCAACATCCATGCCAGGACGGGAAAAGTCAAATGAGGTCAAATCTTGTGAGAAAAGCAGGAACTGAGAGGAACTCGTTGTTGCAGCCGTTGCGATTTACAGAGTGCATCAGGCTCAAAGTGATGCGTCAAATGCATCTCATTATGAGGCTCGAAAGCGATTTGGCTACTGACAGGCTGCTGAACTTGCTGAGCAACAACATTTCCTTAAAACCGGGAAGCACATTCATGTTGATCATAACACAGTGCGACGGCGCAAGCAAGAGTTTACGCGAACATCAAAGGATGCCAGTTTCAAGACAAGCGCACACCTCACATGTGAGCAGGAAGACATGGTTGTTGCTTATGCCATTGAAGTTGCCAATAGAGGCTTCCCACTGAACCTTCAGAGGATTCGAGAGATTGCGGACAAGACCCTACAAGCAGCAAACCCAGACAACCCTGGCGTTGGGGTGAATTGGGCACATCGTTTCGTTCATGAGAGGCATGCCGATCGCCGTTCTGCCTATTGGTCATGGCCGCGTGAGTCAGTTCATGGCCAGGCAGCTAATCCCTTCAATATCAAGATGTTTGTTTTATGATGACCTGTTGCAGGAGAATGATAATTGTGGTGGGTTTGAACCACAAAACATATATGGAGGAGATGAGAGTGGTTTGATGTCGGGAGTTGCACAGAAGGAGAGAGTAATAGGTGGCAAGGGGAAGAAGATCCAGCATCAGAAGCGAGAGACTAATTGTGAAAATACAACGGTCATTGCGACAATTTGCACAGATAGCAGCGTGTTGAGACCAATCGTGATATTCAAAGGGAAGCACTATCAAGTGAAGTTGTTACAGGAGAACCCTACTGAGGCTTCGTGAGTCACATATTGTTTAGTTGAATGTATGCTGACAAGATCTCACTCATTTGCTATCCCGCACACACAATGCACATCTTGCAGGGCCTCGATGTTGCTTGCTTTGGAGTGTTCAAGACTATTGGGCTCAAGAGACCCTTCATTTTGAACAGAGGACAGGAGAGAAGGTCACGAAATCTAATTTTCTCAGCCCTCTCGCAGCTGCGTGGAAGCGGACATTCATTCCAAGCACAGTCAAGAGTGCATTTTCTAAGACAGGCATTTATCCATTCAATCCTGATGCCATCTCACCTGAACAGCTGGACCCTAGTAAGGAGACATCAACAAGGCTCCACTCCCACTTCCTACCATCCCATCCCCTGTTCGAGCAATGGTGGAAGGACCTTCCATTCGAGTGGTCCTGGCTTTGGAGTCCTCACAATCAGTCCCTAAGGTGCTGGTTTTTTATACTCCAACAAAGACACGCACCCTGCACATTTATCCAAGGCTCCTGGCTGAGGCGGAGATGAACAAAGTTCTTGAGGCACACGAAACATCTTTCTTGACCAGCTCATCCCCAATCCACTCCTCTTTGGAGGTTCCAATGGCGCTGTTCTCAGCCATTGAAGCACCAACAGATGTGTCAGAGATGCTTACCTGGGAACCCGACACAGAACAGTCAGCAGTATTGCAGATGAAGCTCGCTGACACTCAGTATGAACTCAAGGTGATGAAGGAGCGCCTTCTCACCGAACGCGCCCAACTTGTGTTGGCCGGGATACATGTAAATAGGCTTAGGGACCACCTGTACAAAAAAGAAGAGAAAAGCAAAAGTAAGAAAAAAAGAGAAGCTGATGGGGGATGGCTTACCACAGCTCCTCACCGATCCTAGATTTTGCAGCGCCGAGAAGGACCACAAAGAAGCTAAAGAGGAGGGGAAGATTGATAAAGAAGTGAGAAAAGTGGCGCAGAAGGAGCAGGTCAAGGCAAAGAAGAACTGGGAGGAGGAAGCGGCCAAAATTGCAGAGGAGAATCACGTCAGACTAGCAGGTTATGCGGGCGAGTTGCTGGCCTGGAGGGGAGAGAGCGAGCTGGCGAAAAGTGAGCGGCAGCAACCCAGATGGCTTAAACCAAAATGACCCACCAAGATCCCGGCCCCTCCAAAGCTTTATGTGAAGAAGCGCGCCCCCAAAACGACCGCCATTGATCCAGAGGGCAAGAGTAGTGGCTCAGAGAGTGACAAGAGTGACGACGAGTGATTTCCCATGGGTGTTTCAGATGCCCATTTCGAGCTCCGAGTCCCCTCATGACTGGGGCTCACATTTATGACATTCCTCAGTTATAATTTGATAGATTAGACCTATAGGCAGCAGTAAAATATGGTGCTATAATATACTCCAATTTTTTGAAGAAGTTAGGAGAGCACAGGGGACGATGAGTGATAAATCCATTTTTGCTGTTTCAAATGACAGTGGAAAACTGTACTGAGAATAATAACACCATAAATAGTATGATATTGTTACGATACAATCCATCGTAAGGTTGACCGAGGTCGGGAGCGAAACCCGAGGTAAGGTCCGAGGTTACGGGGCGAGGTTTGGATGGGGAAGTCGGAGAGGGACTTGGCTTCAGCTTATGTGCTGCGCCGACCCTACGCACGAGTCCCAACTTCGGAGGCAAACGAATAAGAGGCGAGGTTTCGTTTAAGAGGCGAGGCTTAGAAACTAGCTAATGATCGAAGGGATACGATAGTTGATTTTCAGACTGAGGAGTAGGAATGCATACAAGTGGGGTTATATACGAGCGAGGGTACGAGTCAGGGGCGAACATATTAGTGGAGGTCAGGGCGAGGTAATATATGAATGATGCGTGATGGAGCGGAATCAGTAACTAAGGGATTACGGTCATGGGTTCAAGGTCGGATATGAGCTCAAGCTCGGGCTCGGGCGCGGATAAGGATCATATGTACTCGGGCACGAATATCACAAGGCTCGGGCTCGGAAGAAGGTTCTACCAGTAAGTAACCGGCCAAAGGCCGGGTTCTTACAGATATTTTCAATAGGAGGATAATCAAAAAGGTCATGTGATACAGCATATATGAGTATATAATATATATTATAAGAGTATTAATAACAACACATAGGAATATATAGTAGTATTTATAAGGAGAATAATAGATGTTATTAGAATATTCTGTATATATTTAAACATCTCAGAGATATATATACATATGAGATGTTACGACCGTTCATTTCCGACTTCCGACCCTCAGTTCCGCCACTCCTTCCGCCCCTCCAATAGTTCCGCACATCGTTCCGCCCCTCCGACATTTCCGACATTCCGCCCCTTGTACATTTCCCTTGTTCTTTCGACTCTATTACTCGGACCCACCGGACCCACCTCGCCATCCATCAAAACCATATATCCGGTCATCCTTGTAGTTCGTTGTCAGATATGTTTTCCCGACCCCTTGTTCTTTGCCATTGTTCTACCTTACCCTGAACCCCCCTTGTAGTCCCATTGTTCCCAATTAGTTAGTTCCCACACATTGTACTCGACTTCCGCTTCCTCCGGAATTTGCTTAGTACAACACCATTACTTGTTGCTCTGCGCTTTGTATAAAAACCCCCTCATGTATGTCTGTTATTCTGCAATCAGATAATCACCTTCGATACTTGATTTCCTTCGCTCCATCTCCTGTTCTTAGCACAGCGAGTCTAGCAAGATCTCAGTCTCTCTCTCAGCCTTCCGTCTTCCGCCTTCCGCCTCAGTTCCGACTCAAGTTCCGACCAAACCTCTGGTCCAGTACTTTCTGACTTCCGGCTCATTTCCGAAATACCTAGGACGATAGTTCATTGGGGGCGCAACCTATAAGTTGAAGCCGCTGTCCTTTCCAGTTCCGACTTAGTGGAAATCTCGATACGTAACAGTATTATCTGATTCCCACCCGATAACTATCACTATGCCTCCTCGTACCACAGCTACTTCAGCTCGAGCAGGAGCTGTCGAAGCTCTCTCTTATTTTGGCAGTCTTAGATCCGCAGCACCAAGGCACGCGGAACCCTCCAGCAGCTCTCGTGCCGACGATGAGCTTTCCGATGCTTTTCCGCAACGATTCGAAGAAGTTCCCGACGCTAATCCCGACGAAATCCCGACTACGACGGGAATTCAACGAGTAGCAGCGGCGAACAAACAGCAGCGTCATTCCGACGCCCAGCTCCACCACCACCACCTCCACCAGGACCACCTCCAGGCGGCCCTCCAGGCGGTCCCCCAGGCGGTCCTCCCGGCGGTCCTCCACCTCCAATTCCACCTCAGATTCCCGCCAACCCAGTTCCGCCCGCGCCAGTTCCGGATCTTGCACAAGCCATCGCCATGCTAGCCGGACAACTCCAGCGCCCGGCCCAAGCACCACCACGCCCCAAGACAAAGGTCCGCGAACCAGATCAGTTCGACGGTTCCGACCCCAAGAAGCTCCAGCCATTTCTGGTTCAGCTTCAACTCAATTTCCGTGATCGTCCCGACGCCTTTCCCGACGACGAACGAAAGGTCAATTATGCCCTTTCCTATCTCCGAGGCACGGCGCTCGACTATTTCGAACCCGCCCTCATGGATCCATTCGCTCTCGTCGACTGGGCCGACGATTACCCCAATTTCATTTCCGAACTCCGCAGCAACTTCGGACCATTTGATATGGAAGCCGATGCGGAAAACGAACTCGATAAGCTTCGCATGAAAGACACTCATAAGATAGCTAAATATATCGTCACGTTTCAGCAGCTCGCTCCTCGAGTCCAATGGGGAGAAGCCGCACTCCGACGCCAGTTTTACATGGGCTTGCCATCCCGCATCAAGGATGAAATTGCCCGCGTCGGAAAACCCGCCACCCTTACCGACCTCCGCAACCTCGCCCAATCCATCGATTCGCGCTACTGGGAAAGACACTCCGAGATTGCTCGTGAAACCTCCGCCCAGAGCAAGAACGACAAGTCTTCCGACAAGAAGTCTGATAAAGACAAGAAGAAGACCAATTCCGGAAACACCAACTCCGGAAACAACAACAACAACAGTTCCGGATCCAACTCCGGCAACCGGAACAACAACAACACCCCTCGGAACAACCAGGCCTCTGGTTCTAACACCAATGCCCGGAAGAGCACCCCGGATCTTTCCGACAAACTTGGGAAAGACGGAAAACTAACCCCTGTAGAACGCCAGCGTCGCATGGACAACAACCTTTGCCTCTTCTGCGGCAAAGGAGGTCACGTCGCTCGCGACTGCACTCGCGCTTCCGCCTCCGCTGCTAAGGCCAAGGGCCGCGCAGCAAAGACGGAAGAGAAATCCGAAGCGGTTCCCGCTGCGGACTCAAAAAAATAGTCAGCAGTCCTCCGGCCTCCGCACGAGCTGAGGGCTGTGTTGACCCCATTCGTGCGACAAACGCGGTTAAACTCAACGCATCCGCTCTTTCATCCTCCAACTCTCTCTCTGTTCCGCTCACTTCCGACACAATTTCCGCACCCCCGTTTACAGCATTGGTCGACTCCGGTTCGACTCATTGTTTCCTCGATTCCGACTTTGTTTTGAAACATAAACTTCCGACCCGCAACATTCCGACTATTCCGCTCCGCCTTTTCGACGGGTCTTCCAACACGGGAATTTCCCAAGTTGTGGATCTGTCTATCCGTTTCGCTACTGGGGACAACCATGAAGTTACGTTTTACGTTACTCCGCTAGATGCTAGCTGTTCCGTTGTACTAGGACACAATTGGCTCACCCGATATAATCCGTCGATTAACTGGGCATTGGGTCAAATACAGTTCCGTACCCCGGATCAACTTCCGTCTATTCCGACGTCTTCTGCAAAGATGGCTCAGGCCTCTTCTGCAACTCCGCTCGTGGATTCAGTTCCGCACTCCGGTCCCGCTTTAGCACCTCCGCCCCTCGAAGCCCCTCGAATTGCGCTCGTTTCCGCCACCGCTTTCCGCGTATTGCAACGGCAAGATGATACGACCGTTTTCCAGCTTCACCTCTCCGATTCGGCTTCAGTCAAGGCTCGTTCCGCCTCGACTTCCGCTCCGGTCGACATGAGCTCAGTTCCGGAAGAATATCGTGACTTCCCGGACGTGTTCAATAAGGCCAAAGCCGACAAACCTGCTGAACATCGACCTTACGACTTAAGATAGATTTGGAAGAAGGAGCATCTCCGCCCCTTGGACCGATCTACTCCTTTCGCAAAGTGAACTCCTAACTCTCCGAGAGTTCGTCGATGAACATCTCAACATGGGCTTTATCCGCCCTTCGCTGTCTCCGCACGGCGCTCCGGTCCTCTTCGTCAAGAAGAAGGATGGATCTCTCCGCCTCTGCGTCGATTTCCGCGGACTCAATGCCCTCACTAAAAAGGACAAATATCCGCTTCCGCGCATTTCCGACTTACTCGACACTCCCCGCAGGGCGAAGATCTACACCAAAATTGACCTCCGGCACGCTTATCACCTTGTCCGCATCCGGGAAGGTGACGAGTGGAAAACCACCTTCCGCACCCGCTACGGTGCCTTTGAGTGGACTGTCATGCCTTTTGGTCTAACCAACGCTCCCGCGCTTTTCAGCGATTCATGAACGACGTATTTTCCGACCTCCTCGACGTATGCGTTTTAGTCTACATTGACGACATCCTCATCTATTCCGACACACCGGAAAAACATCGGAACATGTCCGGAAGTACTCCGCCGTCTACGCAAACACCATCTCTACGCAAAAGCAGAGAAATGCGAATGGCATCGCGACACGGTCGAATACCTCGGCTACATCCTCTCTCCAACAGGTCTTACCATGGCAGAGGACAAGGTCAAGGCAATTCAAGAATGGCCGGAACCCCGACGTGTTAAGGATGTGCAGTCTTTCCTTGGCTTCGCCAACTTTTACCGGCGTTTATTTATAATTTTTCCGACATTACTGTTCCGCTCACGCGTCTCACCAGGAAGGGTGCCCCATGGAATTTCACACCGGAATGCCGCTCCGCATTTGAAGCCTCAAATCGGCCTTCACCACGGCTCCCAACTTGGTTTCTGGATTCCTGATGCCCAACTTGTACTCGAAACCGACGCTTCTGACTACGCGCTAGCCGCCATTTCTTTCCATCATTTCACCCGACGACGGAGAAATTCATCCGATCGCCTTTCATTCCGCACCTTTTCCGCCCCGGAACTCAACTACGACGTCCACGATAAGGAACTACTTGCGATTTTCGAAGCCTTCAAAATCTGGAGACATTACCTTGAAGGTCCAACTTATCCGATCGACGTTGTAACGGATCATAAGACCTTGAGTATTTTGCAACCACTAAGATTTTGACTCGCCGTCAAGTCCGCTGGTCTGAATACTCTCACAGTTCAACATGGTGATCCGTTTCCGCCCCGGAAAGCTCGGAGCAAAACCCGACGCACTCACTAGACGTTGGGACGTCTACCCAAAAGAGGGAAGTAGCGACTATGCCAGCGTTAATCCGCACAATTTCCGCCCAGTATTCTCCACTGAGCAACTGGCATCGTCCCTGCGTGCCACAGCATTGCAGTTTCCGCTACTCCGCGCCTCAATTATTATGGACACCGAGTCTCTCCATTCCGACATCCGTTCCGCACTTCGTTCCGACCCATCTCCGCAACCCACCTCGTTGACCCACCAGTCCTGGATGTCCCTCGATTCCGATGGATTTCTCGGTACAAGTCCCGGATTTACGTTCCGGACACCAACGATCTACGACTTCGCGTGCTCCAGCAAAGCCACGATCATCCGCTCTCAGGACACCAAGGCCAGAACAAGACCCTCGACATAATCCGACGACCTATACTTGGCCTCTCCTCCGCACGATGGTCCAAGACTACTGCAAGTCATGTCACCACCTGTATGCGAGCCAAGCCTCAACGTCACAAACCTACGGCCTCCTGAAGCAACTTCCGATCCCGGAACAACCGTGGAATTCGATATCCATGGATTTCATTGAGAAACTTCCTAAGTCATCCGGCTATGATACCATTCTAGTGATCGTTGACCGCCTCACAAAGCAGTCCATCTTTATTCCGACCTACGACACCATAACTTCCGCCCAGCTCGCACAGCTCTTTGTGCTCCACGTCTTTTCCAAGCACGGAATACCTTCCCATGTCACTTCCGACCGTGGATCCGAATTTGGTCCTCCTTTTTCCGCACACTCGGCAAGGCTCTCGACATGAACTCCACTTCACTTCCGGTTATCACCCCGAAGGAGACGGACAAACGGAACGTACTAATCAGACCCTTGAGCAGTATCTCCGCGTCTATTGCAACTACCAACATAGCAATTGGTCCGACCTTCTTCCCTCGCGGAATTTGCCTACAACAAGCGCCTTCCGCTACCACCGGAATTTCACCCTTTTACGCCAACAAGGGCTACCACCCGAATCTCGCCATCCACCCTGAACGCGACCTCGCCTCTGCAAGAGCCCGAGATTTCGTTGTGGAACTTGACGACCTTCACCAGCACCTCCGAGAGAACATTACCGCTGCCCAGAAGAGATACCAAACTTCCGCCGATCGGAAACGCCTTCCGCAACCGGCATTCGAGATAGGCGACAAAGCCTTTGTCAAAGCGGAAAACTTCCGCACCACTCGCCCCTCGAAGAAGCTCTCTGAGAAATACCTCGGTCCTTACGAGATCATCGCTAAGGCCGGCAGTCGTTCTTTCACCCTCAGACTTCCTGACAATATGCGCGCAGTACATCCGGTATTCCATGTCTCTATGCTTGAGCCAGCAGTTCCGAATACAATTCCGAATCGAGAACAACCTCC